>JAOBSW010000519.1:0-405917 GCA_026214975.1 Gentiana macrophylla
CCACCATCGCTTGGTAACAAGTTTATTTTTGTAATGGTCGATTATGTGTCTAAATGGGTTAAAGCCCAAGCTCTTTCCACCAATTTTGCCGAGTACTCGATGGAGTTCATTAAAAGAACATATTCACAAGATTTGGCACTTCTCGGGCCATCATTAGTGATAGAGGATCCCACTTTTGTAATCAACCATTCACCAAACTACTTGAAGAGTACGTGTGAAGAATAAGATTGGTACATCAGATCACCCACATATGAGTGGTCAAGTGGAAGTTTCTAACCGAGAAGTGAAAAGGATCATTGACAAAATGGTAGATCACGAACAACAAAAATTGGTCGGTGAAGCTTGATGATGCATTTTGGGCATAAAAACCGGCTTTTAAAACACCCATTGGTTGCTCCCCCTATAAATTAGTCTTTGGAAAATCTTGTCATCTTCCGGTTGAGTTAGAGCACCGAGCATTCTGGGCTATCAAGTTTCTTAACTTGATCCCAAGGTCAAGTCAGACCATGATTGCTCCAACTAACGGAACTTGAGGAATTTCGCTAGATGCTTATGAAAACGCCCGTATGTACAAGGAATGGATGAAGTCCTTTCATGATAAAAAGATCTTTTGTCGTGAGTTCCATGTAGGTGACAGGTGCTTTTGTACAATTAGTCTTTGGAAAATCTTGTCATCTTCCGGTTGAGTTAGAGCACCTGAGCATTACAGGCTATCAAGTTTCTTAACTTCGATCCCAAGGGCTGTTGGTGACCATAGATTGCTCCAACTAACGGAACTTGAGGAATTTCGCTAGATGCTTATGAAAACGCCCGTATGTACAAGGAATGGATGAAGTCCTTTCATGATAAAAAAGATCTTTTGTCGTGAGTTCCATGTAGGTGACAGGTGCTTTTGTACAATTCACGTTTGAAGTTGTTTCCAGAAAGTTGAAATCTAGGTGGACATAGCCATTTAAAGTAACAAAGGTATACATCCGGAGAGCAGTGTAGCTCAGCGATGAGGAAGATGACATTCTTAGCAAATGGACACCGAGTGAAGCTATTCGTTGAAGAGGAAGGCATCCCACAAATGGAGGAGGTGATGTTTCTTACCGCACCTCCATCCGAATAATTGCATGGCATAGTCTAGCTATAGACAATAAATTTAGCAACCCTGTGTACTATCTTTCTTTTAACTTCATGCATCAACTTTGGTAGGTTTGTGTGCCTATGTGCTACATGCTTAAGCGGTATTAGTGGGTTATGTCCCCTTCGATCAATCTACATAATTCTATTATCCCTATTGTATAATCGTTGAGCAAACGACTTTAACTAAAAGTGCTTTCGAGGCAACTCCGCAAAACTTTATTTTGTGTCCAAAGATGCTTTGTTCAAGATGATGGATATAACATATGTGTAGTAAGAACCTTCTTTTACCTCTCAAGATGGGAATAGTTACCAAACACCACGCTATTTTTAATTTTAAAGTAGTCCCAATAAGACGCCATGCTTATTACGGCTCATGCCGATTTGGTTGCAAAACCGGTTTAATCTCACGGTCTCGCGCACCGAGTATGTTTTCTGCCACGCCACAGAGTTCCCGGCATGCGCCGTGAAGAGCGATTTCAAAAATCGGAATTGATCTTTTTCTCTCTCTCCTCCATTACACCCCTCGATCTTTGACCCCAACCTTCTATCTTCCCATTAACGTTTATAACTTCCAACCCTAATTCAGGAAACCACCATTCTCCTCCTCGCACACCCACCGTCAGCACATCACACGGATTTTATTAACAAGTAATAAATTTATAATCCGATATACCTCAAATGCAAGGATCGTAGTAAAGAGGTTGATACCGGTCGATCTTACGGGGAACTAACGATTGGGAATCCTAGTCTTTGTTTAACTAACTAACCTATGTCACGATTACTAAAACTAAACAAAGAAATAAACTAAACAGGAATAACTAAACGAAGGATAACAATAAATGAAACTGGACAGAAGATAAGATCTAAAGCCAGGAAAGATAGTTTCGAACCAATTTAAACTAAACTAAACCTAGTATGCAATAAAGGAAATTGATTAACTAAACAATTCAAGTTCTAAGGATTTGATCAAATTATAACGAGCAAACGAGCAATTGATCCACCTATCCTATCAACATTCAATTCCAATTCAGATTATTTCGTGATTTCTAACCAAGTTGTGATTCATCTCATCTAAAGTACTAACCCTAATTTCTTAGATAGTTCATCTATTAATCTCTATCTTTCGATCTAAGATTAACGCTTCTTAACCAAAGATGTAAACTTTAACGTTTTTAATCTAGAAATCTAACATATTAACTCTCGTTATATAGATCAAATAACTATTCTCTTATCATGGTGATCTAACGTTTAGATGATTTTCATCAAATAAAACAATCAACAAGCAACGATCTTTCGATATGAAATTGCATAAATAACAATAAGCATGATAAAAAGAAACAACTTATATTAAAAACTCACAAAATAATCAAGAACGGAACCGAATTGTTGAGTCGGACGGCTTCACAACGCTCGCTCAAGGCTTTTAGTCTCTAAGCATCCTCTTGAAACTTGGAATTGTTTGAATAAAAGTGCATAAAAGTATCTAAAGAAAAACTGTTGTAAACTAAGGAAAACGCAGCCTAAAGCCACTTCCAGGGTTTAGTGGTTCAAGTATTGTGTAATTGGTATCCTTAGGGTTGAGAAACCGCCGCCATATATAGATTTTCAAGTCGGTTCAACTAAGTCGGCCATCTGGACGCCCGTGCCTGGATGGTTGAACGCCCGTCCCGCTTGTGTAAATTTCTTCGAGTCGGGCCGAGCCATGATCGACGCCCGCTTCTTCTTAAATTGGACCTCGCCCAAAGCATTTTCATCCAAACTCTGAATCAAAAATATCCTCTCGACGCCCGCTTGAAATGAGTAGACGCCCGTCCCACCGGACGGGACTTGGACGCCATCCGAGTGACTTTGAAAACTTCATTGCCTCATCTCTATCTCTCTTTAATTCAATCCAAATCCATCATTATCTCTTTCTTTATCATAAAATTAAATCTTTTATCTTCTTTTGATCATCTCTTGAGCCTCAAATATGTATCTATAACACATCAAAACATCGCAAAATGTAATATCGCCCAAATAATCATAAAATCACAATTAAAACACCAAAATTAACCTATTTTGTGAATAACTCATTTAAAATACCATTTACTCAATAAATGCATTAAACACTCGTTTCTTAAGCAAATTTATGCAAATACGAGGAAATTATCATAAAATATAGCGTTATAAATCGTATAAATTCACCCTTAACAACTCCCCACACTTAGCTTTTGCTCGTCAGAGCAAAACAAAACAAAAAAAATTAGGGCTCAAACGAAATGGATATCTCGTAAAATATAGCATAGATCCAATAAATCAGAGGTTCACCATTGTGTGTGTGCAAAGCCATAGAAAACTTCCACTAAATCCAAACTTGAGAAACTCAAAGCAAAACTAGGACATTTCGAGATAATGCCCTACCGCACTCAAATCATCGACCGACTTTCGACACACGACCAATAATTCTTCATTATAAACTCAAATTTTTCATTTGACATTAAGTTACGTGTTACTCATCACATTCAAACCTTAGATATTCACAGTATAACATACTTCGGATCTAAATACAGACTATCATAAATCTCAAGATATATACGTAGCACTAAGCACATGACTTATAAGAAAATCAAAAATCACTCGTCCAAAAAGGGGTATAACTTTAAAAATTAGCTCATCGTTCACTATGGCTCGTGAAAAATAGATCTCAGGTGAAACAACTAACTTATCAAACATATGATATACAGCATCAATGACTATAAAAATAACGAACATTGCATCGAATTGCCTACTCGGGACAAAACAAAAACAAAATGTCGAAAAATTTGAAAATTCTAGCTCATTTTTAGCTCATTTTGCATAGAAACATAACTTAATTAAGGAAATGATATGTAGATACACCAAACCATTCCCCTTCCCCACATTTAAAGATCAACATGTCCTCATGTTGTGCAGAATTTAAAGAACGGATAAAAATACTTAGCTTATTGTAGTAGATACTCGAATCGATGGTCAGGCCGGAGCCTACATAGTGACACTTAGAACTCGTAACCATACAATGTAGCTCGACAATACCGTTAAAAATACACCTGCACTACTTGACAAACACGGAAACATCTCGGGAAAACAGGCATTATATACCAAAATGAAAAGAGATAGCAAAATCGAGTAATAGCAAAAGATAAAGCATTCAATACATCCAAAAGTTGAAATAGAGTAAAAATGAAGGCATGGACGCCTTTATGGCTTACATGATTCAATCGGAAAAATAAACAGGAGCAATATCAAAAGTACAAACGAATCAAGTAATGAAATGTAGCCAAATTAAATGACCCATCCATCTAGGACAAATCAAAAGCTAAAATAAGAAAAATAAGATCGTGGCTGCTGCCGGTGCCGAGAATCATCAGCCGGAGGTGCTCCACCGAAGGAGAGTCGATCGCTCTCATCGTGGAAGATGACGCAGGACTCGTCTAGGACATCCGCAATCGCCCGCCAACCTCGCCGAATAAGTGTAATCGATAACGCCGAGCGAAGATTATGTCGCCCCTTACATGCCGCCCTCACTCAGACACTTCAAAATAGTCAAGATGTTATTCGGGAAGTCGAATATCCTCCATCCGATTCCGCACACTGTTGCTCATACTCAACCTCATCCGGACCGGAGGAGATAAAGTAGGAAGGAGGATGGTCGAGGCGGTGCCGAAGATGAACCAGCTCACTCGCTCGACCTCGATCCCGAATCGACGAGAAGACTTCACTTTTTCCCGCTGCAAGAACCTCGGATTCTTCGGTTTATGATCGGTCTTGTACTCGGGAACCCTAGCGTCCAGACAGAGACTATGGATCAAATGCGGGCAAATCAAACACCGTGTATATACCTTCTGATTCATAGAGATCTCATCAAAGATGGCTTGTCCTACATCGACATTCAGCTTGAAATTCAGAGCGTATAGCATCCCAAGGTCGCCAATGTGAAAATCGCCAGGTTATTCTTAGGTAACAACCTGCCGGATAAACCGACATTGGACCTTCCAATCTTCTGTCAACCAAGTAGTCACCAACTCCTTCCTATCTCCGCCTCGGCCTAAGTGTCCACGGCACCTCCGGGCACACCAACAACCTTAATTCCACCAACGGATCTTCTCCCCATCCGCCCGGCCTTAATCGCCTCCTTATTGTCCAACTCAAAAGGTGCCAACGATACTTCGTTAATAACCTTGGGCGTAAATGGCACTTTTTACTCCCGAACCATCACAACTCCGGCTTCCAAGTCCGCTTCCGAGCAATTGGCATAAAATTCACGGACTAACGTAGCATTAACCGGGTCCTCGGAGTTACCATCAAAGCTCCCCATTGTCTATCCTCAATAACCTCACAAATAACGGATCAACTCCGAGGCTCAAGGACAGCTCGCTAGATTAACATCGTCCTCGAGACGTAGTGCTTGTTATACACCTCGAAAGCCTTTGGATTTATGAACCGACGAGCTAAGGGAATAGGGATGTGAGGCCTCATGATCTGTCTAACTGGTTCGACCTCCTCGCTTGCTTCCTCGGCCACCCCCTCGGTGCATTTGAATCTCCCGCACCCGAGTCTCCCGACACTCTAGGCATCTTCCGCACTAAGGGCTCATCATCGGTGTCCGACCCCGACTCAGACTCATCTCGTAAGGGAATCCTGGATTGACCCCGAAGAGGATTCTGACGCTCACCTATACGAATACCTTGGGATGGATTGACTAAGGTGGGGTCCACACCCTTTTTCTTCTTAGCAGCTCCGTAGCTACCCCTTACCATGCCGCTTTAACCACCGCCTTCTTATGGACCATGGTGAACTAAAACTACACAAACAACAAACCCAACCCCAAAATCAAACAAAACCACCCGCTTGTCGCCCAAACGGGATTTCCAAATAACACAACACCAAACCACAACAAACCACAATGCAGCCCATCCATCATCATCCATAACCATCCCCTGAGTATCAACCAAGAAAGAAAAATAAACCAAACAAGGAGAAGAAAACAAATAAGGCAAGTTTATGTAAAAGAGTCGACTCAAGATCGAACTAAGGAAAATGTGAAATAATCCACTAAAAGCTTATAAAATCTTACCAAGTACGTTGAAGGGATGATGATTATGATGATTAGAAGTCCCAAATGTGAACAAACGAGACCAAAGATCGGATTTTTCCCAAAAGAAAACCGCACACGCTAGGTCACCCAACCGAATTATTTGTTGTTTGTTGGAGGATTTGGGTTGAAGAATCAACGAGAGGGGTTTGAAAGCTGTTTGTGGGACTTTGAATCGCCCAATTTGGTTTAGAAATAAAGATTTTAGGGCAAAAGGAGGGCAAAAGTCGGGTTATGTGTTTTGAAATTTCTGATTCGAAATAAAATGGGGAGGCAGGAATATATATAGGTGCAGGTTTGAACGGGCGTCCAGGAGATCGGACGGGCATTCACCGAGATCATATGAATCGGACGTGGCGCCCATACAAACAGACGCCGCCCGGATGCTCACTTTACGTCTGAGTTGGAAGGAGTTTCTCAGGACGGGCGCCCAAGAATGTTGGACGCTGCGTTCAACACCAGCATGCATGGCGGGCGAGGCGTCCAGTTCACTGGACGGGCGCCCAAGGCGAAAAAATGCAAAATTATAAAATTTCATGCAATTTAAATTCAAACTTGCATTTTCTCATTAAACTTAAATAACACTTCAAAAATACAAATGAAAATGATGAGTTACATAAAATTACTAGAAAATAGGTAAAAACAATAGAAAATAGTGGGTTGCCTCCCACACAGCGCTTTTGTTTTACGTCGTTTGCTCGATTTAAACAACCTAATACGCTAGTCATCGTAAATTTCCGACCAATCTATCACCCGGATAAGACGGCGGAGCATGTCAATTGCCGGAGGAAGTCATACTCATCCCCGCCAAACCCGGTCTTCACCAAGCACATCAACACCCGAAAATGTTCAGCTTGGCAAAGACTAGCGCTAAATCACAAGATCGGATCATTCAGATTGTGTATGGACGCCCTAGAGCTGCTCGCAAATCCTCGAGTAAAGTCTCCACCTCCCGAACATCGGGAACAATAAGAACATAGGTGATGATCCTGATGCGGGTACTAATATCGAAGTCTACGTGCAAAACTATGGTCCCTCCCGGTCCGTCATCTATGGTGATAAGTGGGATCCTCCTAAGGAAAGGTAACTCATCCGGTAGAACTCCGAAATCCATGTCTAGCAAGCACAACTAATCGATGAGATACAAACAAAAGCAAAACTTAGTAAACTAAACTTAAATACTAAAACTACAAAAGCATAAAACAAGAATGACTAAAGATGATGATATCTAGTTGTTGCCCCTGGCGCTTTTGGTTAATGTCGTTAGCTCGACATTTATTTAAAGCTCACTGGATCAAGGCCATTTGACTTTTCTCGCCACCACTATCTCGTCGAAACATTGGTTAGCGATTGGTGTGAAGCAAAGACTTAACACATGGGGTGAAATCTTTAATAGCTTTCCAAATACGTTTAAACCTCCCATGGTTGACTTCTTCATCTTCCGAGTCTTCGATGACGTTTCACCGACTCCCTCTCATACTCTTCCATATCCCAACTACTCGCTAGAACTTCTTGGATCGACCACTACCGTCATCCTCACGAAAGCAGGTCGGGTGAAAACTCGTCAAATTCTTCGACTTTTTGTAGCACCACACCCGAGGATATCGAGGAAACGAACAATCAAAGGCTTCTCCTTGGGTTCACCAATGTAGTGCTTACACCTTTGACCATTCACTCAAAACGGTTGGTCACCAAAACCTCGTAGTTCTAAGACGCCTCCAGAATAATTTGGAGAATCTCAAAGGGACCGGACCATCGTGTCCTAAGCTTACCAGGAACAGATGTAACTGAAATTGTATAATAAAACTTGTTCCCCAACTTGAAATTCTCACTTCTTAATTTTAGCATCGTGAAGGAGTTTCGTCTTTTCCTTACTGAGATCTGGCACTTTCGTAAGCACGAGTCCGATTGGCCCAACTCATGCAATTATTGCGATCGATGCTTACCATAAGATTGGAAGTCAAAGTTTAGAAACTTTGTAGCCCAATAAGCTCTATGCTCTAACTCATCGGCGCAGATGACATGGCTTACCATAAACCATTTGATATGGAGATGTACCCATAGGAGTCTTATAGGCGGTTCTATATGCCCATAGTACATCATCCAATTTCAAACTCCAGTCTTTTCTGTGACTGTTGACCGTTTTTTCCAGGATTTTCTTAATGCTTTGGTTGCTCCTTTCAACCTGACCACTAGTCATCGGGTGATATGGTGTGCCTGTCTTATGGCGAACACCATACTTCTCAAGCACTTTCTCTAAGGATCGGTTGCGTAAATGTGTCCTTCATCATCGATCAAGGCTCGTGGACATCCAAACCTCACTAAGATGTTTTTCTTTAGAAATTTCATGACCGTCTTATGATCGCTTGTGAGGAGTGGCTTGAGCCTCCACCCATTTAGACACGTAATCCACGCAAACTAAGATGTACTTGTTTAATACAAGATGATGGGAATGGTCCCATAAAATCGATACCCCATACATCAAAGACTTCGCATTCTAAGATGGGCGCCAAAGGCATGTCAAAAGCCTTGTCAGTACCGGTTCTTTGGCACCTATCACAAGCTTTACTGAAAGCTTCGTCCTTAAAGATCGAGGCCAATAGAAACCGGATTGGAAGATCTTAGCAATGGTTTTCCAAGGACCAAAGTGACCTCCAGTGGGTCCACTATGGCACTGCTCAATAATATCGCGCTGCTCAGATTCTGGAACACATCTCCTAAGCAAACCATCTTTACAGATCTTAAACATATAAGGTTCATCCCAAACGAAGATTTCAAATCAGAGAAGAACTTTTCTTCTCCCCGATAGGACATTCTCGATCGAGATATCGGGCATGAAGGTAATTGACAATGGAAGAATACCATGGAACATCGAGGAGGACAACCGCCGATAAGCATAATGTTCTCAGAGGAAAGTAAAGATCTATATCATCTGGATCATCCTTTTCCTCACTTAACATTCTTGAAACATGATCCGCCACGACGTTTTAACGCCTCTTTTGTCTTTAATTTGAACGTCAAACTCTTGTGGTCGATATCCAATGCAAGAAGCGGTTTGGCCTCCTTCTTAGTCATCGATATCGCAAGCGGCATGATCATCCACACAATCACTTGAGCACCTAACAAGTAGCTCTGAAACTTGTCCATAGCAAAGACTACGCCAATAATTCCTTTCGTTAGTAGTATAGTTAACTTGAGAGGATTCAATGTGTGATGGCGTAATAGATTGGCTGGAATTTCCCTTTGATTTTTGTCCTAGAACACGCACTCAATCGCATAGTTGGATGCGCCGCACATAAGCTCAAAAGGTAGGTTCCAGAAGGCGATATAAGAATTGGAGCAGAGATTAAACGGTCCTTAAGGTCCTCAAACGCCGCTTGCAACTCTCATCAAAATTGAACTCAACGTCTTCCTTAAGTAAAGTAGGCAGTGGGCTTGGCTATCTTGGAGAAGTCTTGAATGAATCTTCAGCAGAAACCGACATGTCCAAGAAAGCCTCTCACTTCACGCACACTCTTGGGATAACTCATCTTCTCGATAGCTTCTACTTTTGCCTGTCAACTTCTATACCCTTGGCGGAGATTTTGTGGCCAAGAACTATTCCTCATCAACCATGAAATGGCATTTCTCCCAATTGAGTACTAAGTTCTTTCCACGCATCCGGATAAGACCTGGTCAAGGTTGTCGAGACAATCATCAAAAGATGACCAAAGACCGAAAAATCGCCCATAAAGATTTCCATGCACTTTTCATTTGAGCCCGTCAAAGATAGCCAAGATACATCTTTGAAAAGTAGCTCGGGCATTGCAGAGACCAAATGGCATTCGCCTGTAGGCGAATGTACCATAAGGGCAGGTGAAAGTGGTTTTTTCTTGGTCAGCTGGATCAATGGGTATCCTCAGAAGTATCCCGAATATCCATCCAAGAAGCGTGATAGAATGCGTGTCCCGCCCGACGCTCAAGCATCCGGTCAATGAATGGAAGGGAAAGTGATCTTTCATGGTTACCTCATTGAGCTTTGATAATCGATGCACTCAGTAACTCAGTGACAAGTCTCAATGCTATTTCCTCTCCCTTCTCATTCTTCTCAATCGTAATTCCACCTTTTTGGGAACTACGAGTCGGGAAACCCATTCACTATCGTGATGGCATAGATGATTCCTATGTCCGTAAGTTTGATGATTTATTTCTTAACCACCTCTTGCATATGAGGGTTGAGCCTCGTGATGGGGCTGTCTAACACATTTCGCACCCTCATTTGTCTTGATCTTATGCATAGATGTCGTGGAGATATCCTCTCGATATCTCTACTTCCCACCCAAAGGCTTTTTCGCTTTTCTTCAAGACGCGTTGATTAATTTCATTTCCTCTAAACGAGACAAATTGGCAGATATAATCAATGGAAGCTTGTCACCTTCTCTTAAAAACACATACTTAAGATGTTTAGGCAACGGCTTCAACACCAAATGGCAGGGGGTCTTCTAAACTAGATTTGAACTCTCCACTTTTCAACTCAACATCATTTGAGTTTACTTAGTGGTCCCACCGCCAAAGCTTCTCCTTTCAACAACTCATCCTTGAATTCGACTTCTAATCGCTCTAGACTTACCACACCATGATTATTCAAATTATCAACCACCCGCTCATACTCGGGCTGTAAACGGCCATGACTTGATTCTCCTTAAATCATCGAAGTCATCAGACGTATCCTCAATGGAAAAACCGGTTGGAGGCCCAGAGGGTATTTGAGTGGATCTGGAGACATTATAGCTTACCTCTTGATCACCAACACGTATCATCACTCGCCCCACCATCGCAGTCAATGAGGGATTGAGCTGTAGACAGAAAAGGTCTTCCAAGAATCAGGGGGACATTTTCATCTTTTTCAATGTCCAGGACGTACCAGTCCACGGGAAAGGTAAATCTATCGATTTGAACTAGTATGTCTTTTAAGATTCCCGCTACTTTCTTAGAAGATCTATCAGCGAATTGCAAATTCATGGTAGTGGGTTCTTAAGATCAATTAAAACCAAATTGCTTGCACACGCAGACAATTGCATGAGGCTTATAGATGCACCCAGGTCACACAAAGAGTTAGGGAAGACCAGGCCTCCCATTAACACTGTAAGTACGAACTTTCCGAGGTCACATCTCTTGGTTGGTAAGTCTTCATAATTGATCATTGACCAATCCTCACCAATCAGCCCTTTCCATGTCCGACAACTTCCTTTTCAAGAAACAACATCCTTGATAAATTTTGTATACTTAGGCATTTCAACCAAGACCTCGATAATGGAAGATTTACTCGAGTATTTTTCAAAAGGTTCAAAGACACCTTTTCATACTTCTTATCTTCACTCAAAGGGATGTTGCTCTTTCTTGGTGGAAATGGAAGCTTTTTCAGGTCATTCTCAGAAAAGACATTCTTTGAAGATGCACTGACAGCTTTGTCTTCCAGATCCTTCCACCTAACAGCTTTTTCAATCTTTTTATTAGTCAGGGGATCAGCCTCCTGACTCACACTTGATTCTTCATTCCTCAGGGGATCAGCCACCTGAGGACTTCCAACTTTTTCACCTCTCGTCGGGATCACCCACCGAGTATTCTCTTTCGGCCAAGGGAGTGTAGGTGCTCAGCTTCCCCTCCTGCCTTATCACTGGCAGGAGGGGCTAGTGGTTTCCCTAGTGGGAAGGACCACTGACTTGAGTACCACTTCTTAAATTCATTCCACTAGCCTCCTCCCTACCGTATGGAATTGATGGTACGAGGTCAGTACATTGGCCATTGTTCAAGTCGGTTTGAGCAACTTGACCACCCTTTGGATTTTTCTCAGAAAGTTCTGGCGGTTGCCACTGTGGGTCTCGAAAGTTATTTGCTCAACTGTTGCCCAATTTGCCTCTCATGATTTTTTCATTGATCTACTTTGCTCCTCCAATTTAGCTTCAAAATTGTTAGATTGGGAGGGCCTTGAGAGTTTTGGAAATTTTGAGAAATAGGGTGTTGGGCCGACTTTGGACAAGCAGGATTAGAATTGGCGGGCCAATTTCGATTGAACCTTTGATTAAAATTAGAAAAATTGATTTTGTTCGAGGAAAACCAGGGTTTCTATTGGAGTTTTGATTCTCGATTGAAATTTGACGATTGATTGAACCCTTGGTTTTGGAGATTATTCGGCGTAAAATTGATTAAACCTTTGATTGTCCTCGCCATAGAATGCATTTACTTCAGCATTTTGTCCATTCATAGTACAGAATCTAGATGTGTGTCCCACCTCGTCACAATTCTGACATGTGACTTGATTATACTGTCCATAATCATGAACATCATTCACTTGATAAGGTGCATGGGGATTGAATTGACATCGCCAATCACGTACGATCGACAACAACTCTCACAATACGTAACTCCGAGGTTCTCGTGGAAAAGAAGAAGTTTGATTCATCGATTTGAAACTTGAGAAGTTGCCATCCTGTCGCAGAATGGAAATCAAAATTTGCATGTTCACTTCCTCAATCTTAGGAGGAGGAGATGCTTGAATGTCTTGATAAGAGGAGCATAGTTGTATTTGGCAATGTCCTCGAACAAAGGCCCACCCCTCATCAGCGTTTTTCAAAAACGCCCACCAGATGAACTATTGACCATTCCTTTGTCACCGGTCAATCCACTAAAGAACGTGTTGACTTGCCTTTCCGGTGGCAAGCCATGGTGGGGACACTTTCTAAGCGAGAGACTTGAATCTTTTCCAACACTCTAAAAGGATTCATTCTCTTTCGATAGAAAGTGAATATCTCGCTTAAACACTGGGTTGTCTTTGATGGTGGAAAATATTGACTTAAAAATTCTTTTCAAGTTCGGCACTGTAGTAATAGATTCAATGGGAGAGAGGTGTACCACTCTTTAGCTTCTCCCTTCAATGAAAATGAAAATAGTTTCAATTTTATAGCATCCTCACTTACTCCTTGGATGCGTGTAGTACCGCATATCTCTAAGAATGTATGTAAGTGAGTATGGGGATTCTCTGACGATCGATAATCGTGGAAAATAGATGCATGCGCATCATCTCGAATATGTCCCGGCTTTAGCTCGAAGGTCCAGGCAAGAATGTTTGGAATAACAATAGCCGGGTTGACTTTGACTTCGCCAGGCATGGCGTAGTCTGCCAACGTACGTCTATCGTTAGCAGCCATAATTACGAAGTTTTCGAATTCTTCGGCTAAACGATCCTCTAGATCTTGATCGGCTTCTTCAGAAGGAGCCGCAGAACGGAAAATCCGCCTGTTTGGCCGGACTACGGTTCGCTCGGGGTCAGGGGTGTATAGTAACGGTCCCTTTTGACTCCGAGTTTGCATAAACCGGACCAAAAACAAGTGAAAGCAACCTAAAGACTAAGAAATTAAAAGCCTAATAAAAGAAAAGAAAGGAAAGGAAGAAAGAGAGACAGGATTATTAAGGGAAAAGATGAAATACACGGGCGCCCAAAGGTTTGGACGGGCGTCATCCAACTTTTGGATCGACGGGTGTTCGGATGCCCAAACGCCGCCTGGTCTTGAAGAAAACTTGAACGGGCGCCCAAATTTGATGGGCCGCTGTCTAAGTGATTGAAAACGCTACAGATTGAAAATTTTCCAATGCCAAGGCCCAAGATCCCAGGCACGCCCGCTTGTTGCATGGGAAAAATAGAATGAAGCTGAGAAAATTTGCGAGAAAGAAAGGGGAAAGAAGAAAAGAACAAAAACAGAAAAAGGGAAACAGATGGAAAAAAGAAGAAATAGAAAAGAAAAACTAATCTCGAGGGAACTACAAAGGAAGGCCCTTAAACCCTAAACTAAAACCCTAATTACCTAATTAAAATCTACCTAAAACAAGAACAAGAAATAATTAAACACAGAAAAACAAAACAAACACTAGGCAACCGTTTGGTTCCTTCGCAACATGGCGCTAAAAACTTGTCACGGATTTTATTAACAAGTAATAAATTTATAATCCGATATACCTCAAGTGCAAGGATCGTAGTTAAAAGGTTGATACCGGGTCGATCTTACGGGGAACTAACGATTGGGAATCCTAGTCTTTGTTTAACTAACTAACCTATGTCACGATTACTAAAACTAAACAGCAAATAAACTAAACAGGGAATAACTAAAATGAAGGATAACAATAAATGAAACTGGACAGAAGATAAGATCTAAAGCCAGGAAAGATAGTTTTGAACCAATTTAAACTAAACTAAACCTAGTATGCAATAAAGGAAATTGATTAACTAAACAATTCAAGTTCTAAGGGATTTGATCAAATTATAACGAGCAAACGAGCAATTGATCCACCTATCCTATCAACATTCAATTCCAATTCAGATTATTTCGTGATTTCTAACCAAGTTGTGATTCATCTCATCTAAAGTACGAACCCTAATTTCTTAGATAGTTCATCTATTAATCTCTATCTTTCGATCTAAGATTAACGCTTCTTCTAACCAAAGATGTACACTTTAACGTTTTTAATCTAGAAATCTAACCTATTAACTCTCGTTATATAGATCAAATAACTATTCTCTTATCATGGTGATCTAACGTTTAGATGATTTTCATCAAATAAAACAATCAACAAGCAACGATCTTTCGATATGAAATTGCATAAATAACAATAAGCATGATAAAAGAAACAACTTATATTAACAAAACTCACAAAATAATCAAGAACGGAACTGAATTGTTGAGTCGGACGGCTTCACAACGCTCGTTCAAGGATTTTAGCCTCTAAGCATCCTCTTGAAACTTGGAATTGTTTGAATAAAAGTGCATAAAAGTATCTAAAGAAAAACTGTTGTAAACTAAGGAAAAACGCAGCCAAAAGCCGCCCCTAGGGTTTAGGGTTCAAGTATTGTGTAATTGGTATCCTTAGGGTTGATAAACTGCCGCCTATATATAGATTTTCAAGTCGGTTCAGCTAAGTCGGCTACTAGACGCCCGTCTGGATGGTTGAACGCCCGTCCAGCATGTGTAAATTTCTTCGAGTCGGGCCGAGCCATGATCAGACGCCCGTCCTTCTTTAAATTGGACGCTCGTCCAGCAATTTCATCCAAACTCTGAATCAAAAATATCCTCCTGGACGCCCGTTTGAAATGATAGACGCCCGTCCACTCTAGACGGGACTTGGACGCCAGTTTGAGTGACTTTGAAAACTTGATTGCCTCATCTCTATCTCTTTTTAATTCAATCCAAATCCATCATTATCTCTTCTTTATCATAAAATTCATCTTTTATCTTCTTTTGATCATCTCTTGAGCCTCAAATATGTATCTATAACACATCAAAACATCGCAAAATGTAATATCGTCCAAATAATCATAAAAATCACAATTAAAACACCAAAATTAACCTATTTTGTGAATAACTCATTTAAAATACCATTTACTCAATAAATGCATTAAACACTCGTTTCTTATGCAAATTTATGCAAATATGAGGGAAATTATCATAAAATATAGCGTTATAAATCGTATAAATTCACCCTTAACAACTCCCCCACACTTAGCTTTTGCTCGTCCCGAGCAAAACAAAACGAAAAATTAGGGCTCGAAACGAAAACAGACATCTCAGAAAATATAGCATAGATCCAATAAATCAGAGGTTCACCATTGTGTGTGTGCAAAGCCATAGAAAACTTCCACTAAATCCAAACTTGAGAAACTCAAAGCAAAACTAGCTAATACCCCCTCGTAGACTAGCAATAAATGACACTCATAAGATGTACCCTACAAACGTGACATATCCCGAAAAGGATGATCGATTATATCTAGGGCCTTTCTGAGATACTCAGAGGATAATCCCTACAGAATATCTATCAGTTTCTACTGGGGATAAGATAGACGATAACTTAGTCTTTTATTCATTTCATACCACTTCATTAGTTGATTTAACTATTTTCACATTTAAACGCACATCAGAATGAGCTCTTGCCCTGTCATAGCAGAATAGGATATTCGAGATATACCCTACCTTACTCCAATCATAAGGCAGCTTTTTCTGACTGTCGTGAGCTTTTAGTCATCATAGTGGTATAGGACATTTCGAGATAATGCCCTACCGCACTCAAATCATCGACCAGCTTTCGACACACCCAATAATTCTTTATTATAAACTCAACTTTTTCATTTGACATTAAGTTACGTGTTACTCATCACATTCAAACCTTAGATATTCACAGTTAACATACTTCGGATCTAAATACAGACTATCATAAATCTCAAGATATATACGTAGCACTAAGCACATGACTTATAAGAAAATCAAAAATCACTCATCCAAAAAGGGGTATAACTTTATAAATTAGCTCATCGTTCACTATGGCTCGTGAAAAATAGATCTCAGGTGAAACAACTAACTTATCAAACATATGATATACAGCATCAATGACTATAAAAATAACGAACATTGCATCGAATTGCCTACTCGGTACAAAACAAAAAACAAAAATGTCGAAAAATTTGAAAATTCTAGCTCATTTTTAGCTCATTTTGCATAGAAACATAACGAATTAAGCAAATGATATGTAGATACACCAAACCATTCCCCTCCCCCACACTTAAAGATCAACATGTCCTCATGTTGTGCAGAATTTAAAGAACGGATAAAAATACTTAGCTGATTGTAGAAGATACTCGAATCGATGGTCAGGCCGGAGCCTATATAGTGACACTTAGAACTCGTAACCATACAATGTAGCTCGACAATACCGCTAAAAATACACCTGCACTACTTGACAAACACGGAAACATCTCGGGGAAAACGGGGCATTATACCAAAATGAAAAGAGATAGCAAAATCGAGTAATAGCAAAACACCGTGTATATACCTTCTGATTCGTAGAGATCTCATCAAAGATGGCCTGTCCTACATCGACATTCAGCTTGAAATTCAGAGCGTATAGCATCCCAAGGTCGCCAATGTGAAAATGCGTCAGGTTATTCTTAGGTAACAACCTGTTCTGGATAAACCGACATTGGACCTTCCAATCTTCTGTCCAACTAGTAGTCACCAACTCCTTCCTATCTCCGCCCGGCCTAAGTGTCCACGGCACCTCCGGGCACTCCAACAACCTTAATTCCTCCAAAGGATCTTCTCCCGCATCCCTGCGGCCTTAATCACCTCCTTATTGTCCAACCTCAAAAGGTGCCAGCGATACTTCGTTAATAACCTTGGGCGTAAATGGCACCTTTACTCCCGAACCGTCACAACTCCGGCTTCCAAGTCCGTTTCGAGCAATTGGCATAAAATTCACGGACTAACGTAGCATTAACCGGGGTCCTCGGAGTTACCATCAAAGCTCCCCATTGTCTATCCCTCAATAACCTCACAAATAACGGATCAACCTGAGGCTCAAGGACAGCTCGCTCGATTAACATCGTCCTCGAGACGTAGTTCTTGTTATACACCTCGAAAGCCTTTGGATTTATGAACCGACGAGCTAAGGGAATAGGGATAGGAGGCCTCACAGTCTGTCTAACCGGTTCAGCCTCCTCAGTTGCTTCCTCAGCTCCACCCCTCGGTGCATTTGAATCTCCCGCACCCCGAGTCTCCGACACTCTAGGCATCTTCCGCACTAAGGGCTCATCATCGGTGTCCGACCCCGACTCAGACTCATCTCGTAAGGGAATCCTGGATTGACCCGAGGATGATTCCCGACGCTCACCTATAACGAATACCTTGGGATGGATTGACTAAGGTGGGTCCACACTTTTTTTCGTCTTAGCAGGCTCCGTAGCTACCCCCTTACCATGCCTCTTAACCACTTTGCCTTCTCATGGACCATGGTGAACTAAAACTACACAAACAACAAACCCAACCCCAAAATCAAACAAAACCACCCGTTTATCGTCCAAACGGGATTTCCCAAATAACACAACACCAAACCACAACAAACCACAATGTAGCCCATCCATCATCATCCATAACCATCCCAGAGCATCAACCAAGAAAGAAAAATAAACCAAACAAGGGTAGAAAACAAATAAGGCAAGTTTAGTAAAAAAGTCGACTCAAGATCGAACTAAGGAAAAATGTGAAATAATCCACGAAAAGCTTATAAAATCTTACCAAGTACGTTGAAGGGATGATGATTATGATGATTAGAAGTCCCAAATGTGAACAAACGAGACAAAAGATGGGATTTTTCCCAAAAGAAAACCGCACACGCTAGGTCACCCAACCGAATTATTTGTTGGAGGATTTGGGTTGAAGAATCAACGAGAGGGGTTTGAAAGCTGTTTGTGGGACTTTGAATCGCCCAATTTGGTTTAGAAATAAAGATTTTAGGCAAAAGGAGGCAAAAGTCGGGTTATGTGTTTTGAAATTTCGATTCGAAATAAAATGGGGAAGCGAGGATATATATAAGTGCGAGTTTGAGCAGGCGCCCAGAGATCGGACGGGCATTCACTGAGATCATATATGGCTGGACGTGCGTCCATACAAACAGACGCTCGTCCAGATGCTCACTTTACGTAAAGAGTTGGAAGGAGTTTCTCAGACGGGCGTCCAAGAATGTTGGACGCTCGTTCAACAATTGTGCATGGCGGACGGGCGTCCAAGGCAGAAAAATGCAAAAATTATAAAATTTCATGCAATTTAAATTCAAACTTGCATTTTCTCATTAAACTTAAATAACACTTCAAAAATACAAATGAAAAATGACGAGTTACATAAAATTACTAGAAAATAGGTAAAAACAATAGAAAATAGTGGGTTGCCTCCCACCGAGCGCTTTTGTTTTACGTCGTTTGCTCGACGAAACAACCTAATACGCTAGTCATCGTAAATTTCCGACCAATCTATCACCCGGATAAGACGGCGGAGCATGTCAATTGCCGGAGGGAAGTCATACTCATCCTGCAAACCCCAGTCTTCACCAGCCACATCAACACCCCGAAAATGTTCAGCTTGCAGCACTAGCGCTAAATCTGTCAGCATCGGATCATTCAGGATTGTGTATGGACGTCCTAGAGCTGCCTGCAAATCCTCAGTAGTAAAGTCTCCACCTCCCGAACATCGGGGAACAATAAGAACATAGGTGACAGTCCTAATGCGGGTACTAATATCGAAGTCTACGTGCAAAACTATGGTCCCTCCCGGTCCGTCATCTACGGTGATAAGTGGGATCCTCCTAAAGAAAGGTAACTCCTCTGGTAGAACTCCGAAATCCATGTCTAGCAAGCACAACTAACTGACAGATACAAACAAAAGCAAAACTTAGTAAACTAAACTTAAATACTAAAACTACAAAAGCATAAAACAAGAATGACTAAAGATGATGATATCTAGGTTGCCCCCTAGTGGCGCTTTTGGTTAATGTCGTTAGCTCGACACTGTTTAAAGCTCAGCCTGGATCAGGCCATTTGACTTTTTTGCCAGCCACTACCTCGTCGAAACTTTGGTTAGTGGTTAAATTTGCAGAAACAAAGCACTTAACACATGGGGTGAAATCTTTAATAGCTTTCCAAATACGTTTAAACCTCCCATGGTTGACTTCTTTATCTTCTCGAGTCTTCGATGACGTTTTCAACCGACGCCCTCTCATACTCTTCCATATCCCAACTACCTGCTAGAACTTCTTTAGATCGACCACTACCGTCATCCTCTGAAAACAGGTCGGGTGAAAACTTGTCAAATTCTTCGACTTTTGTAGCACCACACCCGAGGATATCGAGGAAACGAACAATCAAAGGCTTCTCATTGGGTTCACCAATGTAGTGCTTACACCTTTGACCATTCACTCGAAACGGTTGGTCACCATAACCTCGTAGTTCTAAGACGCCTCCAGGAATAATTTGGAGAATCTCAAAGGGACCGGACCATCGTGTCCTAAGCTTACCAGGGAACAGATGTAACCTGAAATTGTATAATAAAACTTGTTCCCCAACTTGAAATTCTCGCTTCTTAATTTTAGCATCGTGAAGGAGTTTCGTCTTTTCCTTACTGATCCTGGCACTTTCGTAAGCATGGAGTCTGAATTCGTCCAACTCATGCAACTGTTGCAGTCGATGCTTACCACAAGATTGGGAGTCAAAGTTTAGAAACTTTGTAGCCCAATAAGCTCTATGCTCTAACTCGACTGGCAGATGACATGGCTTACCATAAACCATTTGATATGGAGATGTACCCATAGGAGTCTTATAGGCGGTTCTATATGCCCATAGTACATCATCCAATTTCAAACTCCAGTCTTTTCTGTGACTGTTGACCGTTTTTTCCAGGATTTTCTTAATGCTTTGGTTGCTCCTTTCAACCTGACCACTAGTCATCGGGTGATATGGTGTGCCTGTCTTATGGCGAACACCATACTTCTCAAGCACTTTCTCTAAGGGTCGGTTGCAGAAATGTGTCCCTTCATCACTGATCAAGGCTCGTGGACATCCAAACCTCACGAAGATGTTTTTCTTTAGAAATTTCATGACCGTCTTATGATCGTTGTGAGGAGTGGCTTGAGCCTCCACCCATTTAGTGCTGACTTCTTGGCGGCCATGACCAGATCAGACTGGCGGCTTGCGTAAAAAAGATCACAGAGCTGTAACAAGATGTTATATGGATAACAATAATGGCAATTTTATTCAAGAATAACAGGGAGCAAAAACAGAATGTAAATAACACCTTGGTAGAAGCAGTTCGCTATGCACTTTTCATGCATAGAACCTCCAAAGGTTGTTGGCGTGCGCCTCACGAGATGGTTTTCCCCCGAGAGTCTGCTAACTGATACACACCTTTTCCATGCACTTTTACCACTTTTTATGGTCCCTCCCAGTTCGGGTCTAGCTTACCTTCAGGACCTTGTTTGCAAACTGCGTTCTGCCGGAGGACCAGATCTCCCTCCCTGAAGTATGAGTGCTTCACCTTGTTGTCGTAGTATTGAGAGATTCTTTGTTTGTATTTTGCCATTTGGATGAATTCTATGTCCATATTTTCTTCTAGGTCGTCCTTGGCGTGTCAGAGTTCAGCTTCCATATCCGTTTTTTCATGAAGTTCAAGCCTTGGTGAGGGTAGTCCGATCTCAGCGGGCATGACGGACTCACTTCCATAAGTCAGGTATGCCCATAGGATGTTCGGTATGCCCATAGGATGTTCGGTATGCTCAGCGGGTATGACGGACTCACTTCCATAAGTCAGGTATGACGGACTCACTTCCATAAGTCAGGTTTTCTCTTGTAGCTGAATTTGGGGTTGTTCGGTATGCCCATAGGATGTTCGGCAGATGCTCTACCCAACCTTATCTTTCCTCTTCAAGCCTTTTCTTTAGGCCGACTTAGATCTGTCGATTAGTTTGTTCGACCTGCCTGTTAGCTTGAGAAATTCCTAACTCTACGCACCAAGATCGGACACCTCTATCTTCGAACTGCATTCCATTGTCCGATATCAAAGCCTTTGGAATTCTATATCTACAGACAACGTTCTTCCAGATAAACTTCTGAATTACCTTCGCAGTGATCATGGTGATGGGTTCAGCTTCCACCCACTTGGTGAAGTAGTCCACGGCTACTACCAGAAATCGGAATTACCCGGTGCCAGGGGTAGGGGTCCGACCTGGTCGACCCCCCATTGATCGAATGGCCAGGCTGCGACCAGGGGTGTCATCTGTTGTGAGTCTAGATGAGATATGTTGCTATGTACTTGGCATGATTTACATCCGCGGACGAGGTCTTCGGCATCTTGCTGCATGGTCGGCCAATAGTAGCCGAACAGTCTGCATTTGCGTGCTAACGTTCGAGCCCCCGGAAAGCTTTAAGTTGGGCATTGGCTATGGCTAAGTATTTCTTCATAGGCTCTTCCTTGGCCTTATACTCTCCCTTCACATGATTGACTATTAATTGGGAATCGCTATGTACTTGTAAGTTCTTTGCTCCTAATTTAGCAGTTTAAGTGAGTCCGGTGATCAGAGCTTCATACTCGGCCTCGTTATTGCTGGCCGGGAATCCGAACCAAAGTGCATATGGGAATTCTTCACCATTTGGGCAGAAAGCAGAAGGCCTGCGTGAGCTCCGCCTTTGTTAGAGGCCCCGTCGACGTACGACGTCCAATACTCGAACTCGACTTTTGACTGATTTTGCTCAATAATGATGGTTGTCTCCCCGGCAAGAAAGTCTGCTAGCACTTTCGATTTGACTGCTGTTCAGGGGCAGAAATCAAGGTCGTATTCAGCTAAATCTGCTACCCATTTCACCAAACATCCTGACGTTTCTGGTCGGGACAAGATCTGCCGAAGAGGCTGGTCGGTAATCACAATTATTGGGTATGCCTGGAAGTAAGGTCTTAGCTTTCGGGACGCGTGCACTAGGGATAGTGCTAGCTTTTTGGCATCGGAGTTTCTGATCTCTGGGCCACGAAGAGCTTTGCTAACATAAAAGATCGGTTTTTGGGCACTATCTTGCTCTTTGATGAGCACCGCACTGATGGCTTCGTCACATACTGCCAGGTAGATGAATAGGATATCCCCCGGTTGTGGTGATGTCAACGTGGGTAGTTCGGCCAAATACGTTTTTAATTCTTCGAAGGCCTTTTGGTAGTTTTCATCCCATTTGAACGGGTTAGCTTGCTTTAGAATCTTGAAAAAAGAGAGAGCTCGCAGAGCCGACTTGGACAGGAAGCGCTTGAGTGTGGCCACCCTTCCTGTTAACCTCTATACTTCCTTAAGACTTCTTGGTGTCGGCATAGTCCTCAATGCGTCAACTCTGTCTGGGTTGGCTCTGATACCTTCTTGTGATATCATATAACCCAAGAACTTTCCGGTCCGAACCTCGAACGTACATTTCTTGGGGTTAAGCTTCATTTGTGAGGGTTTGAGTACCTCAAAAATTTCTCTTACGCCTGCCAAGTATTACTCCAGGGACTTGCTCTTGATTAAAATGTCATCCACGAATTCTTCCATACACTTCCCAATCTGATCCTTAAATATTTTATTACCTGCCCTTTGGTAGGTCGCTCCAGCATTTTTGAGGCCGAATGGAATGGTCCTGTAACAATATGTGCCAAACTCGGTGATGATTGAGGTTTTTCCAGCATCACGGGGATCCATAACGATCTGGTGGTATCCTCTGTAAGCATCCAGAAAACCGAATATTCCAAAGCCTATGGTCGAATCCACCATTCGATCTATGTGGGGCAGGGGATAACAATCCTTCGGGCAAGCTTGGTTGAGGTCGGTAAAGTCTACACACATCCTCCAGCTGCCGTCTGGTTTCTCTACTAGGATAGGTTTCATCAGCCACTCAGGGTAGCTCACCTCCCGAATGATGTTTGCTTGAAGTAGCTTAGTTACCTCCTTCTGTAAGGCGTCTATCCGTTCTTGGGCGAAGTGTCTCTTTTTCTGTTGGATAGGCTTCCGAGCCGGGTCAGCGTTTAGCTGATGCTTGGCCAAATTTGGGGATCATCCTGGTATTTCCTCCGTCGTCAAGGCGAACACATCCTTGAATTCCTTTAGTAAGGCTACTAGTTGTTCCTTGTGTGAGCTGGGAATCCATACTCCACCTCGATGGTTCGGTCCTCTCGGCCTTCCTACAGACAAACTTCTTTTATTTTGTCATCCGAAGACCATGTTTCCTCACGTTCGGGCAGTAGTTCTTCAACGGGAACCGGCGCAGTTCTGATGTCCCCGTCTATTTCTGAAGTAACACAGCTTCTTACCTGACCCATGCCACCTACAATCTCCACGGGGTCCCCATTGGCTAAAAATCTTAGGTTATTGTGTGCAAGTGACACGACGGCTTGTAAGTCGATCAACGGAAGGCGCCCTAACACTATATTATAAGGGGACGGAGCCTTAACCACCACATACTCAACTGGAAGAGTTCGGCCAAGTGGAGGCCGACCGAAGGTGGTTGAGAGGACGATGGTACCCTCAAGATACATAGGTGAATCGGCAAAGCCGAAGAAGGGGGTAGTTGCTGGAGTTAATTAAAAGCTATTCAAACGCATTAGAAGCAAGGTAGAGTGGTACATGATACTAACCGCACTTCCGGTGTCAATACAGATGCACCTTACCAGATTTTGCTCCACCATGGCTTCGATCACAAGGCCACTGTTGTTGGCTACCATAGGAATGGGATCTACGACGTTGTACACCACCTCCTTGAGAAATCATTGCTTTTTCCAGGGTATTGGGGTTCCCGATTATTGATCACCTTTTCGTGTTGAGGCATGGCTGCTGTATTCTCCGGAGATAGTATTCACGCTCTTCATCTTCAGGCAGGTTCGACAGACGAGTTATTCACTAGCAAAAGGCCCTCATTCTAGCGCCAATTGACGATCCAAAAATCGTCTACTTCTAATTTAGGGTTCTTACTCTTGGTGATAGCCTGGAGAAACTCTGAAAATATGAAGATTAAAAAGAGGGGATTTGTTTAGGGGTGATTTAGACTGCACTAGAGATGTTGTTTCTCAAGCTTCCTACGTATCCAACTGTTGAATTGGAATTAAGTCTTCATAGTTCCTTAGGGATAGTTTATATAGAGGGGCTTACGTCCTAGGGTTTGATGCGGCGTGTTGGTGATTGGCACAGATTAACGTATTCCCTAAGGAAAAAGGATTGTGATTTATTAATCTCCTTGATTATATGAGATAATTATAGCATTCAAATATTCGTATTAGTGATAAGGATTGGAGCCATTATGGCTCATGGTTGTCTTGCAGGTATCTAATTATTGAACGCGTGAAGAATAAGGATAGGCACGGGCTCTGGCCGAATCGAGCCAGACTGAGGGAACTGACCTACGGGAATCGGGGACGATGGCTGGGCTCACGTCTGAGAACTTATATGGAATGACTGATCACCCGAGGTTCGGTCCAAGGTTCCCAGATTTATGAGGCTGAGGATATTCGATCTAATGGAGGGTCGGATACGAGCCCAGGGATTGGAGATTATGAAGCGGCTAGCCGAGCCCCCTGGGCCTATTACTAGGAAGTCAAATATGGTTTCTCTCTACACCAAGTGCTGGGTCACTAAAGAGGTGCCACGTGGGCACGCCCATTTTCTGGCAGCATCCCACTCCTTCCCCATCCCTCACTCCACCCTTCTCCCAAAGTGTTGAGTCTTCCTCCGAATACACCCCCTCGTTCTCCACCCTCTATCTTTAAGTATGGCTCGGAGATAGCCATTAACCGCTATATCCACTTCTTTAGTCGTGCTCCAATTCAATTTGAGAAAGGGCTCAACCAGGGGCAGCGGCAAATGGAAGCATTTGGGTCACTTGACCAAAATCTGAAATTTAATAAACAATTCAGTGTATTTTTTACATTATTTAAAAATTTTATGTACTAATATCTACTAACTACCCGCTAAAATTTTTAAATATCGACTCTTGACCCATAATTATACATATATTTTTCATATTAGAAACTTGTAATACGATGTGTCGTTACCGATTCCTGACCCGTGTCACACAATTTCTGCAGCCACCCTCGGCTCAACAATAGCAAGCTTGATGAGTTCTCCAAAGTTAGAGTCACTTGGGGTGGCTGGTCTCGTTTAGTCCACGCTCCGCATGGCCACGTAAACGTCCTTATAGTGCAAGAGTTTTACTCAGTCCTCTATAAAACCGGCTCGGTCCATGATACTCACATGGTTGCTATGCGTGGTGTCCACATCCCCTTCCATCCTAGTATCATCAACTCGGTTTTCCATTTTTCCGAGGACTCGGCACCACCCATGACCCATTATGACCAGATGTGGTACCTCGATAACTGTCACAACTTTGCTTCTTCTATCTATGAGACCACCCCCACTCTATTTCCTTCCCACCGTGGCCCTGCCGATAGCCTCACTACTGCAGACCTTGCCTGTGATGCACGTGCTTGGAAGCATTTTATCAACTCACGTGTCCTACCATCCCAGCTCTTTTCCAAAACTTCTGACGAGGAACTTCTACTCCAGTACGCTATTAGGGTCAGTGCGCTCGTTAACTGGGGTGCTCTCATCCACATGGCTGCTATTCAGTTTGCTACCGCTCAGCATCACCCATGCCAGCTGCTTTCTTTCGCCTGGTTGAACTCCCATTTGTGCACTCGTGTAGCTGGACTACTTTCCCGCCCTGGTGATGAGATTCTCCCCAGCCGTGTGACCCGCTCTGGTATACTTCCCATCGACCCCCTGGAGGTTCTTCCACTCCACCCGTCTCGAGTTCTGATGACGATGATGAATGATGATGTTTTTTGTGTTGGTTGGTTGTGTCGGTTTGCTGCTGTCAATCATTTCAGAATTTTGTATCAATAAGGCGTTTAGCGCCATTTCCTCCTAGTTGATGTTTAATATATATGCATGCTTGTACTTTCCCTTTCTAGCATTATTGTATAATATGTTGGAGAAAAAGCCCTTTTAAAGGGTTGAAAGGTCAACTTTAGCGTGATTTACGGATAGACTCTGATGTATGTCATCGAGAGTTGATGATATCAATAAATACTCCATATGGAGTAGTTGATGATGGGTTTTTGAATCACTCGATTCGGATGTCGGGTGAATGAGAAATTAATGGCTAAAGTTGGTAGAAAATATGTAGGAGATGGGTGTTGAAGGGAGGACCTCATCCCATTCTCCCACATAGGTAATTTGAGGCTTGTGAGCTCAAGTAATAAGAGCTAGTGTATACTCTTATAGATGTGCCCCAAGGGGCAAGGCACTTTTGTGCAGGAGGGAGGACTTAGATTATTCCACACGCGCGTGCGCCGCCGCCGTCCGGCCGGCTCGGCTCGGCTCGGTTCGGGTGTTACTATTAATTTTTTGGACAAAATTTCTTTATGAAATTAACCACAAAATTAATTTTGGAATATGATTGTGTCATTCGACCAATCAGAATTCATTGAGTCATTTGACCAATCAGAATTGAGACGACACATTATCCGACCAATCGTTGCGGGATTTTAATCCCGACATGGCGTGGGAATAAAGTGGCGCCTAGCTTCTTCCCTTGAGGGAAAAGTCGGCCATTACTTTTCCAAGGGGAAAAGTTTGATGATGTGTTTCGGCCAATCAGATTCAAGTATTGGCTCCTCCTCTCTACTATATAAAGGATCCATATGAATGAGATTTAGATCATCGAATTTTCTCTTGTGTCTTTCCACCACAAAGAGTCAGTCATATAGATCTAGATATTGAGTCGAAGGGAAGTCGGAGCACTCTGTAAGTTCGCCGGAGCTCGGATTTTTGAAGTGCCTCTAATTCCGAGACGTAAAGCCGTTGTATCTTGGGAGACATTTGCTACTACCTTGGGCACCATACCGGAGCAATTGTCTTAAGGAAAGAGTAACTACTCGCCTCGGTTTGTCTTAGTCCTTTATTTTGTGCATACTAACTTTATTGTCTATTGTTTGAATCAGATATGCATGATGATATTTATTTTGTTAGATCTATTAAATAATATGAATTGTAGTATTCACAAGATTTATTTTTTAGATTATTATTCCGTAATTTAATCCGTAAATTACAGATCTGTTTCGTAAATCACTCCACACACGATACACTATCCCAACAAGCTTAAGACAATTTTTTCGTGTGTTATATAGGATGGTTTTGTACTTGTTACATTACAGATCTAGTCGACTTGTTGTTACGTTTATTTCCAGGTTACTAATCGTTTTCTTGCAGAATTGGAAAAAGCGAATCGTTTTGATTGGTCACAGAATCAATATGTTTTTATTTTGACTTTAATTGAGTATCTCGTTGATTGGTTTCGACTTCTTCTGGTGAACTGATATTCCAATGGAAACAAGGAATTATGTACTGTAGCTCTGGGATTTTACCAATCGCATGATCTGTTTGTTAAATTGAAGTGATATTAAATCATAGTGCTTGTAAAAATAGAAGGAGTTGACGATATATATATATTTATATTTTTTTCTCGCTCTCTCGTATTGGTAATTAAGACCATACATTGTCCCGGGTGGATATGCATCATTGGTAGTTGCTTAGATTTAAGTAATTTAAAGACTTGATGCTGAATATTACTCGGACGGCAATTCTGATCGCTGGAGGTTCGTAATTGTCGCTGCACAATCTCCCTAATGATAGGTGGGCCCGCTGGGCTGGGTTACCCATAATTGGGCTAGGCCCAAAGTTAAACAATCAAGATAATGGGCACGGCAGGACCACAAGTGCTGACCAGAATAGTCAGAGGAGCAGGACTCCATCATACGCTGCGCAGAAGTATATCTCTAAACAGAATGATCGGCTGGTCAGAAGTATCTCTGGACAGAATACTCGGCTGGGTACAGCGAAGACCAAGTCAACATCAATTCAACCGTTCGTGAACGTGGGTAGACCCCACGATCAGGGGCGTACAGAATTAACAGGTGATAACTTCCCATCACGCAAGGAAGAGGATCACGATCTACCACTATATAAGGAACATCCTGAACTACGAGGGGGACTTGATTCCAGTTTATTACCAAAATTGGATACGTAGGCAGCACTCTTGAGGAGTTCAGTCCAAAATTACATACAAAGTTCTTTGTTCTTACATTGTTTTCCTAATTAGAATTACTCGATTACCCGATTGTAATATTTATACCACATCATTTGGCGCTAGAAGGAGGGCAATATTCTAGTTAGTGAGTGATTATTACAGAAAAATGGCAAAAAATCAGGGAAACTCAAAAAAACAGCAAACTCAACCAGAGAAAGAAAATAGAACCAGGGGGAGAAAAGCCCAGATCGAAATAATCAAGACACCGGAAAGAAAGTTATGGAAGAAGGGCAGACAAGCAACCCTGATGCTGTCAAACAAATGCTGGTGGAAAATCTTGCAAATCTCAAAGTAGAAGAGATAAAAGCCATATTTGAGGCAGTTTTAAAAGCGAGAAATCTAGATAATGAGGCATCTGAAGCACATACTCCGCTGAAAACTGCTAAAAGAGAAAAGCAGGAAGCAGAGTCTAGCATACAAGTGGTAGTTACTCACCCAGGTGGTGATAACGCCAGAGCAGAGTTAGACGCTAAGCTTAAGCCTAAACAAGATGAATTTAGGCTGGCATCTCCTTTTACTGAGGACATTGATGCATTTCCCTGTCCTCCCAGATTTAAGATCCCAAAGATCCAGGCATATGATGGAACTAAAGATCCATATGATCATATGCATCAGTACATTCAGCACATGAATTTGTACAACGCTCCAAAAGAGATGAAATGCAGGGCATTTGCAACTCTTCTAACAGGAAAGGAAAGAGATTGGTTCAACAAGCTGAACCCCAGATCCATACCAGATTTCCCAACTCTGACCAGAAAGTTCATGCATGTATTCATTGCAGCAAGACCTTTCCAGCGAAACCGGACGTATTTGCTGACAATTAGGCAAAAAAGTGATGAAACGGTGTTGTAGCTAATCAAGAGGTTCAACGGAGAATCATCCTAGATAGCAGATCTGGATGATAAATCTTTATTAGCATCCTTCGTGGCAGGTCTCAGAGAAGGACGCCTACATGCAAAGCGGAGCAGCAAAAATCCGAGTACAATGGAAGAATGTCTGGAAATTGCATACAGACATTGCCAAGGAGAAGATGCTAACAGAGCCAAGAGGGAATAGTCCCATAGGGATTCTAAAAAAGGAAAGACCGATGATAAGACCGACAAAAAGAGAAAATCTGTTTGGATAGGGTAACCAACCCAATTTCTGAAAGGTTAGGGAAAAAAGGTCCTTTGCAGGACAAAGACCTTATTCCTCTGAACAGGTCTCGTGACCAAGTTCTGGCGATTATGGAAAAGAAAGGAATCGCCAAGACTCCTCCTCCATTGAGGGGTCCAAGGGAGAAGAGAGACCACACCAGGTGGTGCAAGTACCATAAAGATCGATGAATGCATCGATCGAGCACAGGGAGATAATCCCAGAGGAAGGAGAGAATTTAAAAAGCAACACAGCGGGCATGACAGGTACAATAAAAGGAGACACAGAGATCCGTCTTCTGATGCAGATGGACATAGAGAAATGCCCCAATCAACACTGTGAACACGATTGTGGGTGGACCAGGAGGAGTTAATAAGGCTGCCCAGCAAGAGAAAAGTGGCAGCGCAGAAAAGGACGGAGAAGCAAAAAAACAGAAAGTAATGGGAACCGTTCAGTACGGTCCAAGAGATGCACTACCAGCCATTGTGAGCAACGAAGGCCTGGTGATAGAAGCTGTTATCCAGAAAAATCTGGTCAGACGGATCTGCGTAGACACGGGCAGCGCAGTAAACGTGCTGTATTACAGTGTGTTTCAAGCGATGAAGTTAACAGATTCGGAGCTGACTCCTGTGTCAACTCCTCTTTTTGGATTTACCGGGCTGTCCATCCACCCTGTGGGTAGGTTAAAGTTGTTGACGACTTTGGGAAAACGACCACAGAGCAGGACTCTGATGGTCAATTATGTGGTAGTAAAAGCTCCATCAGCTTATAATTTGATTCTGGGAAGACCAACGTTGATCGACTTAAGGGCAGTGGTATCGCCCGCACACAACAGCATGAAATTCCCAACTTTCGAAGGAGAAGCTATTGTTAAAGGGGGTGTGGATGCTGCCAAAAACTGCTATACAGCCACAATCAGTGGAAAAATGAAGGTGCAGCAGGTGACAATGGAAGATTTAGTTCCGGAGGAAGAAAAAAGTTGGCAGTCTAACGATCCTGTAGAATCAATAACGTTAGATGAACTGGACCCTGAATCCACAGTCAGCATAGGATCATGGATACTGCTTTGAGCGAAGCAGATCTTTGGTCGTAATCTTGAAAGATTACAAGGACGTGTTTGCATGGAAATCAAGTGACATGCCTGGACTGTCAACAGAGTTGGCTGTCCATAAGCTCAACATCGACCCAACCAGGAAACTAGTGAAGCAAAAGAAAAGATCGTTTGCACCAAAAAGGATACATGCTGTCCAGCAAGAGGTGGAGAAGTTGTTGCAGGCCAACATGATTAAAGAAGTTATCTATCCAGAGTGGCTAGCAAATCCAGTGCTAGTCAAGAAGCTAGATGGCAGTTGGAGAATGTGTGTGGATTTTACTGATCTGAACAAAGCTTGTCCTAAAGATAGTTATACTTCCCCTAGAATTGACAGGCTAGTAGACTCTACAGTTGGTTATGAAATCTTTGCTTTTTTAGATGCTTATAAGGGATATCATCATATTATGATGGACCCTATAGATGCTGTAAAAACTGCTTTTATTACTGAATTTGGTTCCTACTACTACGTGTCTATGCCTTTCGGATTAAAGAATGTAGGGGCTACCTACCAAAGGGCAGTCAATACCATTTTTAAACAACAGATTGGCAAATCAATGGAAGTATATGTGGATGACTTATTGATCAAGAGCAGGACTCTTGACCAATATTTGAAAGATGTAGCAGAGGTTTGTCAAGTTTTAAGACAAACAGGAATGAAGTTGAATCCAAAAAAGTGCACTTTTGGAGTAAGATCAGGCAAATTTCTGGGTTATATGATATCTAAAGAACGTATCAGGGCCAACCCTTATAAATTAGAAGCTTTAAAGACCATGCCTGAACCAAAGAATATCAAAGAAGTTCAGCGATTAACAGGAAGACTAGCAGCGCTAAACCGATTCTTGTCGAAATCTGCACAGAAGTCATTGCCATTCTTCAAAATTCTCAGGAAGGCCAGTCCGTTTGAGTGGAATGAAGAATGTAAACAGGATTTTCAGGAGTTAAAAGATCATATCAGTCACTTGTCAACTCTAACTCCTCCTCAGGAAGGTGAGATACTGTTTCTTTACTTGTCTTTTTGCAATGAAGCAGTAAGTGCTGTGTTGGTAAAGCAACATGGCATGATACAAAGGCCAGTATATTTTGTAAGCAAAGCCCTACAAGGACCTGAGATTAGATATTCTGAGGTGGAAAAATTGGTCTTAGCCCTAGTACATGCCACAAGGAAATTAAGGCCATACTTCCAAAGTCATCTGGTGATTGTGTTGACAAATCAACCGTTAAAGCAAATTTTGGATAAACCAGACAAGTCTGGAAGGTTAGCAAAATGGGTAGTTGAAATGGTAGGGTTTGATATCGAATAAAAACCAAGAACGGCAATTAAAGCCCAAGCATTAGCTGATTTCTTGGCAGAAGAAAAAGCCTTGGCTATAGAGCAAAAGGCTGAGCAGAACAAGGCTGAGAAGAACAAAACTGAACAATGGCAGCTTTATGTGGACGGAGCCTCCAACAAAGAACGAGTAGGAGCAGGACTCCTACTCATTAGCCCAAAAGGTGAAGAATTCTCATACGCTCTTCATTTTGACTTTCAAGCCACTAACAATGATGCAGAGTATGAAGCTTTGATAACTGGATTAAACCTAGCACAGAAGTTAGGTGTGCAAAATTTGAAATTCTACACAAACTCACAACTGGTAACAAATCATATCAAGGGAGAGTATGAAGCAAAAGAAGGCCCCATGAAAAAGTACCTTGCAGTGGCACAGAGGAAATTGCAAAATTTCTTAATGGTAGAAGTGGAACAAATAACTCGAGCCCAAAATACCAGAGCAGACGCTTTATCAAAGCTAGGATCAAATTTCTTATCCAACAAAAAGGTGTTTGTCGAGCAATTGAAGCAGAAGAGTTGTGATGAAATTGAAGTACAACCAATAACACAGGCAGAAACCTGGATGGATCCAATTGTAATGTATTTGAGGGATGTGAAACTTCCTGAAGATAAATTATGAGCCAGAAAACTGATAAGACTCTCAGCCAGGTATGCTCTGTTCAACGATGTTCTGTATAGAAAATCTTATGCAGCACCTTGGTTGAGATGCGTTACTCCAGATGAGGGAGATTATGTATTAAGAGAAATCCATCTCCGAATTTGTGGAAATCATTTGGGAGCAAGAGCTCTGGCCAGGAAATGTAGGCTTTATGGGTATTATTGGCCAGAAATGCAAAATGATGTAGAGAATCTGGCCAGGACTTGCTGGACATGCCAGGTGCATAGTAATTTATCACATAATCCTGTACAGGAGATGATACCAATTGTGTCTCCATGGCCTTTTGACCAATGGGGAGTAGACTTAGTGGGTCCACTACCCCGAGCACCGGGAAATTTCAAGTTTCTAGTGGTGGCAGTGGATTATTTCACCAAGTGGGTAGAAGCTGAACCTTTAACCAACATCACAGCCAACCAAATACAGAAGTTCCTATGGAGAAATATTCTATGCAGGTATGGAATCCCTAAAGTTCTCATCTCTAATAATGGCACACAATTTGAAGATCAAGGAGTGCAGGCCTGGTGCACCAACCTAGGAATCTCCCAACACTTTACATGAGTGGCCTATCCCCAAGCCAATGGGCAGGTAGAGCAGACAAATAGGAAAATAAAACAGGAACTGAAGAAAATATTGGAACAAGAGGGATCTCATTGGGTAGACCATCTCCCAAATATCTTATGGGCATACAGGACTACACCAAATGCTGCTACACAGGAAACTCCATACTCTTTGGCATACGGATGCGAAGCGGTGATACCAGCAGAGATTGGACACAAATCTCCCAGGACAGAATTATATTGTCCAGAAACAAAAGAGGTAGACATGCTGCACGTGAAGGATGAGTTGGAGCACAAAATAGACGTAGCCTTGATACAGATGGCCGAATACAAGCAGAGGATTGCTTAGTACTACAACTCCAGAGTTAAAGGTACGTATTTTAAAGTAGGCGATTTAGTTCTGAGGCGAAATGAGGCTAGCAAACAAGGTCCCACTGGAAAGCTAGACCCAAATTGGGAAGGTCCTTATAAAATTATCAAAGTACATGGAAAAGGATCTTATCAACTAGCTAATACTTCTGGAAAAACCATTCCTAGAAGCTGGAATGCTGTTCATTTAAGGAAATACTTTCCTTAAGATATTTACATTGAATTATTATCCTCTTTCTTTTTAGTTTTAATTTTGTGATTGTACATGTGAATATTTTAACTTGTGCTACAACAAGGAATTAAAGACAAGACGTTTTAATTATCAATAAGCCTGCAGCACAAAGTGACTCGGGGCAGAAGACCCAATTACAAAACACACAAGTGTTAAACTTGCAGCGCAAGAAAATTCTGTGCAGAGCACATAATTAAAAATAAACATGCCAAAATTGCAGTGCGGGGGCATTCTGGGCAGAGGACCCAATTACAAAACACACAAATGTTAAACTTGCAGCGCAAGAAGATTCTAGGCAAAAGACCCACTTAAAAAAGATAGATGCCTAACTTGCAGTGCAAGGGCATTCTGGGCAGAAGTCCCACTTAAAAATATAGATGCCAAACTTGCAGTGCAAGGGTATTCTGGGCAGAAGTCCCAAAAAAATAAAAATAAATTCAAGTGTAAAACTTGCAAGGATGTCCTGTGCAGAGCACACAATTAAAATATATAGAATTTGCAATGCAGGAATATTCTATGCAGATGACATTAATGTCCTGAATATTTAACTGGCAAGGCATTTCTGTGCAAAGATACTATAAAGATAAAGAAGCTAAAGATAAACAATCCTAACTTCTTTGCAGCACAAGAAGGAGATAACTCTCAAAGCCCAGAAAATATCAAAAAAGAAGCATATTCGAATATTTCAAAGGGTTCAAACATTTCAGAGGATCAAAGTATCATCATTACATTTAAAGCTGTTCACAAATTACAACAAAATCCAAAGTTTTCAAGAAACTATAAATTAAGAGGACGGAGTAACTGAAGGTTAGGCAGAAGTAGCAGTGGAAGGCTGAGCAGATTTCTTCTTGGCTTGCGGACAATGTCCTCCCCACTCTTGTACTCGTCGTACCGCTTCATGAAGACTTCGCCTGCTTTCTTATCATATAACTTATGATTAGGCAAAGTACTAATCACTAAGTCGTCCGGTTTAGCTTCTTCAACACCAAGGGTGTATCCTCTACGCAGAGCAGGAGCCAATATAACCTGGATTTCTTCAAGAGTCTCAGGAGCAGCTTTATACCCTGCAACAACCTGTTGGATAACGTTCTGAGCAGGAGCTTCCTCCATTTGCCTCACAGTTTCGTCAAAATCGGCATTCATTTTCTTTGCCATAGCCAGGTGCTGCTGGTTCTCCTCTTTCATCTGCCTCAGCTGCTCATCTCTAAGTTTTAGTTGCTCCTCTTGGGTGAATATTAGACCCTCAGCTTTAGCAAGATCGGCTTTCAATCATTCAATCTCCTGGCGAGCCATAGCCTCTAAAGATTCCAAACTGGCCACCTTTGCATTAGCCTCATCCAGGTGCACCACTTTTTGCTGCAGGGCGGCAATATCTCTAGCCATGCTAGAAGTCTTCTTATGTAGTGACTTGCCAAAGCGATAACACTGCAAAAGGCCAAATTTTAGAAAAACAGAAGTTAAGAAAGAAGGGAATAGATGCTTTAAAGAAGTACTTACCGAATCAGCAAATCATCTGCAGACATGTCCTCAAAAACAAAGGAGGAATCACTAGCAGACGTCCCAGATGAAGAAGGTATATGCCTTTTCTTACTTTTTTGGGGGACAGACCTCAGTGGCAGAACAGTCAGAGCAGAATCCGGGTTAGTAGGAGGAATTTCTGAGCCGATTGGAGTGGTGTTCTCTGCGATGCTCGGAAGAATCTGAACAGAAGATTCCAACGCAACAACAGTATTCTGGGCAACTCCCCCAGAATCAGCACCTACATCTCCTGTTACTTTCTGAGCAGAAGTCTCACCTTGATCAGGGACTGCTGATAATGTCTGTTCAGAATCCTCTTGTATCTGCTGCTCATTTTCCTCATCCTCATCAATATCAATGTTGATCAGATTGTCTACATTGGCCACTACAAAGACAAACAAATATTAAATTCATCCAAAAATAAGAACAAAAGTCAAATACGAACGTACATCTACTATACTGTTTTTTGGAAAACTCCACGTAGCCAATAGGTCCTGCGGTGCTAAGCTGAGCAGCATCTATCAGAGCAGAACTTATGAAATCTAAGCTAAGGGAAATTTTATTGCTAACAAGATACTGGGACAAAGTAGCATCAATGAAGTCTTCAACTTGTCTTTCATGGAAGAGGTATTCCATCGCCCCAGGTTGATATCCGAATTATACTTCATGAAGAAGAAGTGTTCTTGCCACTTCTTCTTGGTTTTATCTTTGCCAGTTACAGGGATAACTGGGGCACTGTCCCTACGGCAGAAATGATACCACCCCCCGCTACCTTGCGTTAACTTGCATTGGTAGAAATTCCTAAATAACGTTACTGTGAAGGGAGTGGTGTTCAGACGACACCAGATCATGAAACCTATAAGGAATTTGATGCTATTTGGATGGATCTGACCAACTCCCGACTTGTAATACTTCATTATCTCTACATACCCAGGGGGAAGATGGAATCCCAACCCACTGTGAAGCTGAACAACGTATACTGTACAGAAACCCGTTGGGGGACTATAAGCATATTCAATGTATTTTAGGAGAACAACTTCAAAAGGATCAGTGTGAATTTTGTAATTTTTCAATAAACTGGATAACTCAGTTTTGGTCATCTTGCTAGCAACACCATGACAAGCCATTATAGCTTTGGTTTTATCAAAACGATTGATCTCCCTCTTTAGAGTATTTAAAAAAGCAGAGCAGTCTTCTGGATATTGATGGACAATGGAAGTGGGAGTAAAAATCCCAGGAGGAAGAAGATGAGAAGGGAACAGACACAAAGGGTTATCCCCAAAGGTAGAAGTATTTCTCATGTCAATCGAAGAGGACGGATGATCAATGTTTACTAGAATTTCAGGATTAGGAATTGGGTTAGAGGAATTCACTTCTTCACTCTCTACTGCAATCGAAATTTTTTCTGGAGACTCAAACAACCTTTCTACAGAACCGCTAGAGGCGATTTTGCTCGGACTCATGAGCGAAATGAAGATTCAAAAGAAGTAAAAGAACAATGTAGAAAGGGACTTACTTGTAGTTCTTTGAGATGCGACTCCAAAGGTCCGAAATAGGCGAGTTGTTTGACAAGAGGGGGGTTATGTGACAAGAAGTGAAACGATGTAGGGGTTCAATCCACAGTTATAATAATGAACGGATGTACATTGGCCTCGTTTCACGATACAATAATGACGGAAGGTAAAACGTTTCAGACTAGGGCAACTGGGAAGCAGTCCACCCTAGTCTGGGGGGACTTATGATGAAAGGTGGGCCCGTTGGGCCGGGTTACCCATAATTGGGCCAGGCTCAAAGTTAAACAATCAAGATAATGGGCACGGCATGACCACAAGTGCTGACCAAAATAGTCAGAGGAGCAGGACTCCATCATACGCTGCGTAGAAGTATATCTCTAAATAGAATGATCGGCTGGTCAGAAGTATCTCTGGACAGAATACTCAGCTGGGTACTGATGTAGCCCAATTCAAGAGGAAGATCCAACAATAAAAGCCCACACATGGGGCGCCTATATTAAGATTTTACGGACTATTTATTTATTTTAATTCGCATTGGGCTTTTAATTACGTTAGGAAGTAATAATCAGGCCCAAATTAGCCCAAGTTGGCGCCAATAGAGATTAGGTCGTAGCATTTATTTTCCTATATAGTTTCATGGCTGATAGATTGTAAGGTAGAATATTTCGGATTCATAAATTGAAACACACTTTGTTTTATTTCAAGAACTTCCAGTGATTGGGTTCTTTCGATTATCCTGAGATGGGGTAATTGGTTGGTGTTCCTGAGATGGGATCACCGTAGTAAATATTCTGAGATGGAGTATTTACATATCCCTTTTGTTATTTTCGTTTTATATTCAGAAAGCCATAAAAATTATACTTTTCAAAGCTGAATCGTTTGCTATGCTTTAATCAACGATCCTACGAGTTCGGTTTATATCAGGTACAGCGAAGACCAAGTCAGCATCAATTCAACCGTTCGTGAATGTGGGTAGACCCCATGATCAGGGGCGTACAGAATTAACCGGTGATAACTTCTCATCACGCAAGGAAGAGGATCACGATCTACCACTATATAAGGAACATCCTGAACTATGAGGGGGACTTGATTCCAGTTTATTACCAAAATTGTATACGTAGGCAGCTCTCTCGAGGAGTTCAGTCCAAAATTACATACAAAGTTCTTTGTTCTTACATTGTTTTCCTTATTAGAATTACTCGATTACCCGATTGTAATATTTATACCACATCACTCCTGTATTTGCTTTGAGGTTAGTATCCTTATGTTCCAGTCAGATTTGATTGATATATTTAAGGGGGAATTGAGATCCTTCCAGACAAGTGTAATTGTGGAGAATTAATTGATTTCTTTAATCTTTAACGGTGCCATTATATATTTTATATATCGTAATCACCAAAGTATGGTATTCATTTATTGTCATTCCTAAAATGTTGTCGAAGGATCGGATGCAAATATGGAAAGAGCAAGAATGTTGACCAAGTATATTAAACCGTTGATCACGTCAATTATGCAGTTAAATGATCACATGTTTATTGCTCCATTAATAACCACTACTGTTACGTATGAGTGCTTACGTGTTGTGGGAAAAAAAATCATTAAGGAAGGTGGTTAGTAATAATGTATAGTATTATTAATACTATTATTGCTTTGTTAAGCCTGGAACATATATGTTGTTTTTTTTTTCTTGGTATATGTCATGGAAATTTGACAAAGTTTGCTCTGAATTTGTTGAAGCATGACTCAGACTTCACATCGATTTGTTGCTAGTTATATCAACTTTGATTCGTTTGCATTTGCAATATGTGTTTTCCCTTGATGCATTTAAGAATTAAGTTCATTCCGTTGAATGTAATTTAAGTATGTTGACATTCCTGGATAAAAATAGATGTTCCATACATAGTGTCTGACCTTGAAATAATGTCCTCATGCAAGTAAGATCAATAGTGTAACATAATTAAGTGGGTAATTTGGAACAATGTATTCACGGTGTTGGTGCACATATCACATTTGGTGCACTAAAGTATGTAGTGTGGCATAACCTTGGTTAGAAAAATTAAGTGTCTATCTTCTGTCTCTGGACATAAATGAATGGATACACTGAGGTAAATCCAATTGTGACTGTGTCTTTTGTGGCACAAGTTTACGTGCACGTTGTAGCACTAGACGTAGCACCAGTGACCGATTAATCTCATCCCTTGGATGGAGGTGTTCGGTGGTGCAACGAACAATGCTTTGAATCATCAAACCAGATTGATCAGTACGTTGACAGTGAAACTGTCTGTTGAGCACAAAGAGATGCTCTGTGAAGAGCCAGTGAGATTGGCTTTAAGATCTGCTTACATGCTTGAGTAATCTTTCTTGTGACGCTGTGACTAAGACTTGAAAATTTCAAATTCGTTCGTCTATTGATGAACATGGTGTTGTTACAAAATTTGAAATTTGATCCTCATCACAAGTGTCTAATATGTGTTGAAGCCATGTTGGCTAACTCACCGGTAGACCGGTAGAAAGGAACACAGAACCTCAAGATTCATGCAAACTAGAGGTGATAAAAGTATAATGTTACTTTTATTGAGTATAGCACCGAAATATTATGATGCTGAAAAGCGAAGGTAAGGCCCGTGTTGCCTTGAGGGTTGTCAGAATGAAGTTGATAAACATAGCAAACGGATGAGATGTATCCGTAGTGATTGTGGTGGTGGATATGAGGTATTGTTTCATGAGTCTTGCTAAGGGCCCGGCATCTTTCATCAAACAACTACACCATACACACCTCAGTCAAGTGGTATTGCTACATGCAAGAACCAAACTCTTAAAGAGTTGGTGGGTGCTATGTTGATAAGTTCATGTTTACCTCAGAACTTGTGGGGGGAATTATCCTCTTAGCAAAATTCATTCTGAACAACATCCCTTCAAAGAAGAAGGATGACACCCCATATGAGTTGTGGAAAGACCAAGGTCTAGCTACAAATTCTTGGAAATGTGGGGGGTGTTTGGCTAAGGTAGAAGTACCTGAACCAAAGTGGTGATAGGACCGAAAACGATCGATTATATATTCATCGGATATACTCTCAAGAGTAGTGCCTATTGTTTCTGGTGCATAAAACCGACATGATGATGTCATCACCATGTTGTGTTCTTTGAAGATCTCTTTCCATATGAGGAAACAGAGAAAGAAGAAATCTGCATGAGTAAGCGGACTTATGAGTCTGACACAGAGAGTGAACCTCAAGAACTTGAGGAGCCTCATTGTAGTATAAAGGCTAGGACTTCCAAGTCCTTTGGTCCTGATTTTCTGACCTATATGGTAGAAAACGAACCCAGGATATATGATGAGGCAATGTCCACTCCAGAAGCTCATTTCTGGAAAGAGGCTATAAACAGAGGAATCCATCATGCAAAACCACACTTGGAAGTGGTTGGTCTTTCAACGGAAAATAAACCATTCGACTGCAAGTGGATCTTCAAGAAGAAGTTAAAGGTTGATGGATTTATTGTAAGGCTTTGTTGGTAGCCTAAGGGTATCGACAGAAAGAAGGCCTTGACTTCTTACTCACCAGTTACGAGAATTACTTATATAAGGGTTCTTGTCGGTATAGCTGGAGAAATCCATCAAGTGGATGTTTGTGGTGAGTTAAAAGAAGAGATGTACTTGGAACAACCTGAGGGGTTCATAGTTCCAGGACGAGAGAGTAAGGTGTGTAGACTTGTTACGTCTCTATGTGGCTCGAATAATAGCCAGAGCAACGGCATATCGAGTTTGACGATGTTATGTTGTAAAGTGGGTAGGACATATATATGTCTACATTAAGAACACACCTATGTGATATATGTCTACATTAAGAACACACTTATGTGATAATATGTCTACGACATGCTGATAATGGGAAGTACTCATGGGAGTATCATGAATACGATAAAGGAGCTGACAATGAACTTTGATACTTGGGAGTAAGATCTCTAGAATATTCGATGGACTTGTGTTGACAAACTCATTATATTGAGTCTGTTTTGGAAAGATTTAATGTTTTTGATAAAATTCCAATGAGCACTCCACTTGACCTAAGTATGCACTTAGTCAAGGACAGAGGTGAACCTGTGGATCAATTGAGGTATTCTCAAGTGATCGGAAGTCTGATGTACATAACCAATTGTACATGACCAGACTTAGAATGTGTAGTGAATAAACTGAGTAGGTTCACGAGTAATTCAGACCATAATCATTGGAAAGCCTTAAATAGGCTGTGAGGTACATGAGGTACACTATGAGTCTGGGATTACGATATATGAGATATCCAGCAGTGTTAGAAGGATACTGAGATGCGAATTGGATATCAGATACGAAAGATTCGAAATCCACTAGTGGATACTTATTCACGATTGGTGGTGGCGCTGTGTCCTGGAAGTCTACAAGACCAACGTGCATAGCTCATTCCACAATGGAAGCTGAGTTTATAGCCTTGTATAAGGCTAGAGTAGACGCTGAATGGCTTAGGAATTTCCTTGAGGATATTCCATACTAGTGACTGCTATCAGCATACACTACGATAGTAAGTTGACTATATGAAGGGCACAGAGTAGTGTGTATAATGGTAAGTCTCGACACATACGCCGTAAACACAAAAACATTAAATAATTGATCTCTAATGATGTGATTTCCATCGATTATATAAGATCGAAGGAGAAGAATCTTACGGATCCGTTTACAAAGGTTTAGCTAGAGATCAGATGTCAATTTTGACAACCGGAATGGGACTGAAGCCTATTACGCATGTTTCCTTGTAGTGGCAACCCAACCATGTTGACTGGAGATCCCAAGATCATGGTTCAAAAGGGACAAGTAAGCTATAAGGAACAGTCCAGCACTTACCCATTCTGAGAGAATAAAAGTGCTATCTGCAGTGGGTGTGAGGTTAAGCATAGCTTTTAATGATTCCTATATCTTGATATTCAAGTGGGGGAGGGTAGAATACCCTTGATAGGAGGTCACCTATGTAAGTGCGAAGTGGGGCCGCTTCTATGGAATTTTGAGGCTTGAATTCTCTAAAGCACTTTCTGAAACCAAGTTTTGTCCAGGGCCGAGATGGCCACAACCATGAGAACTGAAAGGTGCTAGGGGAAATATTGTGTGAGTGCTATTGTCTTGGTTTACACTAAAAATTTGAGCAGTTCAAGACCTAGTTCAGCGATTAGCCGAGTAAATCCGATAGTACTTTACTAAGGCGGAGTTCAAGGCCAGAAGCTACCTCTCCTGATGCAATATTTTTCCGTCTGACTTCTCTTCAGAGTCTTCATTTGCATTTACATTAATTTTCATTCATGTGGGGGATTGTTGGAGAAAAAGCCCTTTTAAAGTGTTGAACGGTCAACTCTAGCGCGATTTATGGATAGACTCCGATGTATGAAATCGAGAGTTAATGATATCATTAAATACTCCATACGGAGTAGTTGATGATGGGATTTTGAATCACTCGATTCGGATGTCGGGTGAAAGAGAAATTAATGGCTAAAGTTAGTAGAAAATATGTAGGAGATGGGTGTTGAAGGGAGGACCTCATCCCATTCTCCCACAAAGGTAACTTGAGGCTTGTGAGCTCAAGTAATAAGAGATAGTGTATACACTTATAAATGTGCCCAAGAGGCATGGCACTTTTGTGCAGGAGGGACGACTTAGATTATTCCACATGCGCGGGCGCCGCCGCCGTCCGGCCGCCTCGGCTCGGTTCGGTTCGGGTGTTACTATTAATTTTTTGGACAAAATTTCTTTATGAAATTAACCATAAAATTAATTTTGGAATATGATTGTGTCATTCGACCAATCAGAATTCATTGAATCATTTGACCAATCAGAATTCTGACGACACATTATCCGACCAATCAGATTGCTGGATTTTAATCCTGACATGGCGTGGGGAATAAAGTGGCGCCTAGCTTCTTCCCTTGAGGGAAAAGTCGGTCATTACTTTTCCAAGGGGAAAAGTTTGATGATGTGTTTCGGCCAATCAGATTCAAGTATTGGCTCATCCTCTCGACTATATAAATGATCCCTATGAATGAGAATTAGATCATCGAATTTTCTCTTGTGTCTTTCCACCACAAAGAGCCAGTCATATAGATCTAGATATTGAGTCGAAGAGAAGTCGGAGCACTCTGTAAGTTTTCCGGAGCTCGGATTTTTGAAGTGCCTCTAAATCCATGTCGTAAAGCCGTTGTATCTTGGAAGACATTTGCTACTACCGTGGGCACCATACCGGAGCAATTGTCTTTAGGAAAGAGTAACTACTCGCCTCGGTTTGTCTTAGTCATTTATTTTGTGCATACTACCTTTATTGTCTATTGTTTGAATCAGATATGCATGATGATATTTATTTTGTTAGATCTACTAAATAATATGAATTGCACTATTCACAAGATTTATTTTCTAGATTAATATTCCGTAATTTAATCCGTAAATTACGGATCTGTTCCGTAAATCACTCCACACACAATACACTATCCCAACATAATATACTATCTTTATTTCTTATTTACCAAAATTTTCTTGCACATACTGTCCATGCTTGCATGCACATGCACGTACGGCTTGCGCCGTGAATATTTCAGGGTGCGCCGTGCTGGTCATTGTTCACATTCTCAACACACATACACCCACCGTCACGTTTTGAATTCTCACACCATGCTTTAATTCGCCGTTGCGTTTACCCTTCTACTTCTTCTATCCTAGCTAGTCATTGAGGACAATGCTAGATTGTAAGTGGGGAGTGGAGACGTAGTCGGGTCAAAACAAAATAATTCACTAATTACCTAAGAAACACTTAACTTTAGTCAAACTCAAACATTAGAGTTGATAAATTCAATTTTGGTACATGTTACAATATGTAATTAAAAGAATATATATTTCAACAAGATAAGTAACTTTAATAAATTATAAATGCATTTTAATGTGATTTCGTGATTATAGTGTGAACCCTTGAAGTACGTATATTTAAATCTTTTGTTAACCGGCAAACTTTTAGGTAATCATGCAAGCATGCTTCCATAGCAACTAGAACGCAGGCTTGTTATCCTTTCGAGGCAAAATAGAAAGGTATTTAGAGTCGGAGTTAGGGATGACGGTCCTGGCATTTCTTTGATTTAGCTACAGCCAAATGGCCTTCCCGAACATATTTTCCACATGTCCCTATCTCAGCTTGTGGAGTGGTGAGACCCCATTTGAAACAACCTTTCGTGATTAAACTTATTACAATTCGACCCTTAACCTAATTTTGGTCTACATTCCCTTGGTATCCCACAAGTATAGTAAGTTTCTATGGATTGTGTGGTGACGACTTGGGGGAGTTGAGAGTTGGATGACGTTCGTGGCACACAGTTGAGTTGGTATTTTATCGAGTTCGGAGCCATTGGTGTATCTAAAGAATAAGATCTAATAAAGGTTTGAGTTCAAATAAATTTGAAGGATAGCTCATCAAGATCAAGTAATATAGGTCGGGAAATTAATTAAATTGTTTTGGTGCTCTTTATCTCGTGTTGGTTGCAAGGGAGACGCCTTTAGTAACTATATGAGAGTAGCAGTAACGGTTCATTTTCATTGGAGTCGAAGGTGTAGATACTTGCTATCTTGCCTGTATTCTTTCGATATATCCTTATTATCCCTTCAGTTAGCCAATTCCCGAGCCTAACGGTACAAGCTTGCAAGTCTTGCCCGATCAATCTCCTTGACACTAAATGCCTCGCTTAATGGAGATTGGTATCATTCTTAAGCCTATGGATTGCATTTAATAAGTTTTGGATTCATGATTTCAAACTTTGATTGCTTGATAACAAATCTGAGGGATATTCACACACACCCCTCCGCTATTGTCTTGGATCATGGTAGACATACATTTATAATTCTGATTAGTCACATTACCTAGCTGAACATCCAATTCCCGACATTGCATAATATTAATGGTAACTCTAGTTATTTAATCGCTTGTTTGCTCGGGGACGAGCAACAGCTAAGTGGGGAGTGGTTGATGTATGTCAACCGGATGATAAAATTCCACGATCTTATACCCTATTTCTTTAGTCTATAGTGATATTTTGCATCAACTATAGTGAATTTTGTAATAAATCGAATCACTTTTGTTTTTTGTAGACACAACCAATATCCAAGAATTTTATCAATTTTTAGAACTTATCAGTTATAATCTATCGTCGGAAATATGTGTGGTATGTTTGTGTTGGTGTTTTGCAGTAATTACGGGAGTGTGAAGTAAAAATATCAAATTTAGACTGAGCCTCGTGTCACCATTGGAGCAATTAAGGAAGTTTGGGATTAATAAGCTTGATTATGTATGATGGGCAATACAATCTCATATTACGGCGTGAACCAAGACATGAATGGTGCAAACCGAGACATCAGAGTGGTTGTGCATTAAATGCTGAAGTCATTTCTCAACCACTTTGTCTGATTTCGGCACACTCCGGGACATCTTCGGCGTGCACTGATATATTCACGGTGTAGGCCGAATTGCAAATGACAACAAATTAATTTGGGTTTTGAAGTTATCTTCGAGGGATATCAAAAAAATAATAATCAGAGACAAAAAACTTCAGCTTCTTCTCACTTGCAGGCACCTCCACCTCAAGGCTTCCCTAGCCAAAATTCCATCATTTAGCACTTAAATCCATTGTAACACATTGTAGAATTATCATTTTGATGTTTGAAGCTCTCGGTGGATGTAAGAAACAACTAGTTCGTATTCTATATTCATTGATACTTTGAAGGTTAGATGAAATCTCCATTTCTGTGTTCATCACTCGATTTTGGTACATTCTGAATCCTTACCTTGATCTAATTGCTCTTATTGTTATGAATACTAGCTTTAACTTGTTAGTAGTTATAATTATGAGTGGCTAGCTCTTCTACTAGCTAAGATAATATAGCAATGATAGTCAACCCCTTTGATTGCTTGGAATTGGGTGTTTATGTTTCTAGTTGTTATTGTGTTAAATGTCTTCTTGCTTGTATTGATTTCCATTGTGTATATTGAAGTAATTAACCGACTTATGCACCTACACAATTAGTAGACACCGAATTGAGACGTTAGTTGTGAGAAGAGGGTAAGAAGAACGGAAGGTAGAATCGACCCTAGCAGAATTCGGTTCTTTATCCGGGAAATTTGCATGTAGTGTTTATTTTGTCAATTCATTAGGTTTAAAGTACTTAGACCAAGGAGGAGACAAGTGTGGTTTCATTCACTCGTATGAGGGGAAATCACTCGTTTAGGAATGCACCATTCACACGTTAGGACACAATTGGAAGGACGTAGGTAGGTCATTTTCCAAGCAATTAAGGGGAGGTAACTTGAACTATGAATCATCTTGGCAAGATTCTTTTATCATTTGAACAACTTTTGTAGTTAATCATTAGTTTCTTAATCAAACTTGTGATTCGGATCAAGATAATAATAACTAATTGATGTTTTACCTCACATTCCAATGGGAGACGACATTGACCACCGTACTAGACTACAATTGACCCGGTACACTGCCGGTTAGATTGGAACCCTAGGAAAGTTTGCATCAGTAATGCACCAGCTACATTCCAGAGGTGCATGATGTCTTTATTTGAGGACACGGTGGAGGGTTTTCTAGAAATATTTATGGATGATTTTTCTGTCTTTGGAGATAGCTATGATGGATGCTCGGATAATTTGAGAAAACTGTTGAAAATATGTGAAGAGACCAACCTAGTGCTTAATTGGAAAAATTGCCATTTTATGGTCACAGAAAGGAATTGTGTTAGGTCAAAGAATTTCAAAGAAAGGAGTGGAAGTGGACAAAGCCAAGATTGAAGCGATAGAGAAGTTACCACCCCCAACGAAAGTAAAGATGCTGTGAGCCTTTCTCCGCCACATAGGATATTATAGGAGGTTCATAAGGATTTCTCTAAGATTTCTAGACCACTGACTGAATTTCTTGCAAAACACTTACCTTTCGTCTTTGGAGAAGAATGCAAGGAGGCATTCAACACATTAAAGAAAATGTTGATAACTGCCCTGATTCTGGTAGCACCAAATTGAAATAAAGCTTTCGAGTTAATGTGTGATGCAAGTGATACAGTGGTTGGAGAAACACTGGGCCAGAAAGAGTATAAAATCTTTAAAACAATCTACTACACTAGTCGTACACACAATAGTGCCCAGAGGAATTACGCGACCATAGAGAAGGAACTCTTGGCCGTTATTTTTGCATTTGACAAATTTTGATCTTACCTGGTAGGATTTAAAGTCACGGTTTTCACTGACCATGCAGCCTTGAAGTATCTTCTGACCAAGCAAGACTCCAAACTGAGATTATCAAGATGGATTCTACTCCTACAAGAGTTTAAAGTGGAAATTAAGGATAAGAAAGGGTCTAAGAACCAGGTGGCTGGTCACTTGTCGAGCCTAACATTGTTGGAAGAAGGACAAAGTACTAAGACTGAGGATTATTTTTCAGATGAACAACTTTTTACTATCTCAGTAGTAGCTCCAGTTTAATCTCAGCCTAGACACAATACATCAAGAGTGGGAATGGTATACCTATAGTTTGCGAACATACTGAATTATCTTCCGGAAAGATACCTACCACCAGAATTCATGAGTATGGATAAAAAAAGGTTATTTACGAACTTAAATCATCATTACTGGGATGATCCCTACCTGTATAAGATGTTCCCTGATAACATTCGTATGAGATGCGTCCATGATGACGATATTCCAAGTATTCTGAGCCATTGCCATTCAAGGGAAGTTGAAGGCCATTATGGGCCAGAAAAGACAACAGCCAAGGTACTGTAGTGTCGATTTTATTGCCCGACAATATTTAAATCTTCTTACGAGTTTACTAGAGCCTATCGTTCCTGTCAAATGACTAGTAACATTTCTAAGCAGAACGAGATGCCATTGCTGCTAGGAAATCAATCAAGTAGCGCATCATAATTTTAAAAAAGTATTTCCCAATACAGGATCGACTTCATTTAAACAACAAACAAATAAGAGAGGGGATGGTAAGATTACCTTGGTTGATCTAAAAGATCTACGCTTTGACCATCCGGTAGGAGTAGATGCATGCGAGCCATCCACATGTCCGGGCTCTACTAGTAATCCACACGAGCACCTCACCGGAATCCTGCCAAGGATTGCTACTAGAAAAACTCGATTGCTAGGTCGACATTTTCTCTCTCTAATCTCTCTCTAAGAAGCTCTCTTATTTTTCACAAGAACAATTAGCTCTTGGAATTATGGTGTACAAAAGAGCTAGCCAATCCCTCACATTATACACAGATGTGGCGCCCCTATGTCTCCCAATCTGATTGGGAGAAACTTCTTAGTAGATTGAGGAGAAAGAAAACATTTTCCTAATAAAATAAGGAAAATCCCTTTGATTGATTTATCTCATTATTATTTAATATCATATATTACATATATTTCCAAGATATATATTGACAATATCTTATATTGAATATATCTTATTATATCACCATAAATCTATTTTCCCAAAATCAATTAATATCCAATATTAATATTATAGCAATCTCATTAATTAAATTGCACAATCCATGTGTATCATAATACACTTAAATCTGCGCCCCTTATAACCATATATTGGCATCCGGAATATTCTTTAATTAATATAATGCTATGATTAATTAATTTGAAAAATACATGTATATCATATATATATATATATATATATATATATATATATATATATATATATATAATTGTTTTCGAAATATACATCGACCTATGCATATTTAATTAATCAACATAATTAATATCTTGTATTAAATTTTTTCATAATAAATAAATACCACCATATTAATTTACCTCTATAACATTTATAGTATGAGATAAATTCTTTCCTTATTTGGTTATCAACTATAACCACATTTTAATCCGACTCAATGTTCATATGTGTGTGACCCGATAGGCTCCCGAATATTTTGGCATTAGACATAAGGCGCAATTACACAAATGTCCTTCACATCTAACGAGCACGGATAGCATCTAGAAAAACGTGCGTGACCCCCAATCATCGGAAGAGTCAATACGCAATGTCTATTACCTTTCATGTGGTCGGTTAACGTGTAAATATAATCCTATCGCTGTAGTAATATCCATACGATCGTATCTTGACCGTATCCCATAATCTAGATATCAAGCTCTCTCGGAACAATTCATTTACTCCCACTTTGCAAAAATTCATGAGAACTAGACATTCTTTATGGGAAGGCCCTTTCGGATATTCACTCCTACTCATAGGGTACACGATTCCCAGATGACCTAACATGTATACTCTGCATGATTCATTATCACGCCCAATCACTACCGCATGATCGCCCCATGGCTATGGAAAATCTCAATAGTGTCAAAGCATGACAATCCACACTGTGATGCCATATAGACTCCGGTCCTAAGGATAATTACACAACCGTCACATAGTGTTACACTTAACAGTGTAAGTGGGTCAGTCTAACGTACGCATTCTCTAATACACATCCATGTATAGTCCAAGTGTCACTACACTTCGATACACAAGATCAATCCCTGCCCTTAAAGACAGTAGACATCTAATACGTGCTAGCCTGTCCATACTATAATTCCCTGTTTAATAGTAAATAAGCACAAATACATTTAAGTATCAAACGTATTAAAGTGATTAGAGATCTCATCAACCATAATCGCATATCATGGTTTCTCTATCAAAGTTTAATACTAAGGACGTTATAATATAACAATTCATAATTGGTTCTTTAAAAGAACAAATATATGACAACAAAAAAGCCGTTTATTATATATGTATAATCATAAAGAAATAGTAGAAATGATCCGGCCCGGTCGGATTCGGTCCATCTCGATTGGTTTAGGACACTATTTCAATAACTGCACAATATCCTTGAGGTAGAGCTATTCGATGTTTGGGGAATTGATTTTGTTGGGCATTTTACATCATCAAAATCGAATCGTTACATCCTGGTAGCAGTCGACTATGTTTCCAAATGGGTGGAGGCGGTGGGCTGACCAACAAATGATGACAGGGTTATCCTGAGATTTCTTATGAAAAACATTTTGATGAGGTTTGGGATACCAAGAGCCATAATTACTGATGGAAGGAGCCTTTTCTGTAATAGGTTGTTTGAAAAGCTAATGATAAAGTATGGGGTGCGGCATAAGATTGTTGCATCATATCACCCCAGACAAGTGGACAAGTGGAAGTGACGAATGGAGAGATAAAGAGGATTTTAAAGAAAACTGTGAATCCCATGAGGAATGATTTGTCATTGAAATTAGACGATGCTTTATGGGCATACAGAACTTCATATAGGACCGCATTTGGGATGTCCCCATATATGATAGTTTTTGGAAAGTCATGCCATTTGCCGGTTGAGCTAGAGAACATGGACGAACGCTTAGCCTTGTCGGCTACTCGGTTCTTAATCATGCCTTGTCGGCTACTCGGTTCTTAAACATGGACAAACGCTTAGCCGGATAAAAGAGATTATTAGAGTTGAATAAACTTGAGGAGTTCAGATTGCAGGCTTATGAGATATGCTTAGATTTATAAGGAAAGAACGAAGTGCCAACACGACAAAAGAATTATGAATCGTACCTTCACTATTGACAAAGTGCTAGCATACTATACGCGTCTTCGCCTATTTCCTGAGAGGTTAAAATCCAGATGGTTTGGACCATATGTCATCACAAAAGTCTTCAATTCAGGTGTGTGTGAAGTTAAGGATGAACACTCTAGGAGGAGTTACACAGTGAACGGCCATAGTCTGAAGCATTACCTAGAGCGCAATTACGATGCTGAGTTTGAAGTCTTTATGTTGGATGACCCAAAATACAAGGGAAAGGAGATCTATTAGTAAATTCGAGCTGGCAACTATAAATTCAGAACTATTTCTAAACACTTATTTATTGTTTTTGTTTATTTAAGTTTGTTTATGTCAATAAAGTAGCATGACAATCGCAAGGTTTTTTTCATCACATATATCTTTTGTCCTTTGACTTGAGATATATTTGGTTATTTCGTTCACGATTCTCATGTGATACCCTCATAAAAATTATCACGGCTTGTGATGGTCAATAAAGAATGAAGTGGCTTAAACTGTTTTTGCGCATTCATCATGTATGCACAATTACCGCCACCTTATTTTCTTATCGACCGGCGCATGTTACTGAAAGTTTTGAAGTGTTTTGCCATACAAGATGATGGAGCAACTAGGAATGAATTGACATCAGTTCGGTTCCATGATTTATCAAGACACTTGGATAGCAAATTTCAGAGCTAAGTACTTTTTTCCTTTCTTTATTATTAGTTACTGGGGACAATATCTATAATAAGTGGTGGGGTAAGGGCGGTTTTATCTTATTTAATTGAAAAATGGAATAACTTTGAAATTTAAAAACAACATTTTCAGCTTGTCTATTGTACGTTTTGAGTATGGAAACGGTAGAAAAGGAGCCCCGGAAGGATTTGAAGTTAATTATAGCATATTAAGTTTAGTATGAAAGAATGAGCATGTGCCATGTTCCATGAAGTAGTGACTTATTAATTTGTATTTTGCCATTTGTATTCAATATTTTAGCACATAATTTGAGTGAGAAGTAATTGGATAAGATGAAGAGTTATCTTATACCGGGGATCAATATTTGTCGGTCGATATACTTTAACCAATTGTTGTAGGATGATGGTAGCAATACAGATGCCACAAAAGGTAAAATGGAGCAAAACGGGCTTACGAGTGAGAGAGAAATAAGGGTGAGAAATCAGACAAGTGAAGCCGATTGAGTGTAAAACGCACGGCTATTTCATAAGAAAAAAGAAAAAGAAAAAAATAATGAAGGCAGTGAGGGAAGCGAACTCTTAGCAAAAAGGGCATGACCCTCGCATAAAAGACAAACAAACAAGGATAACGAGTATAACTTGGTCCCCAAGTTCGACCGGACAAAGTTAGGTTTCATGTTGTTTGCCTGAGTCTGAATGCAAAAGGAGCAAGTGTGCACACTAGCATGTTAACGTTGTGGGGTCACTATAACTTGATTCTTTTCATAGATACACTATCACAAAAAATTCATCACACGACACATTGATGCATTGGTGAGTATTGATTAATGGGAAGCTTATGGATTGTCGCATGCTGCATATTCTGCCTAAAATCTTGACTGAATGTGTGGTAATTAATGAGGATTGCACTTGGAGGTACATTCCGCCTTGATACTCTACTTGAGGACGAGCAGAAGGCTAGTGATGGGTAGTTGATGACGGTCAAAATGATACATCTTACGGCATCAACATTTCACTTATTCTAAGCTAAAAATAGTAGTTTTCGACCATTTATATGAGCCATTTGAGCTGAATGTCATAAGTCGGGTTCATGAGTCGAGTAATTTGCATTTAACATTAATTTTCCCCAATTCGATATTATTTTGTGCATTATTGGACTATTTTCAGGTTACGAAGATTGGGCAAAGTGTTATAGATCAATTATGGGCCGATCTGGATGAAGAAATGGACCTAGGGTGTTTTAGACTCTTCAGTTAAGTCGGCAGAGCAGAAAAAGACAAAAATGCCCTGGAAGCCGCGTGAAGCCTTGCTACAGCCGAGGGATCCTGAACCTTCCAAACCATATTTTCTTGGACGATGGGTAGTTTTTGGGGTTAGCTAAGTCGGTTTCAACATTATAAATAAGAGGCATCAGCCTCAGTTGAAAGGTGTATCAATAATGTACAATTTTCCACAAGACAAATACATTAAATTTAATAAAAGTTCACTTTTTTGTTTATCTCTATGATTTTTAGTCAGAGATATGACGGATTTTGCACCTAGGGAGATATCCTAGGAGGATTTGTGCTCGTCTTCGAGGGTATGAATTTCTGGCCTTTTAGATGTAGGTCTATCGTTATTTTCTTTGTGATTAGTATGATTTGAATGTTTATATTAGTTCTACTATGTAGTAGTTAGTTTATTTTACCCCATGAATGTTTAGATTTGAATCTTTTGTGAAGAAATCATGAAAGGTTGCGTTCTTCGGAGCCCGTGACGGTCTGTATCGCAGCTGCGAATACCTAGTAAACCCTAATTCATGATAATCGGAGCTAGCTACGTCTGATCGGCAGATCTAATTTACATGTTCTTAGCCTGATCAACTATATGCATGTTTTCATAAATTAGCATGAAGGACTTGCAAGGTTAAGTTTTAGTTCGGACGATGTCTTGATTGATCCTTAGGAACGTGCTTGTCAATCCACGATAGCTTCTTAGGGAGGTCCTCGGTCTTGAACCGGCAAGTTTTAGTTCGTATTGCTTGTGAATTAATACAACTGACGAAGGAGGTGAATTTGATAAACGCACCTATTGTCCTTTTAATGGAAGTAGCATAACATTAGGGATTAGCACCCGGAGCTGTCAAAGATCTAAAATTTACCAATGTGGATGATTGATGCATGATGTAGGGGGGAATAACTAATCACTTATAGTGAGAACTAATTCTTATAAAACTCATAAGACTATAATTATTTGATCTTCCGCGTTATTGTCACCACTTGTATCTATCTGTTCTATAGTTGGTCGTAGACCGTAATTGTGACAATTAAACTCGATCTAGATTATTCTGTGTTTTTGCGAGTCTTTATGGGATATGACCTTGACTCATCTCAGACCGCCACGATATACCTAGTCCTATTGCTAGTAAGTGCCTTGCACGCGGAGCAGTTATATGCTAAAATACTGTGAATAAATGTGTAAAATAAATAAATAAATAAATAAGACCGGAATTATAGAGGTTCCAGGTGGTGTAATCGTGTTAGTCCTCTATTCTCTTGTGATGTTGGAGGAAGTTTACTATGTTCCTGAGGATACAGTTACAAGACACAAGTAAATTTAAACACTGATTGTCCTTGACCATTCCCGAGCTGCACAGTCTCCGAGCCTTAGTCCTTAAAAGGTTGAATTGTTGTTTCACTAAGTCTGCTCCACTGGTCCTTGAAGGGTTGAATTTCCTCTTCACCAGCTCATCACAAACACGGTCTTCCTAACTGCACCTCAACTATCCTTCAAACCTTCTTGGTGTTTCACAGCCTAACTTTTGATAAAATAAAAAACTTGAATCAATAACTATGATTCAACTTGTGATATAGTCTTCTTCTTCTGAGTGTGTATGATTTGCATAGTGAGCTTTGAGTTCTTCAAGTGTGGATCTTGATGTCTCTCAGGAAATCGTAAGAACACTTTGAATATTTCTTGATCTAGATCCTGCAATATAGACAATAGCAGGAGTTCTTTTAATTTACTTTCCCCCTTATTTGAATGTTTCCTTAGTGCCCTTAATCTTCGAACTCCGCACTTCTTCTTTAAGTAAAAGTGATCTATTTATAGGGGTTTTTCCAACATTCGAATTTGAATTCTTGTAGCCGTTGGTGGTCGTGCTAGTGTCTATTGAATGTCAGTGTCCTTTCGGACATTTCTTCAACAAATTGAATTGCTTGTTTCTAAAGTTTTGATTCTCATTCAGTTTGAGTGACTTCAGCTTGAAACTGAGCTTTTGGGTTTTGTCAGTTTCCAGCTTATATAACCGAGTGTTTCAGTTCTTAGAGCATTAACTGAGTTTTTACTCTTCTTCAAAACATAGTACTATGTATTCATCTGATCTTAATTGGCTTGATCATAGTACACCATAAAAACTTATATCATCCAAAATATCATTGTCCTTATGTATCTTAGGTCATCATACAAGATCTATAAAGTCAGTTTAGGCCATCACAGACTTATATGAATTCCAACATTACAGTCTTGGCTTTTAGTCCTCATAAACTGAGTTTGATCCCTCAGTTCTTCTGTCTTCATTAACTGAGTCTGAGTTTGTCCCCTCAACCTCCATCTTCTAGATAAGCCAACTGAGTCTATGTTTCTCAGCAAACTTAAGTTCCTCAATTTCTGTATGTGAACTCAGTTCATTCTCTATGGTCAGTTTCTCCTTTTGAATACTTTTCATTTGTAAACTCAGTAGATTTCCTAATGTTAGTTTCTTAGTTTTAAGCCTATTCTATTATAGTGCTTGTTTGATTTACCAATACAATTATTAGACTCTATTAAATCCTATACATATAATTCTAGACATCTTTTTGCTTTGCACTATACCAGCTAGTTATGGAATTCATCAATTGGGCTTAAATGAATAAAAAAACTGTTGGAAATAAAATTTATGTTTTGATGATAATTCATCATAATTATTTAAAGTATTATCCTAACCTCATTGATGAAGTGCTGAAGCAAGCTGTTATAGTGAAAAACTAAAAGATGTCTAGAACTGAATGTTTAGGTTTTACTAGAGTCTGATATTTGTATAGGTTACATCAGACAAGCACTGTAATAGTTAGTGTGTCGTAAAACTGAAAACTGGAAGTCATTCAGAAAACTGGAAATCATCAAGATAAACAAACCGACTCGACTCAGAATACACCTAGATGGCCAGAAGAAGATAAGTTCATTTGAGGACACAGACTCAGTTGGCTTATCTAGAAGTTGAAGAACTGAGGGTCACAGTCTCAGTTATTGAATATTGAAGAACTGAGGGTTCAAACTCAGTTATGAAGACTACGTCGAGACTGTAGAGTTAGACTTCAGGCAAGATAGTGGTGACCTGAACTGACTTTATGGATCTTGTATGAAGACCTAAGAATCATAAGGACAATGAGTTCTTAGATGATAATGAGTCATGGTGTACTGTGATTAAATCAATTATAATCAAATGAAAAACTGGAGTACTGATATTTGAAGAAGAGTAAAATCTCAGTTAATGCTCCAAGTCAGTCAAGAAACTGACAAGTGATAATCTCAATATAAAACTGATAAGGATACTCAGTTTTATAGGTCAGTCATTCAATAAACTGATAGTACAGTCGAACGTGGTAAAGGAAGAAATTTTATTGGATGAAATACTGACACTCCAGAACGATCAGAAATATATCCGTTACAAGATAGACGATGATACAATTCGAATTCAAGCCAAGTGAACGTTGGACCTCACAATATAAATAGAGGACTTTGCACCAAGGATTAAGAAGAATGAAGATAGAGATTTAACAAGAATTAATATGTGCATTAATCATTCGAATTACTATCATCATTGCGCTATAACAAGATCAAATCAAGAAATTCTTCAAGTGTTCAAGCTACCAAGAATTTATCAAGAATCAGACACTTTGAAGAACCACAAACAAGAATCAATTTATTGATTCTCAACCCAACATTGATTTTACATCAAAGGTTTAGACTGTGAAGCAAACCGGGAAGGTTTTGTCAAGGATAGTTGTGACAAGCAGTCGGGCAGACTGTGTTTGTAGTGGTAGCTGGTGAAGAGGCAATTCAACCCTCTAAGGACCAGTGTTCAAGCAATTGAAGAACAGGAATTCTACCTGTTCTACAAATGTTTAGATAGTGAAGCTAGTGATTAGCCAAGGACTATTGTTTACGACTTTTTGTAACAGTTCACCTCAAGAAGTTCTAGTGGAATTTTCCTCTGCACCACAGGGGAAGATAGGACGTACAGGATTACACCACCTGGAACCTCTATAATATTTGCCTTATTCACTTTACGCATTTATTTATTTACTCAGCATCTACTTACAAGATTTTGATAATTGATTGTTATACACTTCTCTATTCACAAACTGACATTCATCAGAATTCACTTTACCACACTCAGTTTTCATAAAAGAACAACAAGATCAAGAAAAAGGCTAGAATTATATCCGCTGCCGGTTAACTCAGTTTTGATTAAGTCAGTTTGACTTAAACTCAGCTCAGTCAGCTTAACTCCACACAAGTTTTTAACTAAACAATAATTTGTTTAAAATCCAGCTTAGGGAAAGTTTTTAGTGACAAGTTTATTCACCCCCCCCTCTAAACCTGTGTTAGCTTTTCCAAAGGACCAACAATTGGTATCGGAGCGGTGTTTCTTTGACAAGATATCATTTGCTCCATATCTCCTCTAGTTGTTCTCATTTGAAAGCTCAGTTCCAGTTAATTTACTATCAGTCTTCACTGACTCACAATGGATAACAATCAATATGCGAGACAGATGCTTATGTGAAACATGGACAGATTTGACGAATATAAACGTCGTATGCAGGCTTTTCTAGTAGCTACTCATGATGAAATGATGGATGTACTCACTGATGGACCATTCAGATCACTCACATGCAAATTGTTGATGGACAGCAAGTTCGAGTTGCAAAGTGCAAATCCGAATGGACTAGTGATGATCGCATGCGAAACAATCTCAACAATGTTGCTATGGATTTTATCCTCAAAACTCTTCACAACAACATGTACTTAAAGGTGAAAGAATGCACAACTGCCAAGGAAATGTGGGACAAACTACAACTTGTTTGTGAAGGAATACATTCAATCAAGGAAAATAAAATTTCTGTTGCAAAACAAAAGTTTGAGAATTTCAAGATGAAATCTGGAGAAACCATTGATCAAATGGAAACAAGATTCAGTGCTATCATGGATGAACTAGATCTACTCAAGATTGAGTACTCAAAGAATGTTATCAACATAAGAATCTTGAAGGCATTACCAATGTGCCGGAAAATGAAAGTCACTGCTATGGAAGTATCTAGAAGACCTGACATAGAGGATTCATTCAAAATTTTCTCAGACAAAGCTTATGAATTCAAAGTGAAGATTTTACAAGCACAAATTGCAATAATCAAAGCTCGGGGAGGAACCAAAGACCACAAAGACTTGCAAAGAAACATCAAATGACATTCAAGAAAACTCATCAAGCAATCTTCATGAATTGGATGAGATGGAAGAACATATGGCTCTAATGATGAACAGAATTCGGCGAATGAAGAGAGGACACCCAGTCACTCAAAAGTTCATTAAGAGGATTCCTGAGAAAAGAAAAGATGATGAATATTTCTGTTTCAACTGCAAGAAACCCGGAAATTATAAAGCTGAATGTCCAGAATTGACCAAGAACACGCCACCAAGAGGAGTTAGTAGAAGAGCACTCCTTGATGGAGATGAGTCAGATTATGAAGCAGGTACTGAAAGACTATCAGATGACACAGCTTTAATGGCACACATGGAAGATCCAAATGAGGTATGTGAATCTAATTCTAAATATTCCTAAGCTCAAATTTCCATGCAAAATGCATGAATCAATTAAAGCTGAAAAAGTGAATCTAATTCTTGAAGTTGAAAGATTGAAGTCTGAACTAAAAATGTTGAAACTGACTAAAACTGATAAAGAAAAGATTCAGCATCAGCCTACTGCATCAGCAGCAGCAACTGAATCATTTGCTCAATCAAGTTCAGTTACTGGATTCAAACTAGGAAAACCGTATGTAGACAAAACTGGTTTAGGATTTGATACACAGAAATCATCTAAGAATGGAACCAGCAAAGCTGCCAAACCTAGTACCAAAACTGGTATTAAGTTTGTAGCTGAACAACTTCCTTAAACTGAGAAAATTGCAGAACCAGTAAAGCCAGTATCACATAGGATAAATCAGTTTTCCAAGAAAACAACTAGATTTACCAACAAAGGTAAACCAAATGGTAAATCAGCTGTATCTCAAGAAAACCGAACTGGTAAATCAACTACCAGTCCGAGAAAAACCAATCAAGTCAAGAACCGAAAAATTACAATCAAAGTAAATCCAAGAATGTCAATCATTCAAAGATTCACACATTAGGGGGAAAGGAAGATTATATCCCACTGATGATGACCGGAATTTTCTTGCATCTACAAAAAGCGATAATAGCAATCATTCCGCATAAAACTTATCACAAGTTTAAGTACAAAACTCGCAGAGCTAATCTCAGTTCTCAGAAAAAGTCCCAGTACCAAGGTCAGTCCAGAACTCAGTACAAAAGGCATGATGGTTATTATTCAAGTTTCAATAGAAAGCATGATGGAAACAACTTTCAGCCAAAAGATGTGAGAGATCATATAAATAAGACACAATCCAAACATAGACACTATGGGAGTGTGGCTTACATATATGAAAACAAGTGCAACAATATCCGAAGAATACCTAAAGGATATATCCCAGAGTTATGCGACAATCGACCCTATGGACCCAAACTGAGTTGGGTACCTAAAACTATTTAATTTTTATTGCAGGATATATGGTATTTTGAAAGTGGTTGCTCTAGGCACATGACAAAGAGTAAAGACTGTCTCAGTAATTTTATTGCAAAAGATGGACCAAAGGTTAATTTTGGAAGTAAAGACAAACCTGGATACACCAAAGGATATGGTACCTTAATCAGGAATGGTCTTACAATCAAGAATGTATCGTATGTAGAAGGATTACACTACAATCTACTCAGCACCAGTCAATTCTGTGACATGGGATACAAAGTTACTTTTGACAAAGAATTCTGCGTTGTCGTCAGCGAATCAGCTTTTCAAGTTGTTTTAGCCGGAAGAAGAAAAGAAAATATGTATGTAGTAGACTGGATAACAGCCATTGCTGAAACCTGTTTGCTTGTGCATACCAAATCAAAAATCAGTTGGCTATGGCACAAGAAACTGAGTCATCTTAACTTTGATGACATCAACACACTTGTTAAGAAACAGTTAGTCATTGGACTACCAGAAATATCATATAAGAAGGACAACTTATGTGATGCTTGTCAACAAGGAAAGCAAACAAAAGCAAGTTTCAAGACCAAGTCTCAGCATTCAACAACCAGACATCTGGAGTTATTACACATGGATTTATTTGGACTTATTACACCAATAAGTATCAGTGGAAAGAAGTATACATTGGTGGTAGTAGATGATTTCTCAAGGTACACTTGGGTAATTTTCTTAACCAAGAAAAGTGAAACCAAACAAAAACTTATAGAACTACTCAAGAGACTTCAGAATCAGAAAGGAGTATCAGTTGTGAAAATAATATCAGGTAAGGGAACCGAATTCCTCAACAGTGTGATTATTGAATATTATGAAGAAAATGGTGTCTTACACCAACTTGCTGCCACAGGAACACCTCAACAGAATGTTGTAGATGAAAGAAGAAACAGAACACTCAAAGAAGCAGGGAGGACTATGATCTGTGAAGCAAAACTACCTGAAAGATATTGGGCAGAAGCAGTAAACACAGCTTGTAATACACAGAATAGAGCTCTCATGAACAAAAGACATGAGAAGACCCCTTATGAAATTTGGAATGGAAGAAAACCAAATGTTTCCTACTTTCATGCTTTTGGAAAAAAATGTTTCATACACAACAATGGGAAAGATCAACTTCATGTTTTTCAGCCCAAATCTGATGAAGGAATTTTTCTAGGATACTCAAGTGTCAGCAAAGCTTTTAGAGTACTAAACAAAAGGACACTTAAGCAAGAAGAATCAATTCACGTGGTATTTGATGAACCAAACATCCCTGGTGAAACAACTAAAGACAGACCAGATCCAGTTTCTCAGTCTCAGTTACCAATCTTGCCAGAACTAGTTTTTGTTGACATTGGGAGACTACAAATTTCAGAATGTTCAAATCCAGATCAGTCTCAGATTCCAACTACTCAACAAACCACACCTGAACTACATGTTCCTGATCCAACTGAAGAAATTCAAGAACCAGTTCTTGAAGAACCAGTCAAACAAGATATAGATCCTTTGATGGAGACACCCACGTATCAATGGATGAGAGATCACCCTGAAGAACAAGTAATTGGTGATACTCAAGCTGGAGTTCGAACAAGAAATCAACTAGATGCAATGATTGCATGTTTCCTATCACAATCTGAACCCAAAAAAATAGAAGAAGCTTTGAAAGATCCAGATTGGATATTAGCAATGCCAGAAGAACTGAATGAGTTCGAAAGAAATCAAGTATGGGAATTGGTAGAAAGACCAGCTCATGTCAATATCATAGGAACCAAATGGGTTTTCAGAAACAAACTTGATGAAGATGGGAATATCATCAGTAACAAAGCTAGACTTGTAGCTAAGGGATACTCTCAAGCAGAAGGCATAGACTTTGATGAAACCTACGCACCGTTTGCAAGATTAGAAGCAATCAGACTATTTCTTGCCTTCGCAGCTCATAAGAAATTCAAAGTTTACCAGATGGATGTTAAAAGTGCATTTTTAAATGGAATTCTTGTAGAAGAAGTATATGTTCAACAACCACCTGGATTTGAAATCAAAGATCAAGCTAATAAAGTTTTCAGACTAAGGAAAGCTCTTTATGGATTAAAACAAGCACCAAGAGCTTGGTATGAAACTTTGACTCAGTTTCTAGTAGATAATGGATTTATCAAATGGACTATAGACAAAACTTTGTTCAGAATGAAAAATGGTGAAAATACTCTACTTGTTCAAATTTATGTTGATGACATCATCTTTGGATCAGAAGATGAACAATTATGTGAGAAATTTGTAAGTTTGATGAAAAGCCAATTCCAAATGAGTATGATGGGAGAATTGAATTACTTCCTTGGATTACAAGTTAAACAATTAGAAGATGGAATTTTCATTCACCAAACCAAGTATACAAGAGAACTTATCAAAAAGTTTGGCATGGAAAAATCAACTGGAATTTCTACACCAATGGGGACCAACATCTGATTAGATTAAGATAAAGAAGGCAAAGATGTTGATCAAACAATTTACAGAAGGATGATTGGAAGGTTACTCTATCTTACAGCAAGTAGACTAGATATATCATTTACTGTTGGTGTATGTGCAAGATTTCAGTCAAAACCAAAAGAAAGTCATCTCACAGTTGTGAAAAGAACATTGAAATATCTGAAAGACACAGATGGAGTTGGAATTTGGTATTCAAAAGAAGGAGAGTTCAAGCTAATATCTTATTCAGACTCAGATAATGCTGGATGCAAAGTGGACAAAAAAAGCACATCAGGCACATGTCAGTTGCTAGGAAATAGACTTGTGTCATGGTTTAGCAAAAAGCAAAACTCTATCTCAACTTCTACAGCTGAAGTTGAATACATAGCAGCTGGAAGTTGTTGTGCTCATGTTTTATTGATTAGACAGCAATTAAGAGATTATGGGATAGAAGAAGGAATGATTCCCATAATGTGTGATAACACAAGTACAATTGCAATCACTGATAATCCAGTTTTACACTCAAGGACAAAGCACATTGATGTGCGTCACCACTTCATAAGAGATCATGCAGAGAAAAAGGATATAATGATTCTTTATGTACTCTATCGAAGATCGGTTATGATATCTTTACAAAGCCATTGGACAATGATGATTTGCCAAACTAAGAACTCGAATTAGGGATAATCAAAGTCGATTGAAATCGTTAAGCGAGAGAAATTCGTCAAAGGGATTAATCTTTCTTATCTTGGTGCGCTCACTTAATGATTAGTCATTGACATTAACAATTTCAAAGCGATCAGCTAAATCAAATCGAATAATTTTCCAGCCCGAAAGTTACATCTTCAAAGCGACTTTGATCTCGGTTTTATCGATCAACTTAAGTCAAAGGTTGACAAGATAAAAGCGACATCGGTTATATCACAATTAATTACTGTTGTTCCTTTTGTCAGAATATTGCGTGTATAGCCCACGATTGTCAGAACAGTGCATACATTGGTTGCTCAAAACCATCATGGAATTTGAAAAGTTGTACTACTCAACCGCCAGTATATCCTACCTATTTATTCATCCCTCGTTCACACTACTTTAAATTAAATTTCAAATTCCTCGTCTCTTTCATAAAAACAGAATCAGACTCCTCGCAACCCTCTCCTCTCAAAAATCAATTTTTTTGTTCACACCCAGATATGGCCACTTCAGACAAATCAAAACAAGAAAGACTAATAACAGAGCTAGATGAATTTTCATTCGAAATGTATGAAGCTATGTGTCAAAACACTCTGTTAGCAAGTCACATCCGTGCAAAGATTGAAAAAAAACCAGGATTAAGAAATATTCTGGAAGTTACATTCAAAGAAAAATGTGACTTGGAAGGTATATTACAATTTTGGCAAAATATGCGTTTGGTAAGAGACTCCTTAATGACAACAGTTCATGGAGATCGAATTGCTATCAACGAAAAAGTCATGATGTCACTTTTTGGCTTCGCAAATTCATCTGTGACATCAACAGATTTGTCTACACTACCATTGAATAGGACTACATTTCTAAAGAAGCTAACTTTTTCTACGGTACCAATCGAAGTTGGTATTCATGTTGACAAAATCAAGCGAATTTGGACACCTCGTGAGATGGCTCAAGCAAGCATGTCATTGGAAAATCCAAAGGAATCGATTACATTATCTCGAAGAAAACATCTATCGATGAACATTATACGGGATGAAATAGAATTCAATTGGCGGAGTTATATAGTCAATCGAGATAAAGAAGCAACATTTAGTCGAATTAGGCGGTGTACAGAGAGCTCAAGGTGAAGGTCGAGGCAGCTGTTGGTAGATTCCGGCCCGAAGAAAACGATCAGTGGAATCGCCCAATTCTACTGGAAAGACTTACGGAAGGAAGCAAGAAAGGCAATTTGAAACTACAAAGGAAATAACAAAGAAAAGCAGAACAACTTCCCAACACAAGCGGTCGTAAAAGCGTGTCTCAACAGAAAGCGAACACGAGAGGAATCAGCGAAAAGCGACTCAAAGCTAAGAAAGATCAGTTGTAAGATGTTTATAGCCAGCAACCTCAAGTATGACAGCACCAACTGAGGGGGAACAACAACAACAACTAACAACTGAAGATACAAGGAAGACCACTCTTGCTGATAATACCTCTCAATCACAATATCAATCAGTTCAGCAATCAGCCCCAGTTTTTGAAGCTGATAAAATTGTCAGACTAATGAAGATGAAACTTAAACCAAAGGATTCTCGTGATGCTAGCCTACAGACTGAAGAAAAGTTACTCTTCGAGAAATTGGAAATCAGAGATCTATATGCTCTATTTCCTATATCAGAGTTTCTTGAAAACTGTTTCAAAAGGTTTACTGAACTAGCTCAAAGGAGAGAATCAGCCACATCATCTGTTCCCAAAGATAGTTCAAAGAGGAAGGATGATGATAAAGATGGTCTTACAAGAAAAGAAGCTAATGTGACTACAATTTGCACTCAGAAAGTCAACCTCAACCTCTAGCTACGCAAACTGCAAGTCAACAAGAAGAGTTGCCAGTTGGAAATCAGACAACTGACACTCAGCAAGCAGCTGATGGAACTCACAATCGACAACTGATGATTATTGAAGACATCACTCACCCCAAGGATCAACCTGAAACGACATATGATCCTTCTGACATCCTAACAAAGGATGAGTTGGCCAAAGTTCATGAAAACTTGAAGATTGTGCTCAGTCACAAGGATGCACAAAATGGCCTTCTATCAAATATTTTAGATATCTTGATTATAGAACCAGAACTGATGTCTCAGTTCATGCAAGACTAGAGATGATCCACAAATCCAGTTCAAGTTCTGCTTCAGAAATTTTGTTACTAAAACAGAAACTAGAAGACTCAACCGCAGTAGATCGGGAAACTCATGCTCAAGCTTATTGGCACATGAATCAGCATATCTATGGGTTAGAAACTTAGCTTAAGGAAGTAATTACTTCTCAGCAACGTATATCAGCCGACCAATAGGCAACCCATGCCTTGGTAAATCAGCTATATGATGCCAAAAAAAGGGAAGAAGAAGAAAAAGTGAAGTTACTTAAAGAGATGAAGCGACTTGAAGAAGAATTGCAATGATACAAATCGGATCCTAAGTTCTTAAGGAAAGAACTAAGCGATGAAACGACTCATTGAGAAATCTGATCAACCTGGAGAAAAGAGAGCTACTCTTACAAAGGATCTGTGGATGAAGTTTATCAAACGATCACAATCCTATTAAAGCCAAGTACAAGGACAGGACATTTGAAGAATCCTTGAACTACTTTTTATCTGATGTATTCTCAAAGCAGAAAATGGCACAATATAAGAAGAATCAGTGGATTGATGAAAAACTGAAGATTAAAGACAAAACTGAACAAATGAAAGCTGATGTAGTCGAATTTGAAAAATACTAATTGAAAGAATCAGACTTACCAAAGCTACTTCTATGGAGAAGATGGAAAGAAGGAAGTCAAGTTGACTACAACAAGACATTTTCAAAGGAAGACTCCAAGCTAGAAAATTAATATCATCTCGTATGACAAGGAAAAGAAGTTTATTTGATTAAGAAAAAGCTTAGTCTTTAATCTCGATTGTTTGGACTAAATGTAACTATTCCGTTTTTGATCATTTTAATGAAATCCAGTTTTCCAGTTTTACATTGTTTTGATCTTTAAGCTTTTCTTTTAGGGAGAGTTTTGGCATAATCAAAAAGGGGGAAATTGTTGGAAATAAAATTTATGTTTTGATGATAATTCATCATAATTATTCAAAGTATTATCTTAACGCGTTGATGAAGTCTTTGAAGCTTCATTTGTTATAGTGAAAAACTAAAAGATGTCTAGAACTAAATGTTTAGGTTTTACTAGAGTCTGATATTTGTATAGGTTACATCAGACAAGCTCTGTAATAGTTAGTGTGTCGTAAAACTGAAAAATGGAAGTCATTCAGAAAACTGGAAATAATCAAGATAAACAAAGCGACTCGAGATACACCAAGATGATGGCCCGAAGAAGATAAGTTCATTGAGGACACTGATTTGATTGGCTTATCACGGAAGTTGAAGAACCGAGGGTCACAGACTCGATTATTGAAGATTGAAGAAGCGAGAGGTTCAAACTCGATTATGAAGACTACGTCGAGACAGTAGAGTTAGACTTCAGGCAAGATAGTGGTGACATGAACTGACTTTATGGATCTTGTATGAAGACCTAAGAATCATAAGGACAATGAGTTCTTAGATGATAATGAGTCATGGTGTACTCTGATTAAATCAATTATAATCAGATGAAAAACTGGAGTACTGATATTTGAAGAAGAGTAAAATCTCTGTTAATGCTCCAAGTTAGTCAAGAAACTGACAAGTGATAATCTCAATATAAAAATGATAAGGATACTCAGTTTTATAGGTCAGTCATTCAATAAACAGATAGTACAGTCGAACGTTGTAAAGGAAGCAATTTTATTGGATGAAATACTAACACAGCAGAACGGTCAGAAATATATCCGTTACAAGATAGACGATGATACAATTCGAATTCAAGCCAAGTGAACGTTGGACCTCACACTATAAATAGAGGACTTTGCACCAAGGATTAAGAAGAATGAACATAGAGATTTAACAAGAATTAATGTGTGCATTAATCATTCGAATTACTATCATCCTCGCGCTATAACAAGATCAAATCAAGAAATTCTTCAAGTGTTCAAGCTACCAAGAATTTATCAAGAATCAGACACTTTGAAGAACCACAAACAAGAATCAATTTATTGATTCTCAACCCAACTTTTATTCTACATCAAAGGTTTTGACTGTGAAGCAAACCGGGAAGGTTTTGTCAAGGATAGTTGTGACAAGCAATCAGGCATTGTTTTGTGTGTGGTAGTGGTGAAGAGGCAATTCAACCCTCATGGACGGTGTTCAAGCAATTGAAGAACAACAATTCTACATTCTACAACTGTTTAGATAGTGAAGCTAGGGATTATCCAACGACTATTGTTTAGGACTTTTTGTAACAGTTCACCTCAAGAAGTTCTAATGGAATTTTCCTCCGCACCACAGGGGAAGAGAGGACGTACATGATTACACCACCGGAAACCTCTATAATATTTACCTTATTCACTTTACGCATTTATTTATTTACTCAGTATCTACTTACAACATTTTGATAATTGATTGTTATACACTTCACTGTTCACAAACTGACATTCATCAGAATTCAGTTTACCACACTCAGTTTTCATAAAAGAACAACAAGATCAAGAAAAAGGCTAGAATTATATCCGCTGCCGGTTGACTCAGTTTTGATTAAGTCATTCGGACTTAACCTCAGCTCAGTCAGCTTAACTCCACACAAGTTTTTAACTAAACCATAATTTGTTTAAAATCCAGCTTAGGGAAAGTTTTTAGTGACAAGTTTATTCACCTCCCCTCTAAACTTGTGTTAGCCTTTCCAAGGGACCAACAAAAACAAGTGATGAATCCTCATCAAACAAAAAATTTATTTCCAACAGTGTCGATATAGGAGAGCAGATTCTGGGAGTGAATAATGACAGTGTGGTCTTTGATGTGTTAAAGACGATAGGGTACGCACAAGAAGAAGGAGAAGCATGCTATATGCTGGATGACATTGATGAGCTTGTTTTGAAGTTTCAGCAGCAAGTGGCAATAGATCCTGAAGTAGCTGAGACTTTTCTTTTGAAGGAAGAAGAAGGAGAAGGTGACGAGGAAACCTAGCCGGGGTGCAGTGAAGGAAAGTTACAAGAAGCAGAAACTGTATTCTTTTTGGATATAGGGGGACCCATTCATAGGCCTTTTTGGCACAAGTCAAAGGCACAAGTTCTTTGACTTGCAGTTGACTGGCAAGATACTGAAGTAATAGTTCGAAGAGCCGCCAAGCAATTTAACGCTTAAACATTTGCCCTCTCATCTGAAAAACGTGTTTTTTCAAGAGGATACTCTCCCCTTTATAATTTCAGCGTCATTAACACGCTTAACGCTTTGGGAGGACTATTGCTGATATTCCAGGGATAACCCCCTCTATGTGTATGCATATATCTCGGTAGATCCCGATAAGAAAGTAGCGGCTCAACCTCAGAGAAGGTTGATGTTGAAAGATGTTGTTACAGAAGATATTATAAAAATGTTAGAAAATTGAATCATTTTCCGAATAGCTGATAGTGAGTGGGTAAGTCCCATCCACGTTGTGATTCAGAAATGAGGATTTATGGTTTAACCTAATGAGTTTGATGAGTTTATCCTTGTAAGACTAATCATTGGACATCGAGTCTATATCAACTTCAGAAAACTGAAGGATGCAACTCAAAAAGGTCATTTTCCTCACCCTTTATTGACCAGATGTTAGAGAGGTTAAGCAGCCATGCTTTTTACCATTTCTTAGATGGATATTCTTGTTATTACCATTTATACATTACGCTCGAGGATGGCAAGAAAACTACTTTCACATGTCCCTATGGAACATTCACGTACAATCGCATGCCCTTCGGACTATGTAATGCACCAATAACATTCCAAAGACGCACGATATCACTTTTTGCAGACATGGTGGAAGATTTTCTAGATATTTTCATGGATGATTTTTTGGTTTTTGGAGATAGCTATGATGAATGCTTGGACAACCTCAGTAAAGTGTTTAGAATATGTGAAGAGACCAACCTCGTGCTTAAATGGGAAAAGTTCCATTTTATGGTCACTGAAGGAATTGTGTTAGGTCATAAGATTTTGAAGAAAGGAATGGAAGGGGACAAAGCTAAGATAGAGGTTATTTAGAATTTACCAACTTCAACGAACTCAAAGACGTTGTGAGCCTTTCTTTGCCCCGCAGGCTTCTATAGGAGAATTATCAAGGACTTTTCCAAGATATATAGACTTTTGACTGAATTGCTTGCAAAAGATGTACCTTTTGTCTTTAGGGAAAATTGCACTAAGGCATTCAACACATTAAAGCAAATGTTGATAACTGCCTCAATTCCGGTAGCCCCAGATTGAAACCAACCTTTTGAGCTAATGTGTGATGCAAGTGATATGACAGTTGGAGAAGCCCTGGTACAACAAGTGGATAAAATCTTTAATCCAATTTATTACGCCAATCGTACCCTCAACAATGTGTAGATGAATTATGAGACTACGGAAAAGGAACTCTTAGTTATCATATTCACATTTGACAAGTTTAGATCTTATCTTATAGGATCTAAAGTCACGGTTTTCACAGACCATGCATCTTTGAAGTATCTATTGACTAAGCATGTCTCCAAGCCGGGATTATTGAGATGGATTTGACACTTACAAGAGTTTGATGTTGAGATTAAGGATAACGAAAGGTCTGAGAACCAGGTGGCTGACCACCTATCGAGATTGATAATGTTTGAAGAAGAGCGAAGGATTGTGATCAAGGAATCTTTTCCAGACGAACAACTATTTTCTATCTCAGTGGTAGGTCCAGTCGAATCTAAGCCCAGAAACAACACATCAAGAGTAGGGAAGATATACTTGTGGTTTTGCAAACATTTTGAATTATCTTGCGGAAAGATACTTACCACCAGAATTCACTAGCATCGACAAGAAGAAGTTCTTTACGAATCTGTAACATTACTATTGGGATGATCCGTACCTATACAAGATGTTTCTTGACAACATTCTGAGAAGATGTATTCATGATGAAGAGATCCCAAGTATACTGAGCTATTGCAATTCGAGAGAAGTTGGAGGCCATTATAGGCCGGATAAGATTGCGGCAAAGGTACTGCAGTGTGGATTCTACTAGCCAATTATATTTAAATCTTCTTACGAGTTTACTAGAGCATGTCATTCTTGTCAAATGACTGGTAACATTTCTAAGTGGAACAAGATGCCATTGCATAGTATCCTTGAGGTAGAACTATTTGACGTATGGGAAATTGATTTTTTTGGGCCTTTTACAGCATCAAGATCTAATCATAACATCCTAGTAGAAGTCAACTGAGTTTCCAAATGGGTGGAGATGGTGGCCTCATTTACAATCGATGCCATTGTTGTCTTGAGATTTCTAAAGAGATCATTTTGACGAGGTTTGGGGTACCAAGAGCTGTGATAAGTGATGTAGGGAGCCATTTCAGGTATAAGTTGTGTGAGAAGTTGATGATTTGTAGGGTGCGGCATCAGATTGCAACAACATATCACCCAAGACAAGTGGACATGTAGAAGTTATGAATAGAGAGATAATATTGTAAATTTTATTTATGTTTTGATGATGATTCGTCACGTAATTAGACAAATCACTTATAACCCATGATGATGAAGTCATAACTAACTGTTATAGTGCATAATGGAAGAAGAAGCAAGAAATGGTCTAGAGAAAATGTATAAGTTCTATCTAGAGTATGAACCTTGTATAGGTTGTTTCAGACAAGCATTGTAATAGAATAGGAACTAGGCGAACAGCTGAGTCACAACAAGAAAGCTGAGTCACAACAAGAAAACTGAGTATGCACATGAAAAACTGAGGGTTCAAACTCAGTTATGAAAGAACTGAAGAAGATAAGTTTGCTGAGGGTCACAAACTCAGTTGGCTTATCTAGAAGACTGAAGAACTGAGGGACACAGACTCAATTACAAAAGACTGAAGAACTGAGGTGGCAAACTCAGTTAGAAGCTGATTTAGTTGTGACTATAAGTCAGGATTCAGGCAAGTTTGTGGTGACCTGAAACTGAACTATAGATCATGTAAAACTGAATAATCTTGAGGACAAAGATTATCAGTTATCAGGAAAAGAAGAAACTAAATGGTGTACTCTGACTTAGTCAATTAAAGTCAGATGTTAAGTATACACGAGACTAAGTTTTGAAGTAGAGTAGAAAACTGAGTTAAGACCTTGATGAATTTGAATTAACAATACAACAAAGGTCGTACATATGAACGTTGGCTAAACGACAAGTGTAACGGCTACAGGAGCTAATGATCGTTACATCACCCCTATAAATACACAAGAGAATCACTTGAAGGAAAAAAGAGAAGGATCAGAAAAAGAGCTTTACAAGCACATATCCAAAGATTCAGATCTAGAAAATCAGATCATATATATCTAGAAAAGGGGAATCCAATGGAATTGCCTGGAAGATTTCAAAGAAAGATCCAGTAACCCATTAAGGGAAAAGAATGCATCTTGGAGCTACAAAGCCAGATCTAGAAGAAACAGACTGCTCACTGAATTAATCTCTTGATTAATTCTAAACCTAACCTTTGTGAAAAAGGGTTGGCTGTGCATAGTTTGAAGAGAGCAATTCCACCTTTCTTCATACGGTTGCAACTTGGTTGCCACAGCTATTGGTGCAGTCTACGGACTGTGTTTGTGTTAGTGGTGAGCTGGTGAAGGAGCAATTCCACCTCCAAAAAGATCAGTGTGCAGAATGAAGGGAGCAATCCTACCTTTCTTCATTATGTGTAGACAGTGAAACTAGGGTGTCGTGAAGGACTGTCAAGTGCTAGGGTTTTGTAATGGTTATCTCAAGATTCTAGTGATACCTTCTACACCACAGGAGAAGGGGAGACGTACAGGATTACACCACCCAGAACATCCATAAACAAATCTTTTGTTGATTTACTTTATGCATTTATATTCTTGCTGTGATTGATTTAATTCTTGTTATCTTCACACTCAACAAATGTCAGACACTGAGTCAACATAAAACTGATACATAGGAGATTCAGATCTTTATTGACACATCTATCGCACTAAAGGCTAGTTATATCCGCTGCCAGTTAACAAGACTAAATATAAGTTAGTATTGACTTATACTCTGTTGAGTTAGCTGAACTCCGCACAAGTTAAAGGACGGGAACAAAAATGAGTTGAGCATCAGTTTGAGTTTGGCAAAAACTCAGTTCCTGGGGCTTTTTTAGTTTTGGGAATGTTTTTGGTGACAAGTTTATTCACCCCCCTCTAAACTTGTGTTAGCCTTTCCAAGGGACCAACAGATAAAGAGGATTTTGATGAAGATTGTGAATCCCACAAGGAATGATTGGTCTTTGAAATTAGATGACGCCCTTTGGGCGTATAGAACTGCTTATAGGACCACCATTAGGATGTCAGCATCTATGATAGTGTTAGGAAAAGCGTGTCATTTACGGGTTGAACTAGAGCATTGTGCCCTGTAGGCTACTTTGTTCTTAAACATGGACGAAATTTTAGCCGAAGAAAAGAGATTGTTGGAGTTGAATAAAATAGAAGAGTTTAGACTACAAGAATATGAAAATGCGAGGATCTATAAGGAAAGAACTAAGTGCCAACATGATAAGAGGATTCTAAACTACACCTTCAATGTTATAGATAAGCTGTTGGTGTACAATACGCGTCTTCGTCTCTTTCCAGGGAAGTTGAAGTCCATATGTGATATGCCTAAATCGTAATTCAGCCCACAGATCTTTATTCGGGTCCAGCCGACCCCCAAAACAGTATTTTAAGCCACCGGCCACCACAATCCACGAACTTGCAGGGCGTCGGCCCCGCTCCGTGCCTTTGGTCCTATGCGATGCTATCACCCTAAGGGGCCGGCCCGTGAACCCGAGGACATTATATCCGCCGGAGACCAGAGCCACCAACATAAAGATAAGACAAGCCAAGTCTCTCAAGCCGCAAGTCCCTCAGCGAGTCTTCCAAGGCTCTCAGCAAGCCTCTTGGCAATCAGCCCACCCACTTGCCAACTGCCCTCTCTCGCCAGTTGGCTTGCTCGTGACCTCTATATTTACCCACATCACCTCCATCACAAAAAAAAGGGACTTCATTCCTAGAACTAAACATGGCTTGATCCTTTACAAAGGGTACGTAGGCAGCCTCTCCAGGCTCAGCTCATAAACACAAAAACACCAAACACCCCCTATATTGCTTTTGAAGTTATTCATCTTGTTCCTGAGCACCACCACTTTCACCGCCGAGAACCACCACTTCCATACACTCTTTGCAGCTAGATATCCACCGTTACATCCACTCAATCTTGTTGATGACTTTTTCGGCATCATCAGTTGGCTCCGTTACCGGTAAATCGACCTTTTCGGCTTTTTTCCAGTAAGATATGGAATTTCATGGTGGCTTTTCCCCAACTCCAGCGGCCCCAAACCGCCCATTTTTGGTTTTCCGGTTGAACCTTCAACGGGATCTTCATCCAATTCATCCAGATTTCCAAATCTTCAAGCTTTCAACAAGATCAACTTCCAGATCTTTAAGCTTTCAACAAGATCAATTCCCAGATCTTCAAATCTTCAACAAAATCTACATCTAGATCCTCAAATCTTCAACAAGATCTTCATCATAACATCAAGTAAGTGTTAGCACCTACTAGCTTTATGCGAAATACTTGGGTTTGTGCCTGAATGACCGCTGCTCCCACTAAGTTCTCTTCAAAACTTGGTCGGAACTCCTCTCTTCATCTTTTCCGGTAAAAAACAAATATGTGAGGCAGTCCTTTAGCTTTTTCATTAAGCTTTCATACATTTTGAGGAGCTAAAGCACAGAATCTATAGAGTTTTCATTTGATTTATCACCACACTCTTTGGATTCTTGGATTTTCCGGTCACTCTCGTCGGAACCGCCATCGGCTCACCGGAGACACACTCAACTTCTTTGTCAGGGATGTCACACCATACTTGATTAGATATCAGAGCACGATTTTTTCTATAGTGGAAAAGCCAATCAGATAGTATGATATGGTTGGTGGCAGGAACAGATCCATGGGGCTGACCAGAATTAGTCCACCCTTAAGGGGACCGACCAGAATGAGTCCGCCCAGTATGAGGCTTCCAGAAATAGCTCTCTAGATATGATGCCACCAGAGCGAAGCCGCCAGTATGAGCTCAACAGAATGAACTTGCAAGAGGGAGCTCCTAAGCTCTCCAAGTTTTGAGGCCGCCAAGAATGGGGCCAACCCGAATGAGTCCTACAGAACGAGGCTGCTGATATGAGATCACTAGAATGAGCCCTCAATCTCTCCAAAAACTTGCTCTCTCAATGAAAGCTCTCCAGACAAGTTACTTGCAATCTCAAACAAGGGGGACACATATTGGAAATTTCAAGACAGGCACCCAGTTTTTGATCTCGACATCTATATCAATGAAGCTCGCCGCAAAATTCCCTCAGTTTTTCTTGAAGCAATGGGGCTGCACATTGGATTTCTTTTGATTCACTCATCGAGCTCATTAGAATCTAGTAAGACTTGCAGTCGTTATTTTTAGCAAGTTCGATGCTTTAATGTCCCCAACCTCACCGAAAATGAGGGGGCCATATGTATGTATATGTATAGATACATCGGACCCAGATAGAGGACTCAAAAAAGATGAACGAATCCGGAATCAGATCTTTATTAATTCGTAAATAAAATAAAAGAAATGTGAGAAATGTGCAAAAGTCTTCGATGTACAAAATTGAAGGGAAAACAACTGATTTTGGCTTCTAAACAGCCATGAACCACCTCCGGAAGATCACCACGTCGTCGGCATCAGAAAGAGCTTACCGAAATGGGGTCCAGCGCACAAAACAGACATCGGGGCCGAAAGTTACAGCCAAAATACTAACACCTGTCCAAACTCTCCCTTTTTGTCAATGTATTCGATTGCAATCAATGTGGAATCCGACAACTCCGCATCGTATGCACCGGCATCAAAAAATAAAGGTACAAGCTCAAATATACTGGGAAAAATCATTACTCAAAACGAAGCAAACATGCATTCAAAGCCCAAATCAGCAGCCACAAGTTAGGTGTGGAAAAATAAAGATTACTACAAACAGAGGGAAATTTGAAAAAGGCCAAGGCCACATGCCCTTAAGCTCTCCCAACATGAGCTCGCCGGATATGATGCCGCCAAATGTTAGGCCGCCAGACACGAGCTCTCTTAGTACTAGCTCTCTATCAATGAGCTCTCTAATTCTAAGCTCCTTAACAAAGAGCTCTCGTATTACAAGCCCTCCATAAACGAGCACTCCAACAACGAGCTCTCTATTTACAATCTCTCCAAATATGTTACTCGCGATCTCAATCTTGTCTAAAACAAGGGGCCGAGAATGGAAATTTTCAAACAACCATATGATTGCACAGACTCAACAATTATTTCAACCAAGTTCGCCCTCAATCTTGCTTGAAACAAGGGGCCGCATGTTTAAATTTTCAAACAAATGGGAATGACCCGAATTTGACTTTTATTTCAACCAATCCCGCAACGACCTTGCTTGAAACAAGGGGGCCGCACATCTGAATTTTTAATTCAGATTGAAGATCCGACAACAATAGGTCCAATTTTTAGTTATTTTTTGTGAGCTTGATACTCAGAGATCTCAACCTCGCCGAAAACAAGAGGGCCTTATACGTGCATATACCGGCTAGCGGACACAAACTTTGGACTCGCAGGATGGGAATATTTCAAGAAAAAATAAAGATACAAACTAAAAAACACTTGGAAAAATCATTAGAAGAAACAAAGCAAATATGCATTCAAAGGCCGAAGAATGGCCACAAGTTAAAGTTATGATCAATAGAGTAAAGGTCTCTGTCATGACCACCATGTCCAGTACAGATTCACCAGGTATAAGATAGGGCCGTCGAAATGAGAACTCCAAAATGAGCTCTCAAGCTCTCCGAATTATGAGCTCTCAAGATGCAAGCTCTCGTCGGGTTTTATTTCTAAAAATGATTACACATATTATTCATTGGAACTCTCCCTTCCTAAAGTGGTGGGACGAGCTATCTTTGTTGGTCCTTTGGAAAGGCTAACATAAGTTTAGAGGGGGGGTGAATAAACTTGTCCCTAAAAACTGGATTTAAAATAAATTAAGGTTCAGTTAAAACTTGTGTGGAGTTAAGCTGACTAAGCTGAGTTCAAGTCAAGCTGACTTAAGCTTAAAAGCGAGTCAACCGGCGGTGGATATAATTCTAGCCTTTTTCTTGATCTTGTTATTCTATTTGAAAATTTGAGTGTGTTAAATGAGTCGAAGAATGTCAGTTTGTGAACTGTGAAGTGTATAACAATCAATTATCAAAATGCTTTAGATAAATGTTGAGTAAATAAATAAATGTGTAAAGTAAATAAGGCAAGTATTATAGAGGTTCCAGGTGGTGTAATCCTGTACGTCCTCTCTTCCCCTGTGGTGCGGAGGAAAATTCCACTAGAACTTCTTGAGGTGAACTGTTACAAAAAGTCCTAAACAATAGTCATTGGCTAATCCCCTAGCTTCACTATCTAAGCAGGTTGTAGAACAGGTAGAATTGCTTTGCTCTTCAATTGCTTGAACTTTGGTCCTTGAAGGTTACGTATGCCTCTTCACCGCCTACCACCACAAACACAGTCTACCCGACTGCTTGTAACAACTGTCCTTGGCGAAACCTTCCCAGTTTGCTTCACAGTCTAAACCTTTGATATGGAATCAAAGTTGGGCTGAGAATCAATAAATTGATTCTTGTTTGTGGTTCTTCAAAGTGTCTGATTCTTGATAAATTCTGTGTAGCTTGAACACTTGAAGAAATTCTAGATATGATCTTGTTATACCACTGAGATGATATTAATTCGAATAGAAAGACTAACGCACAAAAAAGCTTGTTGATTTCTTGTTAAATCTCTATATTCTTGTTTTTGGTTCCTTGGTGCAAAGTCCTCTATTTATAGTGTGAGGTCCAACGTTCATCTGGCTTGAATTCGAATTGTATCACCGTCTATCTTGTAACGGCTATATTTTCTGACCGTTCTGATGTGTCAGTAACTCATCCAATAAAATCGCTTCCTTTATAACGTTCGACTGTACTATCAGTTTGTTGGATGACTGACATATAATACTGAGTTTCCTTATGAGCTTTATACTGAGTTTATCACTTGTCTGTTTCTTGACTGACTTGGAGCGTTAACTGAGATTTTACTCTTCTTCAAATATCAGTACTCCAGTTTTCATCTGATTATAATTGACTTAATAAGAGTACACCATAACTAATCATCTTCTAAGAACTTATTGTCCTTATGATTCTTAGGTCTTCAAACAAGATCCATAAAGTCAGTTCAGGTCACCACAATCTTGCCTAAAGTCTAACTTTACAGTCTCGACTTGTAATCTTCATAACTGAGTTTGAACCCTCAGTTCTTCAATCTTCAATAACTGAGTCTATGACCCTCAGTTCTTCAATATTCTAGATAAGTCAACTGAGTCTGTGACCCTCAGCGAACTTATTTTCTTCAGTTCAATACTAGTGTATTCTGAGTCAGTTTATCTGTCTTGGTGATTTCCAGATTTCTAGATGAATTCCAGTTTTTCAGTTTTATGACACACTAACTATTACAATGCTTGTCTGATGTAACTTATAAAAATATCAGACTCTAGTAAAACCTAAACATTCAGTTCTAGACATCTTTCAGCTTTTCACTATAACAGCTAGCTTTAGCAGTTCATCAATGAGGTTAAAATAATACTTTGAATAAATATGATGAATTATCATCAAAACATAAATTCTATTTCCATCAATTTCCTCCTTTTTGATGATGCCAAAACTCTCCCTAAAAGAAAAGCTTAAAGATCAAAACAATGTAAAACTGGAAAGTGGATTTCATTGCAATGAGAATGAGCAAAAACTGGAATAGTTACATTCTGTTCAAATTAGAGTAAAGAGAGATTAAGTTATCTTATGTACTCTTTGTATGACTGAGTCATATTTTCTCTCTTTGTCATACATGCGATAGTCATTTTCTAGCTTGGAGTCTTCCTTTGAAAATGTCTTGTTGTAGTCAACTTGACTTCCTTCCTTCCATTTCCTCCATAGAAATAACTTTGGTAAGCCTGATTCTTTCAAATAGTATTTTTCAAATTCTACTATATCAGCTTTCATTTGTTCAGTCTTGTCTTTATTCTTCAGTTTATCATCAATCCTCTAATTCTTCTTGTGTTGTGCCATCTTCTGATCATGATATTTATCAGACAAGAAGTAGTTCAAGGATTCTTCAATAGTCTTATCCTTGTACTTGGCTTTGATAGGATTATGATCTTTGATAAACTTCATCCACAGATCCTTTGTAAGAGTAACTCTTCTGTCTCCAGGTTGACTGTATTTTTCAATGAGTTGCTCATCAGTTAACTCTTTCTTTAAGAATTTTGGATCTGATTTGTATCTTTCCAACTCGTTTCAAGTCGCTTCATTTTCGTAAGTAATTTGACTTTTCTTCTTGACTTTCCCCTTTTTGGCATCATATAAGCGATCTACGAGCATGGGTTGCTTGTTTGTCGGTGATATACGTTCTTTGAGAAGCAAGTACTTCCTTAAGCTGGGTTTCTATCCCGTAGATGTGCTGATTCATATGCCAGTGAGCATGTGCTTGTGTTTCCCTATCTACTGCGGTTGAGTCTTCAAGTTTTTGTTTAAGTAACAAAATTTCTGAAGCAGAACTTGAACTTGACTTGTGGATCATCTCTAGTCTTGCATAAACTAAAACATATGTTCTAGTTCTATAATCCAAATATCCAGAGATGTTTGATAAAAGGCCATTTTGAGTGTCTCTTTGACTGAGAACGATCTTCAAATTTTCAAGAACTTTGGCCAACTCATCCTTTGTTAGGATGTCAGAAGGATCATATGTAGCTTCAATTTGATCCTTAAACTGAGTATTATCTTCAATAATCATGAGTTGTTGATTATCAGTTTCATCAGCTGCTTGCGGATTGTCAGTTGTCTAATCTCCAACTGGCAAGTCTTTTAGCTGTGTTACAATTTGCGTAGCTAGAGGTTGAGTTTCTGAATGCAAAACTGTAGTTACATCAGCTTCTTTTCATGTATGATCATCTTCATCATCATCCTTTTGCTTTGAACTATCTTTGGGAATAGATGATGTGCCTGATTCTCTTCTTTGTGCTAGTTCAGTAAATCTTTTGAAACAAATTTCAAGAAATTCTGAAATAGGAAACAGAGTGTATAGGTCTCTAACTTCCAATTTCTCTAAGAGTAGTTTCTCTTCAGTCTGTAGACTAACATCACGAGAATCCTCCGGTTTAAGCTTCATCATCATTAGTCTGACAATTTTGTCGGCTTAAAAAACTGGGGCTAATTGCTGATCCGATTGATGTTGTAATTGAGAAGTATTATTAGCAAGAGTGTTTTTCCTTATATCTTCAGTTATCAGTTGTTGTTGTTCCCCCTCAGTTGGTGCTATCTTACTTGAAGTTTCTGGGTACAAACATCTTACAACTGATCTTTCTTGTGCTGATTCAGCTTCCTTCTGAGACACAGTTTTCTGTCCAGCTTTAGGTTGGGAAGTTGTTCATGTTTTTGTTGCGATTTCCTTTGTAGCTGCAGTTTGCCTTGTTTGCTTCCCTTCCTTCAATTTCTCCAGATAAAATTGAATGATTCCACTGAGAGTCTTCTTCAGTCGGAATCTGCCAACAGTTTCTTGTCCTTCAGCTTGAGCTCTTCGTACACTATCTAATTCAGCTAAATGTTGCTTCTTTATCTGATTGACGACATAACCTGCCCAATTGAATTTTATTCCATCCCAAATTATGTTCATCAGGTAAATATTTTCTTCGGATAGTGTAATGACTCCTTTGGATTTTCCAATGACATGTTTGTTGAGCCATCTGTTGAGGTGCGCAAATTCTGGCTTGAGTCTGTCGACATGAGTATCAATTTCTACTGGTTCCTTAGAATAAGTAAGTTTCTTCAGAAAAACTTCTCTTTTCCACGGTAGATTAGTCAAATCTGTTGATGTCACAGATGAATTTGTGAAATCAAATAGCGACTGCATAACTCTTTCATTGATAGCAATGCGATATCCACGAACTGTTGTGATTAAGAAGTCTCTTACCAAACGCATATTTTGCCAAAATTGCAAAATACCTTCCACATCATCACGTTCTTTGAACTTTACTTCATGAGGTTTCTCAAACCTGGTTGTTTCTAGATTTTATCACATATCCGACTTGCTAATGAGTGTTTTTACACATAGCCGTAAATTTGAATGAAAATTCATCTAGCTCTGTTATTAATCTTTCTTCTTGTGATTTCTTTGAAGTGGCCATGTCTTGGTGTGAACACAAGGATTGAATTTGAGAAGAATTTGGGTTTGAAAAATCTGATTTTGATTTTTATGAAGTGTGAATGGGGGTTGAATATATAGGTAGGATATACTGGCGGTTGAGTAGTACAACTTTTCAAATTCCATGATGGTTTGGGTAACCGATGCATGTCTTATTCGATGATCGTGGGATGTACACGCAATGTTCTGACAAAAAGAACTACGATAATTAAATGTGATATAACCGCTGTTGATTTTATCATATCAACCTTTGACTAAATTTTACTGGAGTAGAAACTGATGCTGAGGTTAGTTTTAGAAATAATTTTCAGTTCTGTCAAATTTTCAGTTTTAGTTAATCAGTTTGAGATTGTTGATGTCAATGACTAATCTGTTAAGTGAGTGCACCCAACATAACAAAGATTAATCCCCTTGATGAATCTCTGGCTTAACTGATTTAACTGACTTTGATTATCCCCAATTCAGTTCTTAGTTTGAAAAATCTTTCTTTGTCCAAAGGCTTCGTAAAGATATCTGTCAATTGATCTTCAGTAGGTACATAAAGAACTGTAATATCCTTCTTCTCAGCATGATTTCTAATAAAGTGGTGACGCACATCAATGTGCTTTGTCCTTGAGTGTAAGACTGGATTATCAGTGATTGCTTGTGTTATCACACATTATGGGAATCATTCCTTCTTCTATCCCATAATCTCTTAATTGCTGTCTAATCCATAAAACTTGAGCACAACAACTTCCAAATTGCTATATACTGCTTGTTTGTTGAAGTTGAGATAGAATTTTGCTTTTTGTTAAACCATGACACAAGTCTATTTCCTAATAACTGACATGTGCCTGATGTGCTTTTTCTGTCCACTTTGCATCCAGCATAATCTGAGTCTGAATAAGATATCAGCTTGAATTCTCCTTCTTTTGAATACCAAATTCCAACTTCATCTGTATCTTTTAGATATTTCAATGTTCTTTTCACAACTGTGAGATGACTTTCCTTTGGTTTTGACTGAAATCTTGCACATGCGGCGATAAAAGATATATCTGGCCTACTTGCTGTAAGATAGTGTAAGCTTCCAATCATCCTTTTGCAAAGTGTTTGATCAACATCCTTGCCTTCTTTGTCTTCATCTAGCCTGATGTTGGTCCCCATTGGTGTAGAAATTCCAGTAGATTTCTCCATACCAAACTTTTTGATAAGTTCTCTTGTGTATTTGGTTTGGTGAATGAAAATTCCATCATCTAATTGTTTAACTTGTAATCCAAGAAAGTAATTTAGTTCTCCCATCATACTCATTTGAAATTTGCTCTTCATTAAACTTGCAAATTTCTCACATAATTGTTCATTTTCCGATCCAAAAATAATGTCATCAACATAAATTTGAACAAGTAGAGTATTTTCTCCATCCTTCATTCTGAATAATGTTTTATCGATTGTTCCTTTGATATATCCATTATCCACTAGAAACTGAGATAGAGTCTCATACCAAGCTCTTGGTGCTTGTTTAAGTCCATAGAGAGCTTTCCTTAGTTTGAAAACTTTATCAGCTTGATCTTTAATCTCGAATCCAGGTGGTTGTTGAACATACACTTCTTCTTCAAGAATTCCATTCAAAAATGCGCTTTTAACATCCATCTGGTAAACTTTGAATTTCTTGTGAGTTGCAAATGTGGGAAATAGCCTGATTGCTTCCAATCTTGCAACTGGTGCATATGTTTCATCAAAGTCTATGCCTTCTGCTTGAGAATATCCTTTAGCTACAAGTCTAGCTTTGTTTCTGACAATATTCCCATCTTCCTCACGTTTGTTTCTGAAAACCCATTCGGTTCCAATGATATTCACATGAACTGGTCTTTCTACCAATTTCCATACTTGATTTCTTTTGAACTCATTCAGTTCTTCTTGCATAGCTAATATACAGTCTGGATCCTTCAAAGCTTCTTCAATTTCTTTAGATTTTGATTGAGATAGAAAACATGCAATAATTGCATCTAGTTGATGACTTGTTCGAACGCCAGTTTGGGAATCACCAATAACTTGTTCTTCAGGGTGATCTCTCATCCATTGATGAACTGGTGCTTGCATCAAAGGGTTTGCATTTTGTTCAACTAGTTCTACAAGAACTGGTTCTTGAATTTCTTCAACTGAATCTGAATCATTTTGTTCAGGAGTCAGTTGTTGAGTACTTGGTAACTGAGACTGATCCTTATCTGAACATTCTGAAATTTGTAGTCTTCTAATGTCAATGAACTGATTTCGGCATGACCTAGTAACTAAGATCGAGAAACCGGGTTGCAGTGCGTCTTGAGCTTTTTTCACCAGGAAAGTTTTGTTCATCAAATACTACATGTATTGATTCCTCATGCTTAATTGTCCTTTTATTTAGCACTCTAAAAGCTTTGCTGACACTTGAATATCCTAGAATAATTCCTTCATCAGCTTTGGGCTGAAAAACATGAAGTTGATCTTTCCCATTATTGTGTATGAAACATTTGCTTCCAAAAGCATGAAAATAAGAAAATTTGGTTTTCTTCCATTCCAAATTTCATAAGGAGTCTTCTCATGCCTTTTGTTCATGAGAGCTCTGTCCTGTGTATAATATAACGGTGTGTTAAGCTATACGCCCAATATCTTTCGGGTAGTTTAGCTTCACAGATCATTGTCCTTCCTGCTTCTTTAAGCGTTATGTTCCTTCTTTCAGCTACACCATTCTGTTGAGGTGTTCCTGTGGCAGCAACTTGGTGTAAAACACCATTTTCTTCACAATATTCAATAATCACACTGTTGAGGAATTCAGTTCCTTTATCAGATCTTATCCTCACAACTGATACTCCTTTCTGATTTTGAAGTCTCTTGAGTAATTCTGTAAGTCTTTGCTTGGTTTCACTTTTCTTGGTTAAGAATATTACCCAAGTGTACCTTGAAAATTCATCTACTACCACCAATGTATACTTCTTTCCACTGATACTAATTGGTGTTATAGGTCCAAATAGATCCATGTGTAGTAGTTCTAGATGTCTGGTTGTTGAATGCTGAGACTTGGTTTTGAAACTTGTTTTTCTTTGTTTTCCTTGTTGACACGCATAACATAAGCTATCCTTCTTATATGATATCTCTGGTAGTCCAATGACTAGTTGTTTCTTAACAAGTGTGTTGATGTCATCAAAGTTAAGATGACTCAGTTTCTTGTGCCATAGCCAACTGATTTCTGATTTGGTATGCACAAGCAAACATGTTTCAGCAACGGCAGTTGTCCAATCAACTACATACATATTCTCTTTTCTTCTTCCGGCTAAGACAACTTGATATGCTGTTTCGCTGACGACAATGCAGAATTCTTTGTCGAAAGTAACTTTGTATCCCATATCACAGAATTGACTAGTGCTGAGTAGGTTATAGTGTCATCCTTTTACATAAGATACATTCTTGATTGTAAGTCCATTCCAGATTAATGTGCCATAACCTTTGGTGTATTTATGTTAGTCTTTACTTCCAAAATTGACTTTTGGTCCATCTTTTGCAATAAAATTACTGAGATAGTCCTTGCTCTTCGTCATGTGTCTTGAGAAACCACTGTCAAAGTACCATACATCCTGCAATAAAAGTTAAAAAAATTTAGGTACCCAAATCTGTTTGGGTCCATGGGGGTCAGTTGTCAGTACAACTCTGGGAATATATCCTTTAGTTATTTTTTGGATATTGTTGCACTTGTTTTCATATATGTAAGCCACACTCCCATAGTACCTATGTTTGGACTGTGTCTTATTTATATGATCTCTCAGATCTTTTGACTGAAACTTATTTCCATCATGCTTTCTATTAAAACTTGAATGATAACCATCATTCTTTACATCTTCGAGTGCAGGTGACCTTGATGCTGGGACTTTCTTTGAGATCGAGATTAGCTCTCTCTCGAGTCTTGGTGAAACTTTAGATAACTTTTTCATGCGGAATGATTGCTATTATTAGTTTTATTAGTAAATCTGATAAAAATTCCAATCATCATCAGTGGGATATAGTCTTTCTTTCCCCTTGAATGTTTGAATCCTTGAATGATTGACATTCTTGGATTTACTTTGATTGTGAATTTTCTGGTTCATGACTTGATTGGTTTTTATGGATCTGGCAGTTGTTTTACGATTCGATTTAGAAGTAGATACTGGTGATCTACCATTTGGTTTACCTTTATTGGTAGATACTGAGTTGTTTTCTTAGAAAAGCGATTTATCCTATGTGATATCGGGCTTTCTTGGTTCAACAATTTTCACAGTTTGTGGAAGTTGCTCAGCTACAAACTTAATACCAGTTTTGGTACTAGGTTCGGCAACTTTGCTAGTTCTATTCTTGGAAGATTGTTGTGTATCAAATCCTAAGCCTGTTTTGTCTCCATACGGCTTTCCTGATTTGAATCTAGTAACTGAACTTGATTGAGCAAATGATTCAATTCTTTGCTCGATGCATCTGATGAGTCGATCTTTGAATCTTTCAACTTCAAGAATTAGACTTTCTTTCTCAGCTTTAATTGATTCATAACCAGCTTGAATAGTTACTAGTTGATTCATCAATTCGTCAAGTGTTTCTTCTAATTCTAGATTTTTTGGATTGGAGTCAGCAGTCGAAGAACATGCATTTTTCATGGAAATCTGAGCTGAAGAGTATTTAGAATTGGATTCACATACCTCATTTGTATCTTCCATGTGTGCCATTAAAGTTGTGTCATCTGATAATCTTTTAGTACCAGCTTCATAGTCTGACTCATCTCCAGCAATGAGTGCTCTCCTTCCAACTCTTCTTGGTGGAGTCTTCTTGGTCAGTTCTGGGCATTCAGCTTTGTAATGTCCAGGCTTCTTGCAGTTGAAGCAAAGATACTCATAATTTTTTTCTTTTCTCAGGAGTCTTCTTAATGAACTTCTAGGTTACAGGATGACCGTTCTTCATCCATTTGATTCTGCTCATCATAAGAGCCATTTGTTCTTCCATTTCATCCAACTGTTGAAGATTATTTGTGGATGTTTCTTGAGAATCATTTGATGCTGTTGCAAGTGCTGGGGTCTTTGGTTCTTCCAGAGCTTTAATTATTGCAGCTGTACTTGTGAAATCTTCACTGAATTCATAAGCCTTTAAATCTGAGAAGATTTTGAATGAATCCTCTATGTCAAGTCTTCTAGATTCTTCCATAGCAGTGACTTTCATCTTTCAGCACATTGGTAATGCCTTCAAGATTCTTGTATTGATAACTTTCTTTGAGTATTCAATCTTGAGTAGATCTAATTCATCCATTATAGCACTGAATCTTGTCTCCATTTGGTCAATGGTCTCTCCACATTTCATCTTGAAGTTCTCAAACTTTTGTTTTGCAACTGAGATCTTGTTCTCCTTGATTGAGTCAGTTCCTTCACAAACTAACTGAAGTTTGTCCCACATTTCTTTAGCAGTTGTGCATTCTTTCACCTTTAAGTACATGTTGCTGTCAAAAGTTCTGAGGATAAAGTCCATAGCAACATTGTTGAGATTGTTTCGCTTGTGATCATCACTAGTCCATTCGGCTTTGGGTACGTCCATCATCTCATCATGAGTGGCCGCTAGAAAAGCCTGCATTCGACGTTTATATTCATCAAATCTATCCGTGTTGCACATAAGCATCTGTCTTGCATACTGATTGTTATACATTGTGAGTGAGTGAAAACTGATTGTTTAATAACTGGAAACTGAGCTCTCTTATGAGAACAACTAGAGGAGATTTAGAGCAAATGATATCTTGTCAAAGAAACCTTGCGCCGATACCAATTGTTGGTCCCTTGGAAAGGCTAACACAAGTTTAGAGGGGGGGGGGGGTTAAATAAACTTGTCCCTAAAAACTGGATTTAAAACAAATTAAGGTTCGATTAAAACTTGTGTGGAGTTAAGTCGACTAAAGTGAGTTCAAGTCAAACTGACTTAAGCTTAAAACTGAGTCAACCGACAGCGGATATAATTCTAGCCTTTTTCTTGTTCTTGTTATTATGTTTGAAAGCTGAGTGTGTTAAACTGAATTCTGAAGAATGTCAGTTTGTGAACTGTGAAGTGTATAACAATCAATTATCAAAATGCTTTAGATAAATGTTGAGTAAATAAATAAATGTGTAAAGTAAATAAGGCAAGTATTATACAGGTTCCAGGTGGTGTAATCATGTACGTCCTCTCTTCCCCTGTGGTGCGGAGGAAAATTCCACTAGAACTCTTGAGGTGAACTGTTACAAAAAGTCCTAAACAATAGTCATTGGCTAATACCTAGCTTCACTATCTAAACATTTGTAGAACAGGTAGAATTGATGTTCTTCAATATCTTGAACACTGGTCCTTGAAGGGTTACGTATGCCTCTTCACCAGCTACCACCACAAACAAAGTCTACCCGACTGCTTGTAACAACTGTCCTTGGTGAAACCTTCCCGGTTGCTTCACAGTCTAAACCTTTGATGTGGAATCAAAGTTGGGCTGAGAATCAATAAATTGATTCTTGTTTGTGGTTCTTCAAAGTGTCTGATTCTTGATAAATTCTGTGTAGCTTGAACACTTGAAGAAATTCTAGATATGATCTTGTTATAGCACTGAGATGATAGTAATTGGAATAGAAAGACTAATGCACAAAAATGCTTGTTGATTTCTTGTTAAATCTCTATATTCTTGTTTTTGGTTCCTTGGTGTAAAGTCCTCTATTTATAGTATGAGGTCCAACGTTCATCTGGCTTGAATTCGAATTGTATCACCGTCTATCTTGTAACGGCTATATTTTCTGACCATTCTGATGTGTCAGTAACTCATCCAATAAAATCGCTTCCTTTATAACGTTCGACTGTACTATCAGTTTGTTGGATGGCTGACATATAAAGCGAGTTTCTTATCGACATTATCTTGAGTTTATCACTTGTCAGTTTCTTGACTGACTTGGAGCATTAACTGAGATTTTACTCTTCTTCAAATATCAGTACTCCCGTTTTCATCTGATTATAATTGACTTAATCAGTGTACACCGTAACTAATCATCTTCTAAGAACTCATTGTCCTTATGATTCTTAGGTCTTCATACAAGATCCATAAATTGATTCAGTCACTACAATCTTGTTCGAAGTCTAACTCTATGATCTCGACTTGTAATCTTCATAGCGAGTTTGAACCTCGTTCTTCAATCTTCATTAAGCGAGTCTGTGACCTTCAGTTCTTCAATCTTCTAGATAAGTCAACTGAGTCTGTGACCCTCCGCGAACTTATTTTCTTCAGTTCAATACTGGTGTATTCTAAGTCAGTTTATCTATCTTGGTGATTTCCAGTTTTCTAGATGAATTCCAGTTTTTCAGTTTTACGGCACACTAACTATTACAATGCTTGTCTGATGTAACTTATACAAATAATACTTTGAATAAATATGATGAATTATCATCAAAACATAAATTTTATTTCCAACAATCATATTTTTGGAACTCTCCCTACCGAAAGTGAAGGGTCGAGCTATCTTATTTTGGAACTCACCCTACCGGGAATGGAGGGTCGAGCAATCTTTGTTGGACATATTTTAAGTTTTAGTGATGAGTTGACTAGCTATTATAGAGCCAAGAAAAAAAAGATGTCTAGATCAAATGTATAGGCTTATTAGAGTTTGATCTTTGTATAGGTTTGATCAAACAAGCACTATAAAAGGTCAGCTGACTTTCATCAGTAGACCTGTCTAGGTCAGTAGGGTACCTGAGTCAGTAGACTACTTTAGGAACCTGCTGAAGACTGAAGGCTAAGGGTTCAAACTCAGTTATTGAAGGCTAAGGGATCAAACATAGTATTTAAAGTCAAGGTTATGGAATCAGAATTTAGGGAAGTATGTGATGACCTATGTTGATTACATATACCTTATGTACAAGGTCCAAGTTCAATAAGTTAAGTGGAAATTGGAACTTAGTTATGTTCAAATTGGTGTAATCTAACACCACAATTAAAATTTAGATAAAAGAAGTCAACTGTAGTGTTTCATAAACACAGAAACCTTGGAACAGCTGACTTACAAGTATTTCAGCAGACCTAAACACACATGAACCTGCTGAATGTAAATCTCGATTTAATCAAAGGTTACATTGAAAGTTTACAAGGATAAGGACAGATAACAGCTCTTGATTTTGTCAACAAATCAATGGTTGAGATTAATGGAACGTTGGATAGATTCAGAGCTTTATCCAATGAATACAAGTCAAAGGGTGGACAGTCTGAAAACTGTCAAAGAGTAAGCTAAATTAAGAATTCTCAAGGGAAAGGAAAAAGAGGTTGCACAGAATCAGCATAAGCCTGTTGTACATTCAGTAGCAGCTGAATCTGCTGAACAATCTAGTTCTACTACTGTATTCAAATCTGGAAAGCCTTATAGTGATAGAACAGGCCTTGGATTTGGAACTCAACAATCCAATAAGCATGGATCCAGCAAGGTTACTGAACCTAGTGCCAGAATTGGTCCTAAGTTTGTGCATGCACAAGATCCAACACTCAAAAAGGTTGCTGAGGCAGTGAAGCCTACTGAGACTGCTTCAAAGAAGCAAAATCAGAAGTCAAAAAGGACATCAATACCTAACAAAAAGAATAAATTTAAGAGTAGGATTGTTGTACCTTCTAGACTTGCGGATAGCAGACCTGCTACCAAGTCTGCTGGACCACAAAAGGGAAAAAATCAAAAATATTCCAAGGATAAGAATCCTAAACCTAAAAATGTCAATCATTTTAGGGATACTTATCTCAGGGGGAAAGGTAGATTATTCCCTACTGATGATGATTGGAATATTCATGTCCCTATTGCTAAAAACAAGAAGTATAACCATACTACAAGGGTAAAACCTCAGCAAAGGAATCTGTAGAGGACTCAGCAGAGGACTTATACAAGACCTCAGCAGACTCCATATAATAGGGCTGCTCCTAACAGACAACAAACCTATGGTTATGCTAGTGCTTCTAACAATAGAAATCACTCCAAACAGCATTACATACCAAAAGGCCAGAAAGCATAAGTGAATCCTACACAACCAAATGTTAGACCCTATGGATGTGTAGAATACATGTATGAACAAAAGTATAACACTTTTCAAAGAAGACCTTATGGAAATTTTCCAAGGGTCATGCCTACCACTGACCACTATGGACCCAAACAGTTGTGGGTACCAAAAATACATTAACTTTGTTTTGTAGGGTGTCTGGTACTTTGACAGTGGATGTTCTAGACATATGACAAAGAATAAGCACTATTTATCAAACTTTGTGGCAAATGATGGTCCAAGAGTGAATTTTGGCAACATAAACACAACAGGATACACAAGAGGATATGGCACACTTGTAAGAAATGGATTAACTATCAGGAATGTTGCATTTGTGGAAGGACTGGACTACAACCTACTGAGGACTGGACAGTTTTCTGACATGGGTTACAAGGTCACTTTTGACAAAAGGCACTTGTATTGTCATTAGTGAAAGAGGTGATCAAGTTGTGTTGGCTGGAAGAAGACATGCCTGATTGTGCATACAAAGTCTAAACTAAATTGGTTATGGCAAAAGAAGTTGAATCATCTAAACTTTGATGATTTCAATCAGTTGGTGAAAATGAAACTGGTGATTGGTTTACCTGAGATCACATTCAAAAAGGATGCTATATGTGATGCTTGTCAGCAAGGTAAACAAAAAAAATCAAGCTTCAAGTCAAAGACTAAGCAATCAACAAAAAGAGTTCTGGAGCTAATGCACATGGATCTATTTGGACCAGTAACACCAACTAGTGTAACAGGAAAGAAGTACACTCTAGTAGTTGTGGATGATTATTCAAGATACACTTGGGTAGTATTCATGAACAAGAAAAGTGAAACACTTCAAAAGATGCCGAACTTTTGAAGAGATTGCAAAATGAGAATAGTTTGTGAAGAGTGAAGATCGGATCGGACAAAGTACTGAATTTCTCAATAAAGTTATAAGAGAATATTGTGAGCAGAATGGTGTGCTGCATCAACTAGTTGCAGCTGGTACACCTCAGCAAAATGGGGTTGCTGAGAGAAGAAACAGGACTTTGAAAGAAACAGGAAGAACTATGATCTGTGAAGCTCTATTACCTGAAATATATTGTGCTGAAGCAATTAATACAGCATGCTATACACAAAACAGGACCTCAGTGAACAAGAAGCTGCTGAAGACACCTTATAAGATTTGGAATGGAAGGAAGCCCAATATATCTTATTTCCATCCATTTGGAAGCAAATGTTTTATGCTAAATCATAAGGTGCAATTGAAGACATTCCAACCAAAATCAGATGACGGAATCTTCTTGGGATACTCTTCAGTCAGCAAGGCCTTCAGGGTATTGATTAAAAGGACATTGAAACATGAAGAATCAATACATATTGTATTTGATGAACCTAAGTCCACTGGTATGGAAGATGAAGCTTCAGAACCTGCGGAGAATCAACAAGTCACTGATCCAGAATGTGTTGATATTTCAGAAAGGATAAATGACTTAAAGATTTCAGACTCTGCCCCTGCTGAACACCCTGCTGATGACACTACTGATGCAACAACTGAGGCAGTTCAAGGATCTGCTGAACCCCCTATTGAAGCAACAGCAGAACCTACTGATGATGATGTACCTGAGAACCTATCTAACCAAAATCCACAATGGTTAAGGGATCACCCTGCTTAGCAAGTTATTGGCAATATACAGCAAGGTGTGAGAACTAGAAGACAATTAGAAGCAATGTTTACCTGTTTTCTCTCTCAAATGGAGCCTAAAGCTGTTGAAAAAGCAATATCAGATCCAGATTGGATAATTGCTATGCAAGAGGAATTGAATGAATTTGAAAAAATTCAAGTTTGGACACTAGTGGATAGGCCTAATCATGCAAATATAATTGGAACCAAATGGGTATACAGAAATAAATTGGATGAATCTGGTACCATTGTGAGGAATAGATTTTGATGAAACATATGCCCCAGTTGTAAGATTGGAAGCTATAATATTATTCTTGGCATATGCTGCTTATAAAAACTTCAAAGTATACCAGATGAATGTCAAGAGTGCATTTTTGAATGGCATTCTAGAAGAAGAAGTTTATGTTTTGCAACCTCCTGGTTTTGAAGTTAAAGATCAATAAGATAAATTGTACAGACTTAATAAAGCACTTTATGGTTTTAAACAAGCACCAAGAGCATGGCATGAGACTCTATCTCAATTCTTGGGGGACAATGGTTTTACCAAAGGTACCATTGACAAGACTCTTTTCAGAATCAATGAAGGAAACAGCACTCTGCTGGTACAGATTTATGTTGATGACATAATTTTTGGTTCTGAAAATGAATTGCTATGTGAAAATTTTGCTAATCTCATGAAAAGCAAGTTTCAAATCAGTACGATGGGAGAGATGAACTACTTTCTAGGATTACAAGTCAAACAAATGAAAGATGGAATCAAACCAAGTATACCAAAGAGCTACTGAAGAAGTTTGGTATGGAAAACATCAGCAAGGTATCAACTCCTATGAGTACAAACATTAGATTGGATGACAAAGAAGGAAAAGATGTTGATCAGACCTTATACAGAAGGATGATAGGCAGTCTGCTGTACCTCACTGCCAGCAGACCTGATATGTCCTTTGCTGTAGGTGTTGGTGCAAGATTTCAATCTAAACCAAAGGAGAGTGACCTAGCTGCAGTCAAAAGGATTCTCAAGTATCTAAAAGAGAATTTGGGAGTAGGGATATGGTATTCAAAAGATCGAAGCTTCAAGGTTATATCCTACTCAGATTCTGATTATGCTGGATGCAAGATTGATAGAAAAAGAACTACAGGAACCTGTCAGTTAATGGGAAATAGATTGGTTTCTGGGTTTAACAAGAAACAGAATTCAATATCAACTTCTACTGCTGAAGCTGAATACATTGCTGATGGAAGTTGCAGTGTACAAATAATTTGGTTAAGACAACAATTAAGGGATTATGAAATTGAAGAAAGAGATATTCCTATAATGTGTGACAACATAAGTGCAATTTCAATCACAGAAAATCCTATTTTGCACTAAAAGACTAAGCACATTGATGTGAGACATCATTTTATAAGAGATCATGTGGAAAAGAAAGATGTGGTGGTTCTTTACATCCCTATTGAAGATCAACTTGCTGATATATTCACAAAACCTTTGGATAGTGAAAGATTTGCAAAGTTAAGGACTGAACTTGGAATTATAAAAGTTGGCTGATTTACATTAATGATCCTCAGTGTATTGGAATTCACCAAGGGGATTGGTCTTTGCTATGTTGGGTGAGCTCACTTAGCATACTAGTCATTGGTGTCAACAATTCCATGTACTTAAGTGTGTTTGGACAATTGAGCAAATGAGGTTGCCAAGGGGATTGATCTTTGTCTTGTTGGGTGAGCTCACTTGACAGATCAGTCATTGGTATTAAACTTCATCCTATATTATCAGCTGGACAAAACAAGAGGAATTGAAGATCAGCAGGCTGCTGAGGCATCTTTGTCTGCAGGCTGCTGAGCCAAGTCTACTGATGCCAAAAGCTACTGAAGCATATATTACACAGTCAAACTTTAACTATAGTCAAAAAGCAAATGACCGGGATATTTATCTTATCTTTATAACCACAGTTACACGATCAGACGGTTACAACTCTTTGTGGATCAGTTATGAGACACATGGCTTTGTGGACGGTTACAACTCTTTGTGGACGGTTACACGATCTTATTAATTCTAACTTTAATCGTGGTTAATGATACAGTATGTGTACAATACTTTATCTGACAGTTTCAACCACCTCTCTCTATATATACAGACATATACATAGAGAAGATACTTACAATTTTCAGAATTGATTTTCTCTGAAATTACACTGTGTGAACACAGATTTGAAATTCATCCTTTTCATTTCTAATAGCGGATAAAGGTGATGTTCATATTGGAACAAGTCAAAGTGTTAGAGGGTACGTTACTGATTGTCACACCACTGAGTTAGCTATCAACATTGGAAGAAGAATCAGAAGTGTTGCTGGTTTGGAAAATGTTATTAATAGAAGATTGGAAAGAATTTCATACTTCAATGTTTTGGAATTCTGGAAGAACATGGTCATACGTGAAGTTAGAGAAGCCTTCGCTATAACGGTTAATGGCAAAGGGATTGAAATCACTTCAGATCTACTGAGAGAAGTATTTCATGTTGGACCTGGAAATGGTGCTCCTACCAATCCAGAAACGATAAACCTGCCAAGAATGAAGTTTGTTGATGCAATAAAGACAAATGAATCCATACCATCATCTCTAGGGATTAATGTGAGGCACATTGGATTTGAATATAATCTCCTTAGAATGTTAATTGCCAAGAACATTCTGGGATTCAGTGGGAGTCTAGATACACTCTGGACTTAAGATAGACCTATTGATCATCATCTGCAGAAGTGTGAAGTTTGATTAGGCTGGATTCTTTATACGTTGTATGAAGAAGGTGTTTACTGAAGATAGATATGGTATAAAGAAGTCCAAAACCAAGCCTGTAGGTCTACTGATTCAGACCATGCTGAATTATTTTCAAATACCTGATGTTGCATCTGAGAAAATCAATAAATCCAGATACAAGCCGGAAGTTGTTACTCCCATTCCTGGATTAGATGATAATGAAGATGAAGATGGGGAGGCAACTTAGAGTGATAATGATGGTGATGACAATGATGACGGACAAGTAAAGAGAACAAAAGTTAGACATGATGTGCAACCTGCTGCATCAAAAAGAGTTAAGGAGAAAAGAAAGTCTGCTGATACTAGAAAGATTACTGAGATGCTAAATCTTAAGAAAACAAGACAGCAATCAGTAGAGACTGCTGATTCTCCTGAAGGCCTAGTTGAAGTTGAAGCCACTGACCCTACTGATATTGTAAAGAAAATGTCTGCTGCCGAAATTTTGAAAGAGCAACTGAAGGAAAATAGCAGAAAGAGGAAAGCTGCTGAAGTTTCAACTGAACAACCTTCAAAGAGAATGAAGGAAATTGTGAAGAAGAAGAAACATGGAAAAGAGAAATAATTAAAGATTCTCGAGGCTCAAGGGGAAGTAGAAGAAGAGGCTGTTGAGCCTATTACTGACGTGGGTGTTTTTGTTGAGCAACACATTGAAGAACCCCAGCACACTGATGTACTTGAACCAGCTGTAGAAGTTGTTGAACCTGTTCCTGACCCTGCTGTGGTTGCTACAACTCAGGGGGAACAATACACTGCTGTAGACCCGACTGATACATATACAAGTCAAGGGGAACCGAGTGTCGAACAGATGGAGGTGGTAGGTACAAATTTACAACCAGAAGAACCCACTGAACTAGTTGCATCTGCTGAGGAAACACTGAATTTGCTTGTTGAGACCTTTGGAGGACAACAAGCTGAACATACAGCTCCCAGAAGCCATCTATGCCCTTTGAAAGGAAGGAGAAGAAAAAGAAGGAAGGGTATGTTGATCCTAAACTCCAGCTGGTTGCTGATTATTTTCAATGGAAGTTTGGCTATTACAAAAGACAAAAACCAGCTGCTGAGCCAATGACAGATTTTGAGGAATGGGATTTTGAAAAGTTAAGGGTGGAAAACCTACTTAATCTGGTTGATACTTCTCTGTTGGAAATGAGGTTGATGGAACTCATTGAAGGAGAAAAGAAAGAAGGAGGTATAATGTTTAAGGATCCAAGGGATGCACCAGATAGTGATGATTCATCATCATCTGATTCAGATGATGATCATCCTGCACATCAAGAACCAAGAGTAGAACAGTCTACTGGTGCTACCAAGTCTGTTGAGGGCCAGCAACCTGTTCAAATGGATGAAGATTTAGAAGATCTTACTATAGATTATTTGGAGGCTCTAATCAATGAAGGAATCAATTTTGGAGATAACAGGTTGGTTGGTACATCTGACACATTCTTGCTTGTGGAGTCTGATGTGAAGCCTGATGATCAGCAGACTGAAAATTTGCATGAGGAGAAGGTTATTGAACACAGTGAGCCTGATATCAGTTCTGAAGATTCAGCTCAGTATTAGGAATGGATTGATACTCAGGACACCTTATCTAAAACTGCTGATACTCTACACCAACTTACTGATGCTAGAGGATTTCTAGAGGAAAATATGGCTATTTTTCCTTTCATTTTTGTGGAAGAGAGGGTCCTACTCACTGAGGAACAAACAGTGATAGGACAGAGATTGGAAATGGTTGTGGGTTTTGAAGGATCACCACTACTTCTTGAGGAGGTTTAGGCTGCTGTGGAACAAACTGCACCTGATCAAAGGTCGGAACTGGAGGTACAGGTTGCTGAGGATCGGACAACACCTGGACAAAGGTTGGAACTCAAATGGGTTTGGAGTAAACCCCTGCAATTTTTTAAGAACATGCTACTATAGTAGAGCCTACTGGAGTAAAAGCTACTGAAGGGAAAGATAGTCAGCAGGCTTCTATTGATGAAGATGAACAGCTGCTGGACTATGACTTCAGTGATGAGGAGTTCCGGATATTTGGAGAAGAACCTATCTTGGAACCTCAACCAGCACAAGATCCTATTTTGGAAGATATATTTTTGGTGCTATGGTTGAAGGAGGTCCTCACCCTGCTGGAAGGGATAGGAGTTGGGCCATGGTTTTCAGCAGATAGAGGGCACAATACAATGTTGAAGAGCCTGCTGAAGATGCATCTGGACATATGGCTTGAGGTGTGGCTGGTGCAGTACCAGCACATGTTTTGGATGAGTTGAGGGCAGTCAGACATGACATTACACTGTTAAGAACTCAACTTGACAGACAAGAGCAAAGATTTGAAGATTTGATGAACCTGGTGGAAAATAGAGGGAGGACTACTAAAACAGTTGCTTCCAATATCACATCCACTCAGTTTGCTCTTGCTGACCTAACCAATGATGTGAGAGGCTTAAAGCAAGGCAATACACTCAAGGAACAGTTCTTGAAAGAACAGCTTGCCACCATTCACAAGAAGCTTGACAAACTTGCTGAGGCACCCAAGTCTGCTGTGTCTGACCCAGCTGGTACCACTCAACCTGCTGCATTGGATCCTAAAGTCACTGAAAGAATAAATCTGCTGGAACAAACATTGGAAGGAAGGATCACAGCTGATTGACACAAGAACAGTAAATTATGGAAGGTCAATCGAACAACTTAGTGATCACACAGAGAGTGTTCATGGCTGTTGTCCCATTTTGTTGATGATGTCAATAAGGGGAAGAGAGCCAAACAAATACAGTAGCAAAAGAGGCTGCTAGGATTTTTGCTCAAAAGAAATGGGAAGCTGATACAAATGCATTCAGAGAACCTGCACCTGGCAGACTTCAATTGACAGATGACCTCTTCAAAGAATACAAGAAGAAATACTACATTAAGAGGAGACCTTTGTTAGGTGTGATGCCCGAAAGACAATTTTGTAATTGTTTTATTTAATAAATGAAATGATGTTATTATTCATATTTATTATTCTCATATTCACCGATGTGACAATAGTATTTACACTACTGTAAAACCCTAAAGTATATCGTTTATGTAATCACTTAACTTTCGGTGTATGGTATATACACGGGAGGATTGAGTTAGTGAAGATGTACTTAAAATACAATTAGCCCGTAGTGAAGTTAATCGAGAGTATCGGGTCTCTCCTTTAACGTGCTATTAATGCGCCCAGAACACAATAGGTGTGATTGTCTTATCCGGACTTTCGGTTAAGAGAACCTAATGGGGCATTTATATATGATAGATATATCGTATAGGGATGGACCGATTTGATTAGAGTTCACGATATAATTCCGTAATCGAGAAGTCTTGTCGAATCAATGGATGATCATATTTATGGATAAATCTTAATCTCGAGGTGATCACGATCAACCGCTTGAATCGATATGAAGTTTGACTTGACGGTTAAGGATTACACCGAGTCCGTGGTCCGAATTACCCCATCTTGGCATTGTCTTGGATTGAGTGAGTAGTCTCGTGTTAGATACGAATCCATTCCTTCCATTTATGGAAGTAGATAGATAGTTCCTTATTTGTTAATCCTAGAAACCGATCGATCGATGCGAGTTCATATTACAACGATTGGCTACCAAAGTGAGTTGTATGAATTAATTGATCACTGGGGTTAATGGTAAATAAGGATAAGAGGTTCTAAAAAGGGTTAACGGTAACTTCCCGATTTAGAATGAAGCAAATCTATGGAGGATTAATCCATATGTAATGATTATATCAATGGACGCTTATTATTATTCTCGTGAGGAGATAAATATAATCTTATAATCGGAGGAGTGCAATCACGGGATTATGGTGGCATATTCCTGTGATTGATTTATCAAATATAATTATTCTGTAATTATTTATTTGATTTATCGGAGCCGCTGATTATTAGTCCATGGTCCCCGACGTGCCTCCTAATATAGCATAGCTATTCTCGGACGTCGAATCCTAATAATATTAATTTAGTTCTTGTTGGACTTTATTAAAACGATATGTGAATTAATTGTTTAGTGGACTATTAAATTAGTTGGGCTAAATAATTAAATATGTGGAAAAGACATTTTCCATAATCTTGGCCCAATTATTGTGTAATGGCAAAATTAATATTGACTAGGTCAATATTTGGTGTTTGCGCCCCATGCCTTTTTTTTTTTGGAACAAGAAATTAGTTTTCTTGTGATTAATAAGACATGTGCATAAAATATTTATTGGATAAATATTTATGGTAAATAATAAAGATAAATATTATTCTAGATTTGTTCTAGAATATTATGGAATTATCTTTTATTAATTGGATTATTTATTTGCAAAATAAAAATCCTTGGAGGCTAAGTTTTACTCTCTTATATAAAGAGAGTTCTCCCAAGCCTTAACACACATGATATTTTCGACTTCTCCTCTTGGAGAGAAGAAGTGATAAAATTCGGCCAAGGGGTATAAGGGAATAATCTTGGAGATTTTTCCGGGTAGCATATCGGAAGGGTTCGAGTCGAGAATTCCTTCCACCGGGAGTTGCTTGGATCACACGTACGGAAGATCGTGGTGCTCTTCACATCTTCTCACATTCATCCTTTTTCGGTTCTTCAACTTGAATTTCGAGATTCAAGAGGTATGATCTACATCCCCCTTGTAGAATAGATCTAGTTGTTTTATTACGTGTATTATATAGATCTAGATCCTTAAAATCGCTTCCGTTGCGGATGGTATTACTAATAGTGGTATCAGTCGCCAAGGTGATCTATATTTATACGTATAAAATATTAGATCTAGGAGTGGTAAAACATGTAGTTCTTTTGTCCCAATTTTAAAAAAAAAAATAAAAAAAAGGGGCCGAAATTTTGTTTTATTTTTTTTTTTGTTATGAATGTCTTGGTTGAAGAGATGGATTGGGGTTGGTACTGTTTACTCGTTAGATCTATTGTAGCTCCTTTGTTTAGCAACAATTGAGCATAGGAATTGTATTTATTTTATGTCGATTTTCGAAATTTATTTGTAAAAGTAGCATATTTTATTGTAATTTTGAATATCCGGGCTGGAAAAGATGAAGATCTTGCTGGAAAATTGAAGATCAAGGCGAAACCCAAGGTATGAACGAGAAGAAACGGATAAAATTTTATTAAAAACTGCTACAGGACTTTCTGCGACGCTGAAAAGCGTCGCTATAAGTCCTGTTTATAAAAAATTGCATGCGGCTAGGGTTCTTCATGCATGCGGCTGTATGTTTTTTTTGGCAAACCTAATTTTTTTTTTTTTTTTCCTACAAAACTGCCGACTGAAAAAAAAAAAATAATGGAAAATAATTTTTTTTTGTAACAGCCGCATGATACAAATAAAAAAAATAAAATTAAATTTTGGATTAATTATAATAATTGGATTTATTTAATTAAAAAGACATTTTCTCCTCTCGGGTGTTCGTGGTTCATGATCCGGCGGTTCGAGTTCAAGATTCGAAGATCAAGACTCGAAGACAATAAGATTGTAATTTATTTTTTCTAGGATAGATTAGATACGGGGGTACCAACAATCCATCTCGGTGTTTAAATTTTTCGCAATTTATTTTTTATGTGTTCGATCATAAAATAGATATAAAATCGGAATTGCCATGACATGCATCATATCATAAATCCACTCCATGCATACATGTAGAATTTTAATTTTGGTAATTAAAATAGGCATGTATACAAACTCGTGTAATTAGTTGAAATTTAATTAATATGTGGTAATTAATAAGTTTAGTAACTAATTAAAGATCCGAGGACGGGTTATGAAATCGTTAGGCCTTTCGGTGTGTGTTCTCGGTGAACCGCCTTAAAGCACAAACGAGATCACGTTTTCAATTCGTAGTGTCTACGAGGTTGAATGATGGTAAAAGAACAATAAATCTTGGATAAAAACGGTTCGCTTATAGGTTGGGTGGTCAACTGAGCTAGGCTCGACCGACTTAACCCTCCTAGTGTGATGTATGCACGGGGGTCCGGCAAGACTAAGCTACAACGGAGAGCGGAGGGGTGATTCCTTCTTATCTCAATGAGGCTGTCTTGACCCGATTTCGTCCGACTGTCACATATGTTCCAACGAATAGGACGGGTAGGCTTGCCTACGTTACCGACACCATTCGAATTCTTGATTTGATGAGCTTTTATGATAACATCAAAAGACGTGGTTAGTTAACCCACAACCACTTCCAAATTATTGAGTGGGTGCGGGGAGGCGATGTACCAACCCCACGGCCTCTACTATAGATACAAGTAAGTGAGAGAAGGGTGACGCCTCGCGGCGCTTTGATTTCGTCCCCCTACGGATGGTGTTCACCCCTATCAACATTCATGGCTTGGTCTCCGAAAGGATAGGATTTCTGGGTACTCGTCGGGTCATTGACCTATCCTACGACGGCACACTCGGGGCGTACCTAAGAGATCCGATATAGTAGGTCACACTCATAAAGGATATTTTTGGTAATATCTAGGTAAAAAAAGGAAGGTAGTCAATGAATAAAGGGATGTTCGATTCTCGTGGGATGTTTGATTCTCACAAGTTATTCATTGATGAGATTGTCTCGATTTAACCGTCATCTCTTTGACCTACCCTACGGCGGCACTGAGATGCGAGGTTAAAACCTTGGAATGGTAGAGTAGACTTATTTTTTTAGTTTACAATTCTTAAAATAATATATAGTAGTGTTAAACTTGAATTAATGTATGTCATTTTATTTTCAGCAAAAATGTCCGCTCAAATTTCGCTTTCATTGTCGAAAAATTAACGGAAACAACTTTAAGAAATGGAAGAGTAACTTAAACGTGGTACTCACGTATGAGAATGTGCAACATGTACTTACTTCACGAATGCCCTACGCCGGGCGGTCCAAAAAACTGGTAAAGCCGAGATCGAACAGCGTAATCGCTGGATCGAAGCGAGATAACCGGCTCGTGGGATCATCCTAGCGGCGTGTCGGAGGTTATTAGGACCCAGATTGAAGAGTTTGAGTGCGGCAGGAGAAATCATGCGGAAACTTACTACGATGTTTGGATCACCTAGCAACCAAGCAAGACACGATGCCATCAGGTTGGCCGTTAACACAAAATTGAAGAAAGGTCAAGCGTTGAATGGTCTTGTTTCGAATATGATCGATTACTTCAATGACGCCGGTATTCATGGATCAAAGTTCGATGAAGCAACTCAAGTATCGATGATTTTAGAATCGTTGACTCTCGAGTTTATCCGTTCAAAACTCAAGATCTCGATGGGCAAATATGAGTTGACCATGACACAGATCTTGAATGAACTCGACTATCTACGAGGGCCTGCTATCGAAAGATAAGGTCCAAGTTGGGGATAAGAAAGTTTGAAGCCAATATGGCCGGCCAGGTCATCAAACAAGCCTAAGGCCAAACCAAAGAAGAAGGGTAATGTTGCACCCGTGCTCAAGCCAATGAAGAAAAAGATCGCCAAGAAAGTTGACGAGGCCAAGCCAAAGGGCAAATGCTTTTATCAGTAGGAGGTAGGACATTGGCGACGCCATTGTCCGAATATCTTCGTGATGTGAAAGATGGCAAAGTCAAGGTTGTCATTGGGAAAGATAAGAAAGGTAATTTGGAATTACTATTCTTGGAATCTTTTAACGTAGCTAAAGATGTGTCCACTTGGATACTTGATCTTTGGAGCTACTAACCATGTATGTTCTTCATTGCGCATTCTTAGTTCATACGAGGAGCCGGAAGAGGGTTCTCAAGTGATGCGAGTAGGCACTGGGCGCCATTTCAAGCTAAAGCAAAGTGGGAGCTGTGGACTTGCATTTTAATAATAGAATTTTACATTTAGAAAATGTTTATTTTATTCAATTTCGGGAGAAATTTGATTTCTTATTCGCCTTAGTTGAACAATCATTTTCTGCTTCAAATTTGAATGGTGAATTTGTTATTTCAAAGAATGGCTTTGAATTGTGTTCAACTATAAATGAAAACGGTTTATATTTTGTAAGACCACATAAAGCTCCCTACTTAATAATGAAATGTTTAAAATCGCTTTCAAAGAAAGATCTCGCTAAAAGCGAAAGTTTCTCAAGTAAAAGAAGATAAAACATACTTGTGGCATCTAAGACTTGGCCATATTTCCTTGGAAAGACTCAAAAGACTTGAAAAGGTTAAAGCCTTAGGTGAGTCATCTGTTGACACACTACACGTCTCATGAGTGTTGCCTGGAGGGAAAAATGACTAAGCGTCCCTTCTCATCAAAGGGTAATAGAGCCACAGGAACTCTAGACTTAGTGCATTCAGATCTTTGTGGTCCGATGAACGTACAAGCTAGAGGCGGATACGAGTACTTTGTGACTTTCATTGATGATTACTCGAGATTCGGTTATGTTTATCTGCTGCATAGAAAGTCCGAGGCTTTTGGAAAGTTCAAGGAGTTCCAAGCAGAAGCCGAAAGGCAACTAGGCAAGTCATTGAAATGCCTCCGCTCGGATCGTGGAGGTGAGTATTTAGATCTCGAGTTCATTGACTACTTGGTGAAAAAGGAATTTGTTTCCAACGTTCGGCGCTTAGGACACCTCTCAAAGCAAAACGGAGTTCTTTGAGAGGAGAAACAGGACATCGATTAACATGGTTAGATCAATGATGAGCTACGTCTCATTACCTATATCCTTTTGGGGTTATGCTTTAGAAGCAGCGGTCTACATTTTGAATGCAGTACCGTCAAAGTCTGTCGAAAAGACACCTATTGAGATGTGGTCGGGACATCGCGAAAGCATGCGTCACTTCCGCATATGGGGTTGTCCTGCACATGTGCTGATGGACAAGACTACCAAGCTACAATCACGTACGAAAGTATGTTTGTTTGTAGGCTATCCAAAAGGTACACGTGGTGGTCTATTTTACGATCCGGAAGATAACAAAGTGCTAGTCTCGACTAACGCTACGTTTTTTGAGGAAAGTTATATGAAAGACCACAGACCTCGAAGTACAATTGTACTAGAGGAATTACTCTCCGATGACATCAGGCCTATTGTGGCTGTTGATGTTCCTGTAAACAACACTAATAATACAACAGTCACTTCCGACATTCCTGTTCCACCCAGATGTACTGCGAGAGTGGTTCGGCCACCGGCTCGGTACGGCATGGATTTTGAGGCAAACGTAGTCGCCTCTGATGGGGTGGAAGATGATCCTCCGACCTATAAGAAGGCCTTACTAGATCACGATAAGGATAAATGGATTGACGCAATGAATCAAGAGATGGAGTCTATGTACTCTAACTCGGTCTGGAAACTTGTAGAACTTCCTCGGGGTGAAAGGCCCATTGGATGAAAATGGCTCTACAAGGCGAAAGAGAGGAGTAGATGGGAAGGTTGAAACCTTCAAAGCACGGTGGTAGCCAAAGGTTACACACAATGAGAGGGTATAGACTACGAGGAAACCTTCTCACCTATGGCCATGATGAAAACCATCCGCATCCTTCTTTCGATTCTTTGCATGTCCGGATTATGAAATCGGCAAATGGATGTTAAGACAGCATTTCTAAACGGCTTTCTTGATGAGGAAATCTATATGCAGCAACCAGAGGGATTCATTGAAGAAGGTCGGGAGCACATGGTGTGCAAGTTGCTCAGATCCATTTATGGGTTGAAGCAAGCATCTCGTTCCTGGTATCATAGATTCGATCACACGATCAAGTCTTATGATTTCGAACAACACTTTGCTGAATCTTGTGTGTACAAGAAGGTTATCAAAGATAGTGTTGTGTTTCTAGTGTTGTACGTTGATGACATACTCCTAATTGGCAATGATAAGGGGATGATGTCCGACGTGAAAAGTTGGTTGATCACCACGCAATTCCAAATGAAAGATTTGGGAGAAGCGAGTTATGTTCTAGGGATCCAAATTATAAGGGATCGTAAGAACAGGATGTTAGCTCTGTCCCAAGCAACTTATATAGATAAGGTGCTGTAACGCTTCAGTATGGAGAACGCAAAGAAGGGTTTTCTACCAACCCGTCATGGCGTTTACCTCTCTAAACCTAAGGGGCCTCAAACCCCTAAAGAGGCAGAAGCTATGGGAAGAGTGCCATATGCCTCGGCTGTTGGTAGTCTTATGTATGCTATGAGGTGTACGAGACCTGACATTTGTTACGGCGATGGATTAGTCACCGTTTTACGGTCAAATCCAGTGGCAACCGACTGGACGGAAGATAAGAATCTCATCAAATATTTGAAGAGAACCGAAATTATATGCTCGTTTATTCGAGTGTGAGTTTGGAGCTAGCGGGGTACCGATTCGACTTTTTCAATGCAGAGATGATTCTAAATCTACCTGCGGTTCGGTGTTTACGCTTGGTGGCGGTGCGATAGAATGGAGAAGCCAAAAGCAATCCAAAGACGGCCGATTCAACAATGGGAAGTCGAGTTCATAGCGGCCTCGGAGGCAGCTAAAGAACCAGTTTGGTTAAGAAAGTTCATCAGCGGATTAGGAGGTTTGAGATTTCCATCAATTTTGTCAGCTATAAACTCAATATTATTTTGGACATGATTGGGGATTAGATGTTGTTGGTTGCAAAGTAAGTTCCCTTGTCTCTCCATCACCTCATCTTGAATCTTAATGTGACTGATGAGGGCCTCAATTTTGTGGTTTAAGGAGGTTGCATCACTCCTTAAGCCAAGTTTCAAACTTTGCTGGCTTTGGTATTGCCTCTTCATGTCCACAATTAAGGGTTGAATATCCAGATTGAATATTCTATCTGGATCATCTTCTGCTGGTGCTAATGCATTGGCCTGTTCTTCGTCATCTTCTGTGTGAAGAGAACCATTACCCTGTTCTTCCTCCTTTTTATTTTCCTCTTCCTCTTCCTTGTCATTTTCGTCTTCAGAAATCTCATGATCAGAGAGAGATTGTGAAGAGTTCCTTGCTATTGCCTGGCCCTGTGAGGGCTGATTTTCTTCTCCATGTGCTAGAGACTAAACTGTTTTTGCTGTTGCTCACTCATCTGTTTGTCAACTTTGATGAGGCTCTTTAGGAGCACCTCTTTAAGGGTCAGGTCATCATCAGAAAGACCCATCTTTTCTTGATCATCTTCAAGATGATATCCTTCCTGTGGCGCTTCTACAGCTTTGTCCTCCTCATTGTCAATATCATCTTCCTCTTCTGCTTCATCAGATGATGTAAGTTGGTATCCTTCTTCCAAATAGGTGAATTCTTCTTGTTTCTCTTCTTCAGTGGCTGTATCATCACTAATCACAACGAGATTATCCCGGTTGCTGGCACTGGTCACAAGTGTGCCATCATGTGGCTTTTAAGATGTTGTTATTCACCTCACTCCTGATCTGCTACTTTCAGGGTCTTTTCTTTTTCGTCTGGCAGTGGGTTTGGGTTTCTGGGATGCCTTTACATAGGTAAACATCACCTTGGCCTTGAGTGGTGGATGCAGATTAATGGGTGTCACTTTGATTTGATCGAATAGATGTTGAAATGGTATCCCATATGATTTCCTTTCCTAGAAATCACCTTTCTTCTGCAAACCCTTGGTTGTTTCCATAATTGCCAGATCCATTTCTTTTTGAATTTGAGCCTTTAATCTATTGAAGATAAACTCTGACCAGTTGAAAGAGATACCTTGATAGATATTGGCCATTAACTTGACTCTAAACTCTGTCAAGTTTTCCATGAAGCCCTTCCTTCCTTCATGATTTCTTGTGATTACTAGGGCGAACTCAGCAAGTGGTCGTTGAGTGCTGATCTGGGTAAGTTGTATTTCTTGCTGTTCCTTCTGGGGTTCTTTCCAATCTCGTTCCAGAATGCATTGATGTCGATCTGCTTCTTCAGCACATCAACGGGATTAGTAGTGGGTAGATTGAAGAATCTATTGAGGAGTCCAGTGGTGATGACTACTTATTTCCTGAATACTGTGCTTACAATACGATCTAGGTCACTTTTCATGGTGCTGGGAATGAACTTTGCATTCTTCCAAAATGAAATCAGGGTTTCATAGCATATGCCAGTGATGAGGAGGTTTAGGAAGGTCATCAACCGCAGACTAATTCATCCATCAACTAATCGTCTGGCCTATGGATCGTTTTCGCAAAATGGTAGATAGTGTTCAGGCCTGAAAAACGATCCGTTAATGATCAATTTTTCATGGTATTTTTCTGTGGAAGAGTTTGAAGAGGATGATGCCATTGGTTTGAAAAAATTTGATATTTTTAGAAAAAGCTTTGATTTTGCAGGAGAATAGGGTTTATGATTTGCAAGAGAGCGTAAAGATTTCTGAAAAATCTCTAAGTGTGGTTTAAATAGGATAATTTTTTGTAGTGTGAACGTGGTTGAATATGGAAGGATTTTGTGACGTAATGGCGTGATTTTATGTATATAAATCAAGGTGTTTGAGTGCAGTGTGGGAGTGGATTGAGGTAAGTAATGATTAATCCCTGGAATCGAGGCATTTTTGATTTAAAAAATAATATAGTTACCTTCATGATTATGAATTGTTCTTCACGTGTGTAATCTTCCACAGTATAATCCTCTATAACTTCTTGATTTTCCACATGTATATAGCTGATTTAGTTCACACTTTAGTTTGCTGTTGACTCCAATATATTTTTCTGTGGAGTGACTGGGCTGGTCACTAGGCTGGTGAAGTGACTTCTTTACTGAGCTGCTGTATACAACCGTTCCTAACAATCAGTGCAGTTAACTTTGCTGAGTACCAGCGCCTTACCTGCCGAATGAGCTCACCCGTAATGGCAAAGGTTCAGTCAGCTGGTGAAGTTACTCAGCTGATTACTTCAGTTAGCTGCTCCTTAGTACTTAGTCAATTTCTATCATTCCCAACTCAGTTGTCAACTTGCCGAATCTTTCATGACTGAGTCGTTTTGTGTAAATATCAGCAATTGATCTTCAGTTGGTATATATCTTAGAATGACATCTCATTTTCCAACATGATCTCTGATAAAATGATGTCTCACATCAATGTTTTTGGTTCTTGAGTGTAGTACTGGATTTTCTGTGATAGATATTGCAATTTTTTTATCACATATTATTGGAATTGTCTTCTCCTCCATTCCATAGTCTCTTAGATATTGTCTAATTCATAGAACTTGTGCACAACAACTTCCTGCTGCTATATATTCTGCTTCAGCTGTTAATATGGAAATAGAGTTTTGCTTTTTGCTGAGCCATGATACTAGTCTTCTGCCTAGCATTTGACAGGTTCCAGAGGTGTTTTTTTCTATCTATCTTGCATCCAGCATAGTCAGATTCTGAATATGATATCAACTTGAAACCTCCATATTTTGGATACCAAATTCCAACACTAATGGTGTTCTTTCAGGTATTTGATTATTCTTTTGGCTGCTAGAAGGTGAGACTCCTTTGGTTGAGCTTGAAATCTTGCACATACTCCTACTGCAAATGCTATATCAAGCCTGCTTGTAGTTAGATAGAGTAGGGATCCAATGATTCCTCTATAAAGCTTGTGATCAACATCCCCACTTTCATCTTTTCCAAGAATAACTCTTGCACACATTAGTGTATCTGACGTGCAACTTGTGTCTATACCATACTTGTGTATCAAGTCTTTTGTGTACTTGGCTTGATTGCTAAAGATGTCATCTTTCATTTGCTTTACTTGTAGACCAAGAAAGTAATTTAATTCTCCCATCATGGTCATCTGAAATTTGCTTTTCATTAAGTTGGCAAATTTTTTTCACATAGCTTCTCATCTTATGATCCAAAGATAATGTCATCAACATAGATTTGGACAAACAAGGTGCTTGTTCCTTTCTCTAGCTTGAAGAGAGTCTTATCAATAGTTCTTTTGTTGAATTCATTGTTGATAAAAAATTGTGATAGTGTCTCATACCGGGCTTTGGGTGCCTGTTTGAGTTCACAAAGTGCCTTTTTGAGCTTGTACACTTTATCTGCTTTCCCTTTGAGTTGAAAACTATGAGGTTGTTACACATATACTTCTTCTTCCAAAAGTCCTTCAAAAATGCACTATTGACATCCATTTGGTAAACTTTGAAGTCTTTGTGGGCTGAAAAGGCTAGATAGAGTCTGATTGTTTCCAATCTCACTACTGGGGCCAAGGTATCATCATAATCTATTCCTTCTTCTTGAGAGTAGCCTTTTGCAACTGGCCTGGCTTTGTTTCTGACAACTGTCATTTGTTCATCCATCTTGTTTTTGAATACCCATTTTGTTCCAAAGATGTTGGCCATGTCTGGTCTGTCAACAAGTTCCCAGACCTCATTTATTTCAAATTCATTTAGTTCTTCTTGCATAGCTGTAATCCAATCAGCATCTTGGATTGCATCATCTATTGTTTTGGGTTCCACTTATGATAGGAAACATGTTAGCATATTTTCCAGTTGTCTTCTAGTTCTGACTCCTGTGTGAATATGTAACATCCCGACTTTTCAGAAAAGGGTAAAAGAGTCTTTTAACAAATTCAGGTTTTTCGGGTTATTTAATTAAACGATTTGAAGTATATTTATATATATATATTTTGTTATATAAGAGAGAAAAACCAGATTTTTGTTAAGCAAGGGTGTTTTAGTAAAAGGGTTTATTTTGGAAGTGGGTATTTAAGGTTAACCTAACACTAATCTCCTAAACCTAATTAGAAATCGCCACGTTTCCCCTCCTCTCCTGCGCAAATGAGAGAAAAAAAGGAGAGACTAGAAGAGTTCTTCAACCATCAAAGGAAGGGTTGATCGCTTTTCCGAGCAAATTCAAGAGTTGGAATCGCGTGTAGAGAGGGCAAAGCGTTTTGCCTTGATTTGGTTGTGTTGCGAGCACTTTTCTCCGAGTTTTGATCCGGTTGGTGGCTGCATTTAGGTAAGGAGAACTACCCCTATGATCTCAATTGTCTTTATAAGGTTTAGATGTTTTTGTAAAGTGTTTTGGTGCTAGAAAGATGAGTTGTTGGGTTGAGCATTGATCATAAGTGCTATGGTATGTCTAGATGTAGTTTTCGGTGTTTTTTTTACGTGTTGTTCTTGCCGATGTTTGGTTTGGAAACGATCCGGAAATCGCATGATGATGATTCTAGGTTTGGGTCGAACAGGTGGACGGGCGCCTGGTTCTTTGGACGGGCGCGTCTGGCTCGAGTACATTTCGACGAGCGCCTGGCCTCTCTCGGACGGGCGTCTGAAGTGTTGTTTTACATTCGAGATTGAAATCGTTTTAGGTGGACGGGCGTGCGGGTATAGTGGACAGGCGTCCAGCTTTGGACGGGCGTCCAGTAAGGTTCAGACGGGCGTCCAGGGTCTTAAACGGGCGCCTAGCTTGTTTTGTCCTTCTTTCTTTGTTGGTTGTCGTTCAGCCTTATAAGCATGATTTATCTTTATGAAACCTTTATATATGATATGTTAATATGGTATAAACGTAGACAAGCCTGAATTGAGCTTCGATTCGTTCGCTTAAAACACCGAATGTACTCTTAAAGGGAGTTGAAGTTCGGATCCGTCGGAAGAGCATGATAGGCTTGTGCTTTGATGAATTAGGATTCATCAACGTCTATGTATGTGCTAGGACTTGTCCGTGTCTAGTGGTCTAGGAAGAGAGTAGTCTATGTGAGGGAGATTACTTGAAAATACTTAGGTTGGCTAGCTAATAACCTAATAAACAACGTACTTGACTAGTAAAAGATTAAACAACCTGCTCTCTTGGCTAGGCACCAAGGCTAAATCGTGATGCATGTGCTACCTCTGAAGGTGGAAGAACTTCGTGAGGTCAAAAGACCCTAAGCACGGAGGGACTCACGAGGTGTGCGTGCTATCGGAGTCTACCTTTCTAGACTTCGTGGGTATTGGTGTGATCCACTAATATGTTGCAAAAGAGTGTTCCCAAGGTGGAAGAACTCTGTAGGTCAAAGACCCTAAGTACAGAGGGACTCTGCTGAGGGGATGCGCGTAGTGCCCTTGAGTGCGGTTGTAACATAGATAGGTTAAGCTAGAAACAGTTAGTCACAACATGTTGATGAGCATGAAGTGAACCCTAGATTGAGTCGGTCTCACTTAAATAACTAATTAAATAATTATCTTTTCTTTATAAACTATAGTTGTTATCATAGCTTCTCTTTCTTCATCGAGTACGTTGTACTTACCTCGAATGCATATTTTTCTATGTGTTTGGGGGTGAGAAGACGAACAGTTGATCGAGTTAGCCTTGAGCTCGTCGCCGAGGAGTTCAATGACGTTTTGATGGCGTTGAAGTCACTCTGATGTTTTCCTTCACTTTTCTTTTAAAGGTTGTACGGTTTATCTTGTAGATTCTCTTATAAGCTTGTTGTACTTATATTTCAAGTTTGTGAGACTAGTTTTGTATCGTTCTTTTGAGGCATCGTACGTTGTAAGTTTTATATCGTTGTAGTAAGCTTTTCCCTTTTTTTTTACCCCTAGATGGTTTGTATTCTATTCTAGTAGCATTTATGTTTTATACCCGAGTCTTTTGGGCTTCCGTTGCTTTATTTTTGATACGACGACGTAGAGGCTGGCGTATAATTTTAGATTTATTTAACGTTATACGCGCCGAACTTTCTCCTCCGGATAAGGGCTCGGTATCTGGGAGCGGGGCGTTACAGTTGGTATCAGAGAGAAGCGTTCCTTGCTTTTTCTAGGCTTCCCTTCCTTAAGATAAGACCTTTAAGACTGCCTAGTAACCATTCTGACTTCTTTGATCTTTCGACTGCAGAATTCATAGAAGTTTCTTTCTTCGACCTAAACTTTTGTTTTTAAGATAAGGTATCTTAGATCTTTTAGAACCTTTCGACTTCTTTTTTGTTCTTGGTGGCAAATCGTAAAACTAAGAATCTTTAGACCTTGGTCAAGTTTCACTAGGACCAGGTGAAGAGTCTTCCTAGGCAAAGGTTAGTTAGAGTTCCAAGCTCACATCCTTTATGTGATGCCTCTAGTGTTCCTTCTAGGATCTTTAGCGTAACCCTTCTCTTCTTTTGGAGCTTCTAGACTTTTATCCTTTTGCTCTTTTCTTGGAGGATTTAAAGTTTTCTTATTGCGACCTTTTGATTCAATCATTACCTTGATTTTGTATTTTGGTGTTATGCAAAACGAGTAAAACAACTTTGTTCACGTCTCTATATGTCTTTTAATATTACTTCGATGTTTCAAAATTCTATAAATTTGCAGTCACTTAGGAAATTGCCTTATCTACATTTTCTATTTTGGCATCAACTTAGTTTTCAATATGGATTGTTCATAAATAGTTTAAGAAGGAGGAGTACTCTGTTCAGAAAATTCTGCAGCGGTACTCTTACTTATGAGTCTGTTTTGAATAAGCTAAACATCTTCAAATGACTTGAATTTTTGATATGTTGTAGAAAACTCTCTGATCTGCAATTTTTGTTTTGGAGTCAAGTGCTAATTCTTTCTAGTTTGAGTTCAATATGCAAATTAATGCAGATTTTAAATTTCTGAAAGTTTTGACAGCTTGCAGCAGTTGACAAAAATAATTATTTTTAACCAACTTATGCTTTTCCATAAATTCTGAATTTTGTGTAGCATATGTAAAGCTTGTATACCTACAACTTTTCTTTTTACATCTTGTTCAAAATTAATTTGGGTTACTTTGTGCAAGTCAATCATTTCATGGTTGATGTATGTACTTAAACTCTTAAAACCCTTTTAAGTACTTGTTCATGAAAGGCCATACAACATTCTTTCACCTTGGAAGTTTAGGTGTGGGGTAGTATGTGTTGGGAAGGCTTTGAAGCATAAGACCCTAACTTACTTGTTATCCAAAATAAGAAGTTTAGTGAGTAGATATTAAGTGTTGTAGATTTAATACCCTTTTGTGACAAGAAACACTTACATGGTGACTTTCCAATCCCATGTTTTCTTTAACGAGGTACTTTTATAATCATTTGGATTCACACTTACTTACCTCTAATTTCAAATGTTTTTCCCTTGCATACTATTTGTGACCAATGTGGTAGCTGGATCATCCGTTTGAAACTTTTGAACTCGGTAAGAGTTCTTCCATGGCTAAGTTTTATTTTTCAAGTGTGCGCGATACTTTGATGTTTTTTTTTTATGAAGATGTTTTCATAGTGTCAAATGCTTGATTTAAAGGAAATGAGTTTCTCATCCTTTGAACTATTTGAACGGCAATCGCATACCCTTTCATTGCATCATGTTTAGCAAATTCGGGTCAATACACTTTTACATCCTAGTGATTACCTTCAATGCATCCCATACACGATGTTTTGGTGCGAAAACTTGTGTTTAAAGACTCAACTCTTTTATTAGAATTTTATACATTTCGAAAACAGGTGGAAAGATCAAACTTTCTCAAAACATCCATTTTAATTACATAATCCTTTGTCTTCCGGTAAGAATACGTGAACAACCATTCCTTACCAAAGTGTTATTTAGTAACTCCAGGCTACTTTTAAAAAAAAATTATATACATGTGTTCAAAAGTTCTATCGATAATTACTTTCAAGATACTGCATCTTTTACTCCCTATGAAATTTTTGTCTTTGAATAAGCGAGTAGTTGAACCTCCCTTACAACTCATGTACGTCTTTTAAAGCTACGTTTGATAAAGGATTTTAGCATGCAACTTATTTTGTTAAGAGTTTTCCTCGACAAAGAGAAAAAAATTTACTACAGGTGTTAAGTTGTTTTGTTTTATTCTAAACCTTCTTTCTTCAAATTGGAAGAAATGAGTTTCTGATTTTTTTTATTTTAAGAACAAAGGGTTGTCCTTATCCTTTGAACACTTTCCCCTTCAATTCAAAACCTTTTAACAAAATCACAATAGTCCTTATTGTGTGAATCTTTGAACGACACAAAAACATGCACTATTCGAAACTCTTGTGTTTTCTTTACTCAGTCGTCACTTATGATTTCTTCACGAAGCACTTCTCCGGTTTACCTTTATCTTTGAACCTTTGGAGAAGATGTTTTCCCTCTTTCAAAAATAATATTTTAACTGCAACGGTTGTTGAAAGAAATAGATTATGCATTTTCTGAATTCTTTTGCTTTCTTTTCCACGTTATCATTCATGACCCCTTTCGCAACATTTCACCAATTTACTTGGATTCTCAGCATGAAATCTTTCGAAAGAATATTATTCGTCTTCAAATTTTTATATATATTTATTATATGTATATGTACATATTTGAATAATATTTGAGACTTCTTCCACTTCTAGACCTTTCTATTGAACTCTTTAATAGCAAGTTTGTCTTTCTTTTGCATTCAATCATACCACTTACTTCAAGAGAAAGGAAAATGTTCCAACTGATTTTGTAGAATGACCTCTGTTTGTGATAAATGTCTCAGTCAGAGTACTTTTGTTTTTAGTGACTTATCACAAGTACCCTCATATAGGCAAATTTTATATATCATCCATTTTGCATTATCTAAACAAATGTTTTATTATATGCATGTGAACCAAGTTCAATCCGTCTTCATTTTGTGTTATACATCTCAAGATTTTCCTATTTGCTATCTCCCTTAGTAGTTTCAAATTTTCAAAATATTTGCATAACCATTCTTACCTTCCTTCTGGAATCAAAGTGAGGACAAGTTTAAAACTTTGTTTCTTATAGATGTGTTGTTTAAAAATAAACTCTTTCACAACTCCGATATTACGTTGGACTATAAAATTATGGTTCTTTGATAAACTCACTGTCGAAAGTCGTTTTCTTGTCTATAGGAAAGCCTTATAAGGTTGGTAGAAGATGTTTATATGGTTACCTTTTTGGAGACTAGTAAAGATTGAAGTTTGTCTATGGTTTGGGTGTGTTATAGATGGTTTAGTGCTGAATTGATAACAAGGCGGAATTGAAGTTCTTTAAGTTAATAGTTAGTTTCTTGAGGGTAAGGCGAATGTATAGATCAGAGTAACTTTTGTGTAAGTGGAAACTTCGTAAGGGTGATGAATGGACAAAGAACTGGAAGAATACTACATGTTAACTAGAGGATTGGCATGACTTTTGGGACAAAGTGTTATAGGAGGAGTTTAAGAAGTTAGGTTAGTAGAGTTGAGCATAAGGTAGATGAAAGGTGTGAATAAGATAGAATGGTGCTTGGAGTCCAAGTGCAAGATTAGTTGTGTGGAAAATCATGAAGTCTTGTCGATGAAATTACTAAGGTTCAAATCAGTTGGAGATAACATTGGTGTGTTTTTAAAGTGAACTAGAAGGCATGCAAACCGGTATCTAAGTTGAGAGAGTGGTGTTGGTTACGGCAAGTTTCGAGGACGAAACTTCATTTAAGGGGAAGAATGTAACATCCCGACTTTTGAGAAAAAGGGTAAAAGAGTCTTTTAACAAATTCAGGTTTTTCGGGTTATTTAATTAAACGATTTGAAGTATATTTATATATATATATATATATTGTTATATAAGAGAGAAAAACTAGATTTTTGTTAAGCAAGGGTGTTTTAGTAAAAGGGGTTTATTTTGGAAGTGGGTATTTAAGGTTAACCTAACACTAATCTCCTAAACCTAATTAGAAATCAGTTTTCACGCTTCCCCCCTCTCTCTGCGCAAATGAGAAAGAAAAGGAGAGACTAGAAGAGTTCTTCAACCATCAAAGGAAGGGTTGATCGCTTTTTCGAGCAAATTCAAGAGTTGGAATCGTCGTGTAGAGGGCGTTTGCCTTCGGTTTGGTTGTGTTGCTGCAGACTTTTCTCACGAGTTTTGATCGGTTGGTGGCTGCATTTAGGTAAGGAGAACTACCCCTATGATCTCAATTGTCTTTTATAAGGTTTAGATGTTTTTGTAAAGTGTTTTGGTGCTAGAAAGATGAGTTGTTGGGTTGAGCATTGATCATAAGTGCTATGGTATGTGTAGATGTAGTTTTCGAGTTTTTTTACGTGTTGTTCTTCTTTGATGTTTGGTTTGGAAACGATCTGGAAATCGCATGATGATGATTCTAGGGTTTGGGTCGAACCCAGATGGACGGGCGTCTGCCTGGAGTACATTTCGGACGAGCGTCTGGCCTCTCTGGACGGGCGTCTGAAGTGTTGTTTTACATTCAGGATTGAAACTGTTTTAGGTGGACGGGCGTGCTGGGTATCTTGGACGGGCGTCCGGCTTTGGACGGGCGCCCGGTAAGGTTCGAGACGGGCGCCCAGGGGTCTTAAGCGGGCGTCTAGCTTGTTTTGTCCTTCTTTCTTTGTTGGTTGTCGTTCAGCCTTATAAGCATGATTTATCTTTATGAAACCTTTATATATGATATGTTAATATGGTATAAACGTAGACAAGCCTGAATTGAGCTTCTGATTCGTTCAGTTAAAACACCGAATGTACTCTTAAAGGGAGTTGAAGTTCGGATCCGTCGGAAGAGCATGATAGGCTTGTGCTTTGATGAATTAGGATTCATCAACGTCTGTGTATGTGCTAGGACTTGTCCGTGTCTAGTGGTCTAGGAAGAGAGTAGTCTATGTGAGGGAGATTACTTGAAAATACTTAGGTTGGCTAGCTAATAACCTAATAAACAACGTACTTGACTAGTAAAAGATTAAACAACCTGTCTCTCTTGGCTAGGCACCAGGCTAAATCGTGATGCATGTGCTACCTCTGAAGGTGGAAGAACTTCGTAGGTCAAAAGACCCTAAGTACGGAGGGACTCTGCTGAGGTGTGCGTGCTATCGGAGTCTACCTTTTCTAGACTTCGTGGGTATTGGTGTGATCCACTAATATGTTGCAAAAGAGTGTTCCCAAGGTGGAAGAACTCTGTAGGTCAAAGACCCTAAGTACAGAGGGACTCTGCTGAGGGGATGCGCGTAGTGCCCTTGAGTGCGGTTGTAACATAGATAGGTTAAGCTAGAAACAGTTAGTCACAACATGTTGATGAGCATGAAGTGAACCCTAGATTGAGTCGGTCTCACTTAAATAACTAATTAAATAATTATCTTTTCTTTATAAACTATAGTTGTTATCATAGCTTCTCTTTCTTACTGAGTACGTTGTACTTACCTCGAATGCATATTTTTCTATGTGTTTGGGGGTGAGAAGACGAACAGGTTGATCAGGTTAGCCTTGAGCTCGTCGAGGAGTTCAATGACGTTTTGATGGCGTTGAAGTCACTCTGATGTTTTCCTTCACTTTTCTTTTAAAGGTTGTACGGTTTATCTTGTAGATTCTCTTATAAGCTTGTTGTACTTTTATTTCAAGTTTGTGAGACTAGTTTGGTATCGTTCTTTTGAGGCATCGTACGTTGTAAGTTTTATATCGTTGTTGTAAGCTTTTCCCTTTTTTACCCCTAGATGGTTTGTATTCTATTCTAGTAGCATTTATGTTTTATACCCGAGTCTTTTGGGCTTCCGTTGCTTTATTTTTGATACGACGACGTAGAGGCTGGCGTATAATTTTAGATTTATTTAACGTTATACGCGCCGAACGTTCTCCTCCGGATAAGGGCTCGGTATCTGGGAGCGGGGCGTTACAGAATATCTTCATTGACTTGTTCTTCAGGATGGTCTCTTAGCCAGTTGAGTGCAGGTTGAATTTGCTCTTGACCTGGTGCTTCCACAACTTCAGTTTGTGCATCAGCTTCATGTTCTTGTGTTGGTGCCTCTTGTGTTGTGTTGACTGGTGGCTCATGTTGATTACCAAATGCGTGATTCAGAATAGTAGCTGGTACTGTTGTATCATATAAACTTGTCTTTGTCCTACTTTTTCTTCATGTTCTTTAAGGCTGTCACCATTTGTGTTTGGTTCATCAAAGACTACAAGAATTGATTCTTCTGTCACCAAAGTTCTTTTGTTGAGTAGTCGGAAGGATCTGCTTATGTCTGAGTATCCCATAAATATTTCTTCACCAGCTTTTTCATCAAAAGTATGTAGCTGATTCCTGTTGAAAACAAAACATTTAGATCCATACATATGTAAATGTGAGATGTTAGGTTTTCTTCAATTCCATATTTCATATGGAGTTTTTCCATAATGTTTGTTAATGATTATTCTGTTTTGAGTATAACATGTATTTGCCGCTTCAGCCCAATATCTATTTGGTAAACATGCTTCTGCAATCATCATTCTGACTGCTTCTTTGAGTGTCATGTTTCTGCTACACCATTTTGTTGTGGAGTCCCTGCTGCTGATAGTTGATGCAGTACTCTATTTTCTTCATGATGGGTTACGATAATTTCATTTAGAAATTTCGTGCCTCTATCGATCGATCTTGATGAACTTGAGTTTCTTTTCATTTTGAATTCTTCTTAAAAAATCTGGGAGCTTTTTGAGTGTCTCTCTTTTCTTGTTCATGTATATGGTCCAAGTGAATTTGGAAAAGTCATCCACCACTACTTGAGTGTACTTATTTCCACTTATACTTACGGTGTGACTGGTCCAAAAAGAACCATATGCAACATATGTAAAATTCTTGTTGTTGATTGATAGGGCTTCGACTTGAAAGAGCTTTTGATTTGCTTCCATTTTTGACATGCATCACAAAGACTTTCTTTCTAGAATATGATCTCTGGTAAGCCTTCAACTAACTTGTTCTTTGACAGTGTGTTAATGGTTTTGAATTTGAGATGATTCAATCTTCTATGCCAAATCCTGCTGGTTGATTATTTATTTTTGACAAGCAAACATGTTTCTGCTTTTGCTGTCTTCCAATCTACCATATGCATGTTGTCTTCCCTTCTTCCTGCAAGTACTGCTGTGTTGGTTTGGCTGTGAATCACTTTGCATCCTTTCTTGTTGAAGTGCACATTGTAACCTTTGTCACAGAATTGACTGATACTTAGCAGATTGAAGTTCAGTCCTTTAACATAAGCTATATTTTTAAAATCAGTCAACCATCTCTTATTCCCTGTCATGTGTCTGGAACATCCACTGTTTATATAACAGACATCCTACAAAACAAGTTTTGTATGTTTAGGTACCCAACACTGCTTGGGTCCATGCATGTTAGCAGTCATGCCTCCTACTCCAAGTGTATATCCAAAGGATCTTCTTTTTGGATAATTGAAGTCATCAACTTAATATGTATAAGGCATGACAAAATAGCTTCTAATATTTCTACTAAAGGTATTCTGATACTTTTCTCAACGTTTTGGTGCAGTTGCATCATTTTTAACTCTCCAATGTGCTGGAGGAAACTTGTTTTCATGTTGCTTCTTGTGTCCAGGAACATGCCTTAGTTGCCTTTTCCTAAACACATGATTCATAGCATAAAATGGTTTCTTCTTGTATTTTAGGGGTGTAATATTCCAATCGTCCTCTGAAGGGTAAAGTCTTCCCTTACCTTTCAAAAAATCATTGCCCTTAATGAGCTGGTTTGATGATTTAGTCTGCTATTTTACTACATTAGGTTTTGAATTCACCAGTACAGGATTAGTGGTCGAAACTGTAGTCTGTCCTTTTCTGAATTTTGGTGCAGTCTTGGTCCTGGATTCAGAATTGTGTTGTCCATCATTTCTATTATCATTGTTGTAGCCAAGACCAGATCTGGATCCAAACTGTTGGTCCCTTGGAAAGGCTAACACAAGTTTAGAGGGGGGGTGAATAAACTTGTCACCAAAAACTTTTACCGAACTAGAAAAGCCCCAGGAACAGAGTTTCTGTCAAACTCAAACTGATACTCAGCTCAGTTTTGTTCATGTTCTCAAACTTGTGCGGAGTTCAGCTAACTCAACTGATTATAAGTCAGTGCTGACTTATATTTTGTCTTGTTAACTGGCAGCGGAAAAAGATTGGCCTTTAACAACTAGTTAACTTAGTTTCGGAGTGAAAACCACATAAATAAAACTAAAACAAAGTAAGTGAAAGCGTAAAGTAAATAGACAAGATTTATAGAGGTTCCAGGTGGTGTAATCTGTCAATCCTCTCTTCCCTGTGATGCGGAGGAAAATTCCACTAGAACTTCTTTGAGATGGCCCGGTTACAAAAAGTTCTAAAGCGATAGTCCTTGACTAATCCACTAGCTTCACTATCTAAACACTTGTCGAGCAGGTAGGATTGCTTTGCTCTTCAATTGTTTGAACCACTTGGTCCTTAGAGGTAGAATTGCCTCTTCACCACTCATCACAAACACAGTCTTCCCGATTGCACTCAAGCTATCCTTCACACCTTCTTGGTGTTTCACAGTCTAGACCTTTGATAAAATCAAAGTTCAGACTTTGAATCAATAACTATGATTCAACTGTGATTTGAGCTTTTCTTCTAGATGGTTAAATTAAACACGGCTCTGTATTTCTTCAAACGAGTGAACTTGATTAAGCTTGAATGCACTTTGAACACTTGAAGAAATTTCTCGATCTTGCGATAAAGTGCTTAGCAGGTATTCTTTTGAATTTTGATTTCCCCCTTAATTAAATTTTCACATACACACACCCCCTTTTTTTTTACATTGTAGAGGTGGTCTATTTAAAGGGGTTCATTCAACGTTCATCCTGCTCGAATCTTGCAACGGCTATATTTTATGGCCGTTCTGATTTGTCAGTAGTTCATCCAATAAAATCACTTCATTTGTAACGTTCGACTGTACGATCAGTTTGTTGGATGGTTGACTTATAAAACTGAGTTTTCTTATCAGTTTCAATACTGAGTTTATCACATGTCAGTTTCTTAACTGACTTGGAGCATTAACTGTGATTTTACTCTTCTTCAAATATCAGTACTCCAGTTTTCATCTGATTATAATTGACTTAATCAGAGTACCCCATGACCCATTATCATTTAAGAATTCATTGTCCTTATGATTCTTAGGTCTTCATACAAGATCCATAAAATCAGTTCAGGTCACCACAATCTTGCCTGAAGTCTAACTTTATAGTCTCGACTTGGTCTTCATAACTGAGTTTGAGCCCTCAGTTCTTCAATCTTCAATAACTGAGTATGTGTCCCTCAGTTCTTCAGTCTTCTTAGATAAGCCAACCGAGTCTGTAACTCTCAGCGAACTTATCTTCTTCAGTTTTCTGTTGGTGTGTTCTACTATTCAGTTTCTCTAAATCTCGGTTTCTTACTTTCTCAGTTCCAGCCTAGAACTATTACAGTGCTTGTCTGATTTAACTTATACAAATATTAGACTCTAATAAATCCTGTACATTTGATATCTAGACATCTTCTTGCTTTGCACTATAACAGCTAGTTATGACACTTCATCATTGGGGTTTAGAATATTAACTGAATAAGCGATGAATCATCATCAAAACATAAATTTTATTTCCAACAATTTCTCCCTTTTTGATGATTTCAATACCCTCCTTAAAAGCAATGCAAAAAGATAAAACAAAATATAGTAAATAACGCAATGAACTAAGAAACTGAGAATTTATTCGATAACTGAGTTACAAGGCAGAGTAATAAAATACAACATAATAAAAAGAACTAGAAGATAGTTTCTTTTTACTTGGAAGATTGAGAAATTTGATTATCATAATTTTCTGCAATAGATCTCATAGCATCATTTGTGGCTGAGCTTTCAATTCCATGGATGCTTGCCCAAATGTTCCTTGATTGAGATAGATTGTTCTTCTTGAAAATTTGTTTTTCAAAAGAACTGCAAAAGTGAAGACAGTTGTCCTCAATCTTTCATTGATGGCTGTTCTCAGTAGATTATTAACAAATTCAGGTTCAACCTTCTCGATTTTCTCTGATTCTCTATCCATAGTACCATCTGCTTCCCATTTCTTCAGTTTATTCCAATAGTGCATGAGCACCTTCTGCATGTGTAGGAACGATTCTAGAGATTCTTCTTTCGATACTCCTTCCCTTTCTGGTAATTTTCTGAATAAATTGTATAGACGAGAATCCAAACCAACTCTTTTGGCAGTAGGCTCTGAGAATTTAACAATCAGTTTCATTTCTTCATTAGTAAAATCTCCTCTTGCTTTCTTCAGTTCATTCAACTTATCATCAACATTTGTAAGGGCTTGTGGCATCTCAGCTGCATGGACTTTTAAGATATCCAAACTTTCCCCCTTATTGACATCATATTTATGAATCAGGATTTTGATGTAAGCATTCAAGGTTTGTTGAGTTGATGCCAAAATGGTTTGAGCCACAACTGAGTCCTTCATGCCCTGTTCCATTAAGATAATTCTATCTGCCAGATTATTCAGAATAACTTCCCATCTATCTTGAGTTTCATCTCTTCTTGCATCATGCTCGATGGTTGTTTTCCGAAGCTCAAGCGAGGTGTTTTTGTGATTATCATTGACGGTATCCATTTTCTTTTCAAGATTGCTTCTTTCATCTTTGCTGGCTTCTAAGGCATGTAGAACCTTTCCAAATAAGCTGTTATCGTCTTTCTGAATTCTGATTATCTCATTATGGTAAAACTGAATGAGATCAACTTGAGTGGGAAAATCTTTTGAAATGCCAGCTTGTTGTTCTTTTCCTTTATTTGTCTCAGCCTCAGTTGATTTTTGCTTGCTTTAGAGGTGAGAGAACAACTTGCTTCAGTTTTTCTCTATATTCAGTCAATTGTCTTCTTTCTTCAGATTGTCTTTTAGCTTCTTCCAAGCTTGATGGATCAATAACTTTTGCTGGTGATAGATGTATATTGAGTTCATCATCTGACTCTTCAATGGGCATGTTTGCCACAGTTCTTGCTATTTCAAGTGTAGACATGTCTGTGGGAGATTGGTAACCTCCTTCTTCTTCTTTGTCTTGCTGTGTTTCAGATACACTTTTAGAACTTGAACTTTCACTGCTTTCTCCAGAACTACTAGAATCTTTATCAGTATTCAGTTCTGTTGCAGTTTCCTTTTCTTGTATAGAGGCAAGAATCCCTTTTTGTAGGTCAGGATCTTCCTCAAAATCATCATCATTCTTCTTGGAACTTCCACTAGATATGGCTTCCCTCCAATAGCTATTTCTGATTAGCGCATATCCTTGATTTATGAACTCATCGGTATTGATTACCTCTGTTAAACTTGTAATGTTGTAGAGATTGAATACCCAATTTTCAATAATTTCCATTTCTGCCTGTTGACTTCTTTGATTAGCAATAGAACTGAACTTCCAAGTTCTATATATGTGCAATCGCTCATAATCAGCTTTCAAAAGTTCTCCATGATCAGATGTGGATTTGAATGGTGTGAGAGTATCTTCAGATTCTTTTGTGATCTCATGGTCTTCTTCTTGAATAGAAACTTCAATCTGCATGGGATCAGTTCTTGCAACAACATCAGTTTCCATAGGATTGGTTCTGCTGATACCTTCCTCAGCAGTGTCTGGGACGACTGAAGTCTCTTTTTCAATGACTGAAACTGAGATTGTCAGCTCAGTTTCCATAACTTTCTCACTTACAAGTTTTTCAACAACTTGTTTTTCAGAAGGTTCAAATTCCAAAACAGCAATAGGAACTTCATCCATTGTATGCCCAGTGGGTTCATCTTCATCGACTTGATCATCCAACTGAATAACCTTGGTTGATGCTTTTTCTGCTTCAGCCTCCTTTTCCTCTGAGTGAGAAATTGATGATTCTTTAACTGTTTCCTCATGTTCTAATCTGGGGGCAGATTCATGTGAAGTAGACTTGAATTTTGAAAGCAACATAAGCATGTTCAATGTTGTTTCATCAATCAGTCTTTCATCACAATCAGATTCTTCATCATCAGGCTCAGTTCTCAAGGTCTGTTCCCCCCGAGTTTCAGCTTCTTTCTGCAAATCGGTTTCAACAGTCTGTTCTCTATTGACAACTTCAGTTTCTTTTGCTATTTCCATCCCTTGTGATTGCGTAGATGGTTCTTCATTTTGTAAAATCTCAGTTACCAAGACTGGAATAGATTCGGTGAGATTTGCTTCAGTTCGCACTACTGGTGCTGATCCGTCAGCAACTTCAGTTCTTGCTTCTTGTGTTGGTTAAACTTCCATTGATTTCTCAGTTACTTGATCAGTTAAGCATTTTTTTGATTCTTCCAACTGTTTCCTTCTTTTCTTTAAATCTACAATCTGTTCTAAAATTTCATCTCCAGTTGCAGGTTTCTTCGATTTCCTGCTTTTCTTCTTCTTGGGTTCAGTCACAGATTTCTCAGCTATCCTTTTTCCTGCTTTTTCTTCCTTAACGACAATTTTCCCATCATGAACTGGTGTTTCTTTTCTCTTAGCAACTCCAAAATGGTCTAGTATTCTTTGGACAACTAACGCAAGAGTCTTTTTGTCATAAAATCGACCTTTCTTTTCATTGGTATTCTTCTTGGGTGCGTCAATTGACTGTGTTATCAATTGATCAAATAGATACCTTGCTCAATTAAAATCTTCTCCAAACCAAATCACATATAGCAAATCTAATTTTGCTCCAGATAGATTGCTAAAGTTTCCTGCATTTCCAATGACGCAGTTTGCTAACATTTTTGATAGAAAATTAAACTCTGGCTTGAGTAAGCTTGTCCTCCCGGTCTGTGAGACGGCGGATTCTCCACTAATCGCTATATCTCTCCATAGTTTCTCCTTTTGTTCCTTAGTCAGCTTGATGGCTGCTGATCCTCCGGATTTGTCGAATCCAAAGATTTCTGCAATTATATCTTCAGTGACCTTGATCTCCTTATCATTGACAGTAGTAATGTAGGTTTGTGTGTCTTCTCCTTCTACAGTTGTTCTACCAAATTGATAGAAGTCTCCAATGCTTTCTAAGCAAACACTTTTCAGATCGATGTTGAAAACAGCATCAAAACCTTTAATTTTCCAGATTTTTGTTGCAATTGAATTTACTAGAGTTTGATCAATATATTTTGCAATATATTGTTCAAGAGATACAATCATTCCGGGTTCAACAAGAGTGAAAGTCATTTTTCTGGATTTGATTGAATATTTTGAAAATTTGAGATTCAGAGAGTGAGTTCAAAATTTAAACGTAAGAAATTACAAAAGAAAATTCTGGGTATTTATAATTTGTAGTAGGGGTAGTTAAGAATTGAGTGGGACATTAGAACGTCTTGTCATTAATATTTTGAGATTGTGAAAAGGTGGATGAGTGGAAGATATGGACGGTTTAGATTTGAGAAGGACCACGTCTTTTCTTGACATCTGTAGCTAGAAAATAGTGAATAGAGTAGGTACGGTGTATCAACAGCTGTATATGTTCAGTTTTGTCCTTGTGCTGAATTCAAAAACTCAGTTGTAAATACTACTTAGTTTTGTGAATTCAACTTTTCAGTTCTCAGTTTAGCGGGTTTTCTCCTGCAAAACAAAATAAGAAATTTTTGGTACCCATATCTGTTTGGGTCCTAAATGATTAGTTTTTGATGGTACAACTTTATTTTTAAATTTATACCTCTCTTGATATTTTGACTGAGTAAAGTCAGCTTTCACAAATGTTTCATGTTTTGCCTTAACAGTTTCAGGTTTGTCCATTTTATGAAACTGATGTGATGGTCCATTACAATCTTCATCCGTGGGAAATAGTCTTCCTTTCCCTTTGAGTCTGTTATTCCATGAATGATCTACATTCTTAGATGAATATGACCTGAAGATTTTTCTTACAGATCTCGGATCAGTTTTACTGATTTCAGCCTTCTGAGTCTTCCTGTAAAATCTGTTGGCCAGGTGAATTTTACCAACTGATTTTTCAGTTTTGTCACTTTGTGCGTTGGGCGGTGCTGAGTTTTTGTCAGTTTTAATAACTTTATCAGTTTTCTGAGTTTCTGACTTTTGAGTAGTAACAAATTTTATTGCAACTGATCTTGGTATGTACTTAGAATTATACTGATTATCAAACCCTAAACCAGATCTATCTCCAAATGGCTTTCCTGGTTTGAATTGAACTCTGGAAATTGGATCAATTGATGATTCATTGATGTTTATAACTTTTGTTAGTTCATTAGTTGGTCGAATTACCTTGATTCCATTATTAGTTTTGACTAGATTGATTTCAGCATTCAATCTTGAAATTTCAGTTTTCAATAACTTTTTCTCCTTTTTGACATTCTCATAATTCTTTTGAGTTGCCTATAATTTCTCTATGAGTATGTCCAAGGTTTTATTGAAATCATCATTTCTTTGATTGTTCATGGTAGTGTGAGTGCTGGATGTAGATGCGATTACCTCCTGATTTTTGATAGGTAGATCTTCTGTCGAGGAATCATCATCAATTTGGACTTGTTTTCCTTTATCAACAGCTTTTTCCTGTGTAGCTCCTAGCAGTATGATTTCTTCATCAGTTTTACTTCCATGACTTGTAGATAGAGTCTCATCAATATCTTTGGCCTTTATACTGGATGGATCTTTGGTCAGTTCTTCTTCTATATAATTAGTTACTCGCAGTAACTCTCTTTCTGATTCTTCTAAAAGATCGCTTAGGGATGGAGATCCTCTGGATTCATCATCATTATTCGCATTAAGCTCAATGTCTTCATCAAGACTGAAATGAGGCTCTGGATTTGTGTGAGAGCTTGTAGTATTGAATCTTTCAAATACTTGATCCTAGAAATCATAGACAACATTCTGCAAGTAGTCAGTCAAGGGGTTATTTATCCAATTTCTAATTTTAGATGTATCCATTGAAATGAAGTACAGTAAGGATTTTCAACAACTGGTTTATAACTTAAGCAGTAACAACTCGGATCTTCCTCCAGAAGGAAGAATTTGCTCCGATACCAATTGTTGGTCCCTTGGAAAGGCCAACACAAGTTTAGAGGGGGGGTGAATAAACTTGTCACCAAAAACTTTTACCGAACAGGAAAAGCCCCAGGAACTGAGTTTCTATCAAACTCAAACTGTTACTCAGCTTAGTTTTGTTCATGTTCTCAAACTTGTGCGGAGTTCAGCTAACTCAACTGAGTATAAGTCAGTGCTGACTTATATTTAGTCTTGTTAACTGGCAGCGGAAAAATATTAGACTTTAATAACTAGTTAACTTAGTTTCGGAGTGAAAACCACATAAATATAACTAAAACAAAGTAAGTGAATGCGTAAAGTAAATAGACAAGATTTATAGAGGTTCCAGGTGGTGTAATCCTATCAATCCTCTCTTCCCCTGTGATGCGGAGGTAAATTCCACTAGAACTTCTTTGAGATGGCCCGGTTACAAAAAGTTCTAAACTGATAGTCCTTGACTAATCCCTAACTTCACTATCTAAACACTTGTCGAACAGGTATGATTACTGGTCTTCAACTGTTTGAACCACTGGTCCTTGGAGGGTAGAATTGCCTCTTCACTAGCTCATCACAAACACAGTCTTCCTGACTGCACTCAACTGTCCTTCACACCTTCTTGGTGTTTCACAGTCTAAACCTTTGATAAAATCAAAGTTCAGACTTTGAATCAATAACTATGATTCAACTGTGATTTGAGCTTTTCTTCTAGATGGTTAAATTAAGCACGGCTCTGTATTTCTTCAAACGAGTGAACTTGATTAAGCTTGAATGCACATTGAACACTTGAAGAAATTTCTCGATCTTGCGATAAAGTGCTTAGCAGGTATTCTTTTGAATTTTGCTTTCCCCCTTAATTAAATTTTCACATACACACTCACCCCTTTTTTTACGTTCTAGAGGTGGTCTATTTAAAGGGGTTCATTCAACGTTCATCCTGCTCGAATCTTGCAACGGCTATATTTTATTACCGTTCTGATTTGTCAGTAGTTCATCCAATAAAATCACTTCCTTTGTAACGTTCGACTGTACGATCAGTTTGTGGGATGGCTGACTTATAAAACTGAGTTTCCTTATCAGTTTCAATACTGAGTTTATCACATGTCAGTTTCTTGACTGACATGGAGCATTAACTGTGATTTTACTCTTCTTCAAATATCAGTACTCCAGTTTTCATCTGATTATAATTGACTTAATCAGAGTACACCATGACCCATTATCATCTATGAATTCATTGTCCTTATGATTCTTAGGTCTTCATACAAGATCCATAAAGTCAGTTCAGGTCACCACAATCTTGCCTGAAGTCTAACTTTCTGATCTCGACTTGGTCTTCATAAGCGAGTTTGAGCCCTCAGTTCTTCAATCTTCAATAACTGAGTCTGTGTCCCTCAGTTCTTCAGTCTTCTTAGATAAGCCAACCGAGTCTGTAACTCTCAGCAAACTTATCTTCTTCACTTTTTTTTGGTGTGTTCTACTATTTAGTTTCTCTAAATCTCGGTTTCTTACTTTCTCAGTTCCAGCCTAGAACTATTACAGTGCTTGTCTGATTTAACTTATACAAATATCAGACTCTAATAAATCATGTACATTTGATATCTAGACATCTTCTTGCTTTGCACTATAACAGCTAGTTATGACACTTCATCATTGGGGTTTAGAATATTAACTGAATAAGCGATGAATCATCATCAAAACATAAATTTTATTTCCAACACAAACCTTTTTGGTGGTTTGTAAGCTTGTGCACAAAGTGGTGCAGTGGTGATCTTAACTGGTATGGAGGTTTTCTCAGCTGGTCTGTCAACACCAGATATATGTACATCTACTGTTTGTTGATCAGGTGAGTTTACTTCCTTACTTGTTTTTTCAGATTTTAGTCCATCCAGTTCTTTCATTAGCCTTTTATTTTCCTCTCTTAGATTCTCACACCCCTGTTCCGGAATTTCATGAGTCATCTCAATTTTTTCAAATTTACTAATGAGATTTTGGATTAGGTTTGTAGAATCTAATGAGAGAATAGAAGATTACGCAGTGTTAGATGTGGGTGCACTTGATGATGAGTACGAACTAGAAGTTACATATGTTTCATCAATTTCCTTAGCCATAAGTCATAGACATGCCTTTTCATTGTCCGAGTTGTTGGACTCACCTTCATCTGAATCATTTTTAGATGATTCTTCATCATTTTCACTACTGGTTTCAGCTTTAAGTGCCTTCTTCTTCTTTCTCTTATATGTTGTTTTGTACTTCTTCTTGTCTTCATCTTTATCGGTTTCTTCAGGGCAATCAGCCTTGAAGTGTCCATTCTTTTTGCAATTGAAACATCTGTATTCATCATCCTTTTTCTTCATGTCTTTGCTTGTGTTTGACTTCATGTATGATGATGCACCTCCTTTGAATTACTTCTTCTTCCTAAACCTATCAAAACGTTTAACAGTAAATCTACATTTTCCTTCAGCTCCTGTGTCTCTTTGCCGTTTGCATCAGCTGTTTCGGTTTGCTGTGGTGCTACCAGTGCACTGGTATTGTGTGCCTAAGCTGGATTACTGTCTTCACCATTCAACTCAAATTCATGAGCCTTTAATTGAGACATCAGAGTCAAGTATCAGTGGTTGCAAGATTTGTTGTCCCTCTGATTACTGATGTGATTATCTTCCATCTCTCAGGTAAGCCTCTCAAGATTTTTAGATAGACTTCCTTATGTGGATATGTATGTCCAAGCTGCTGCAGTTCACTGATGATGCTTGAAAATCAGTTATCCATTTGATCAATGGATTCACCGGTCTTCATTTTAAAGTTCTCAAATTTTTGTTTTGCAACAGATAATTTGTTTTCTTTAACTGCTTCTGATCCTTCATTAATCAAGGCTAATGTGTCCCACATCTCCTTTGCTGTTTTGTAATCTTTGATCCTCATGATATATTACTATCCAGAGTCTTCAAGATCATGTCTTTTGCAACAAAATCTAGGTTGGCTCTTCTTATGTCATCATTGGTCCAATCCTTCTTGAGTTTGTCTATCTTATTACCTTGATCTACTCATGTGGCTATCATAGTTGTGATCTTGATTGGGCCCTCAATAATTACATCCAGCATCTCCTCATGATTTGCTGCAAGATGAGACAACATCCTTATTTTATATTCATCAAAATTATTGACATTGAATACATGTACATTAGAAACGAAATTTGTGGAATCAATAAGTACAAATAAGAGATATATTTCAAAAGCACAAATTTGAAAACTACTTTGAAAATATATGATCTCCTTGATACCAGAATTAGATATGAACAGGTTCTAATACTAGGAACACTATTCTAATACCAATTGTTGGTCCAGAGAAGGGTAAAACTATAGTCAGAGGGGGGGGATGAATGACTATAGTGGAGTTTCAAAAACTTTTCTTATATTTAAAAGCTTTTGGGCAGCGGATAAGTCCCTTCTTTAAATATTGGTTCAAAGTAAATTATGCAATCACAGATATAGAGTTTGCAATGAAATAAAGTGTTGTAAAGTAAATTGCTGAAAGTACACAAGGGTTTATAGTGGTTCAGGGTGGTGTAATCCTTAATCCACTCTTCACCTGTGATGATTGGAGAAGACACAAGGGTTTATTTTTCAAAGCTTTTGGGCAGCGGATAAGTCCTATTGGAAATAAAATTTATGTTTTGATGATTCATCACTTAATCAGTTATTATTCTTAAACCCTATTGATGAAGTGTCATGACTAGCTTTTATAGTGCAAAGCAAAAAGGTTTCTAGAAATCATTGAATAGGATTTAATAGAGTCTGATAGTTGTATAAGTTAATCAGACAAGCACTGTCATTGTTCTAGGTTTAGAACTGAGAAAATGTTAAATTGATTTATTGAGCTGAGTTCCCAACTGAACTTGATCAAGAGTACTTCAACCGTAACTGAGGGATCAGACTCAGTTATGAAAGAACTGAAAAAGGTAAGTTCGCTGAGGGACACAGACTCAGTTGGCTTATCTAGAAGATAGAAGAACAGAGGGTTCAATCACTGTTATTGAAGACTAAAGAAGATAGGGTTCAAACTCAGTTTATGAAAACTAAGTTGAGACTATAAAGTTATATTTCAGCCAAGATTGTGATGACTTGAACTGACTTTATACATCTTGTATGATGGACTAAGAATCATAAGGACAATGATATCTTAGATGAACAATTAAAGACGGTGTACTCTGATTAAGTTAATAATAATCAGATAAAGGATAGAGTACTGAGTTTTTGAAGAAGATTAAAAACTCAGTTGATGCTCTTGAAAACTGGAAACTGACCAAGTCATATTGAATCAGTTTTGGAACTAGAAATAATCAAAACTGATGAAGGATCGGACCATTTTGAATGTCAGAAAGGACACTGATATAAATAAAGAAAAGCAGGACCACTAATGGCTATATGGATTCAAATTCAAATGAACTGACCGTTAGAAAAACCCCAATAAATAGATCTCTTCTACAACAAGAAAAGTGTGGAATTCTAAGAATCAATCTAGTCAAGAAAGATCAAATTAAAGGTGAAAAGTAATAAAAAAAAAAGAATTCCTGCTATGTACTAAATTGCAAGATCAAGAATTTTCTTCAAGTGATCTTCAAAGCATTCAATGAAAGATCAAGATCAATCATTTGAAGAAATACAGAGCTGTGCATAACTTACATATCAAGAAGGAGAAGATCGAATCACAATTGAATCATAGTTATTGATTCAAGTCTCAACATTGATTTAATCAAAGGTTTTAGACATTGAAACACCAAGAAGGTGTGAAGGACAGTTGAGTGCAGTCAGAGAGACTGTGTTTGTGATGAGCTGGTGAAGAGGCAATTCAACCCTCTAAAGACCAGTGCAGCAAGCTTAGTTTAAACAGCCATCCTACCTGTTGAAGACTAAAGCTGGAAGATTGTGAAACTAGGGATTAGTTTAGGACAATCAAGTGTTTAGAATTTACTTTGTGTCTTATAACTGTAAACCTCAATAACATAGTGAATTTGGCCTCCGCATCACAGGGGAAGAGAGGACTGACATGATTACGCACCTGGAACCTCTATAATTCTTGTTTATTTACTTTACGCATTTACTTACTGCATAATAGTTATACTTATCTAGTTCACATACTCAGCAAACACTAGAAACTGAGTCAGCATATTAACTGATAACTCATGTAAAGGCTTATTTACTCCGCTTCCGGTTAACTCAGGTATGGATAAGTCAGTTTTTGACTTAGACTCAGCTAAGGTAGCTTAACTCCGCACAAGTTTTAACTAATTTTTTAAAGTCTAAAATCCAGTTTTTACGGACAAGTTTATTCCCCCCCCCCCCTTTAAACTTGTGTCAGCCTTTCCAAGGGACCAACAATTTGTATTGGAGCAAATCTTGTACTCTGAAGAGATCTCCGATTGAGCTTTATTAGTTTAAGTAACTGGCAACCAGTTGTTCCGATACCAACAATTGGTATCGGAAGCAGTTCTTCCTATTGGAGGTGATTCAAGGCGATTACTGCTTCGTGCATCAGTTATTTTTGTACCAACAATCAGTTCTTATCAGTTGTTTCTGTGACCAACCTTAGCTGATTTTCAAAACCTGCATCATGGAGTCAAACAATCATTTTAGAAATATTCTTAGCTGTTCATTTTTAAGATTTGATGACTATAAAACAAAATTTCAGGATCTTATCGCTGAAACTCAAGAAAAACTGATTGAAAAATTCATTGATGAATCATCCCCCACAAACAAAGAAGAAAATGTTGAAATATTACCCTTAAGCTTTGGTGGAAATAATCATGGTGAAAGTGATGAAGAGATCATACTTTTTGGAACTGACCTAACAAGCAACAATGCTGGATTGGATAAAAGTAAGCAAACACTAGAAGATGAAGAAGTTACAACTGAAACTTTATCTATCAAGCATTATGAGGTAAATGCATCTACATCTAATACTTACACTGCCGTGAACAATCATAGAAATGAAGATTTCAATGAAACATTTGACATACTCATAAAGGAATTAGAGGTAATTCAAAAGAATTATGAGAATGTCAAAAAGGAAAAAGATCTATTGAAAACTGAAGTACTAAGATTGACTGCTGAGATCAATCTTATCAAGGCTAATAATGGAACTAAGGAAATTTGCTCAACTGATGAACTAACAGAGGTAATAAATATCACAGAATCATCAGTTTATCTAATTTCCAACGTTCAATTCAAACCTGGAAAACCATTTGGAGACAGATCAGGTTTAGGGTTTGATAGTCAGCAGAATTCTAAGTTCAGACCTAGTTCAGTTGCACCTTAGTTTGTAGCTACAAAACAGTCAAGAATTCAGAAAACTGGCACAGTTATTAGAACTGACAATTACTAAGCTCAGTCTCAACTCAAAACTGACAAAACAGTAAAATCAGTTAGTAGCAAACAGCAAACTGGAAGATTTTACAGAAAATATTAGAAGACTAAAAAAGGCAAAGCTGATCAAAGATCAGTTAAAAGGACATTCAAGTCACATCCATCTAAAAATGATAACCATTCATGGGATAAAATATTTAGGGGAAAGGGATACTCTTTCCTACTGATGAAGACTGGAATGGACCTATGTTCACTCCGTTTCACAAGAGTGAAAACACGTTGGAGTCAAGAAAGCAGACTTTTCTGAAAACTGACCATACTCAGCCGAAAAATCAAGATAGGTATAAATCTAAGACTTACAGAAATACAAAAAGTAAACAAAAAGGACCCAAACAGATATGGGTACCAAAAAGTTCTTAATTTGTTTTGCAGATAAAAGCTGAATTCGAAATCAAAACCGAGTCATCTGCTCAACTAAGTTTTGAAATTGATCTGAATGATCGACTGATTCAAAGTTTGGATAAGATCAAAGCTGAATCTTGACAGCTGGAGATATATTGTATCGATTGTTACAAGTTAACAATGAAAAGTCGTACCCTACACTCATCTCAACCGTTCATCTTTTCCACTCACCGCTTTTTCCGTACTTCAACGCTCGACATGATTAATGACAAGACGTTATTTTACCCACCCAGATTTTACAACTACCAAATCTACCACTTTTAAATACCCTTTTGTTTTACCTAAAATCATTTACATTCTATTATCTCTTTATAATTCAAAAGAATTTACCCTATCTTTAAATTTCTTCAACAATCTGAATTAATGGCCTTCACCGCAGATGAACCTGGAATGATCATTTCTCTAGATCAATTTGAGGCTAAATACATAGATCCATCTCTAGCCAAAGAAATCGCAAACAAAATCCGAAAAATCAAAGGATTGGAGCAAGTATTCAACATAAACCTAAAGAATGTATGCATGGATAGCATCGGTGATTTTTATGAATTTGGAAGCAAGAGCATTGAAGATGAAGATGTACTTACTTACACTACTCATATGAATGGAAAATAGATCAAGGTTACTGAGAACCTTATAGCAGACATCTTTGGATTTGAGAAATCTGGATTCACTTCAGTTCTCAAAATATCTAAAGAACAGTGAGAGAAGTTATGGAAAGACATTTCTATCTCAGCAGACTCAAATGTATCACTGTCTGGATCAACAGGGCTGCTCAAGCCTAAATTCGGTTTTCTGACAAAGATGCTAGCAAATTGCGTAATTGGAAACGCAGGAAACTTCAGTAATCTATCCGGCACCAAGATAGATCTACTTTATATGATTTTGTTCGAAGAGGATTTCAACTGGCAAAAATATATCTTTGATCAACTGGTCACTCAATCTTCCGATATACCTAAGAAGAAGAATGCTGAGAAGAAAGGGAGATTTTATCTCAAGAAGACTCTTGCTTTTCTAGCCCAAAGAATTATTGACCATTTTAGGATTGCAAGAAGAAAAGAAACTACAGTTGTTGATGGCAAAATTGCAGCCAAAGAAGAAAAATCAAAGAAAAGGAAAATAGGAGGTTCTGAAACTGAACCCAATAAGAAAAGGAAGAAGTCTTCCAAGAAAACTGAAACTATAGCTGAAGCACTGGAACATCTTGAAAGACTGAGAGAAAGGAAGAGGAAACTTGAAGAAGTTACAACCAAACAAGTTAGTGAGAAACCAGCAAAGGCTTCACCAGAAAAATCAGTCAGTTCAGTTACTAAAAGTCAAAGAAAGTAAGTTAGAACTGAAGAAACTTCCAGCAAACAAATCATTGCTGAAGTTGAACCTATTCTTTGAGAAATTACCATTTAAGAAGTCGACAAAGGACTTTCAAGCGCCCCATCACTTCCGAAATGTAAAATCGTGGGGAACAAACCTTGAGAGCTGTTGATGAGGAAATTGATAGTGATGAATAACTGATTGGACCCGGTGTGATCGAAATGCTTAATCTGATATTTTTATCAAGATCTACACCAAAAAATTCAGCATCCAGAATGGAATATGAGGAGTCTATCAAAGAACTGGAAGACTCTCATCACAAGAAAGAGAAGTTGCTGAAGCTGAATCCAAACCGGTACAAGTCATCACTCTGTATGAGCTTGTCAATGAACAAGAAACAGTTCAACAAGATAAGATAGAAGAGGAATCAGTTCCTGAACTGATTATTGAATTAGTAAAAGATCAGGTTGTTGAACCAACACTTGAACAGGAACCAGTTGCTGAACTGGAACTTGGAAGAAGTGTAGAACAAGTTGTTGTAGAAGAACTTGTTGCCACTGAAGGAAAGTTGGAAATTGAAACTGCCATCCCAGTTCCTTTAATCGAATCGAAACAGCGTGATCTCGGCTTGTTCTTTGAAGGAAACCAAAGAAAGCGATCGATTTTAAATCAAGAAATTGTAAGATTTGAGGAACCTGTGGAATCCAATCTGGAGATTCCTAGGGAAAGTGAAATTATCCCAACTCATCAATCATCTGTTAATGTTGAGAAGCGATTGTAGGCGATCGCAAGAGGCGCATGCTTCGAGGTGGAAACTCATCTCTATTTCTAATCAGAGAAGTCAGTTAGCTGAAATGGAAATCACAGAGAAATGGGTATTCAGTCTATGCAACATCAACCATCTGTCCGAGCTGATCAACACTGATGAATTTTTTAACAATGGGTATACGTTGATCAGAGATAGTTATTGGAAGAGACCTACTACAGGAGAGAGTTCAAAGAAAGATGACAATGATGATGATGATGATTCTCAGGGAGACCCTTATTTGCAACAAGGGATTCTCGCCTCTCTACAAGACAAAGAAAGAACAAAGGATGTTGCTGAAGGACGTTCGAATATAGTTCAGATGATAGTGAAGAAACTGAAACAGACTCTGACGGTCAGTCTGAAGATCAAGAAAAGGAAGGTTATCAGTCCCCTACTGATAAAACTGTGCTTGAGATTGCAAAAACTGAAGCTAATAAAGCTTGTGGAGAGTCTGATGAAGAGTTCAATGTGACTATTTCACTAGTTAGAAACGTTGATCAATCAGGTCTAGAAGAAGTAAGAAGACAGTCTGAAGAGCGAAGAAAATATGTGGATTACAAAAAGAAACTTAAGCAGATTGCTTCTCCTCCTAAAGAAGCAAAAGTAGCTGAAACTGGAAAGGACAAAATTGAAGAAAAGAAAGCTGAATCTAAAGATGATGTACTTACACAAGCTGACACTATCAATTTTTACTTCAATGAGCTTATAAAAATTCAGAAGGATTACTTAAGTGTGTTCGGAAAAGTTCTAAAGGCAATGGAGGAAAGCAAAACTGAAAGAGAAAACATGAAAAAAAAGGTTAAACAGTGTCAAATCTGACTGTCATAATACTCTTATCGCAATTAGAAAAACAACCATTGAAACTGAGGCAAGAAAAACTGATACCCAAGACATATGGGAGGGCATCCTCAACAATGTAGTTGATAGACTGATGTCATTGGAGAGTGCATCAAAAGACTCAGTTGTTGCTCAAACCATTTTGGCATCAAATCAGCAGCACCTAAATTCATAGATTAGGAGATTGATCAACAAAGATGATGTCACTAAGGGGGAAAGTTTGGACTTGTTAAAAGTCAATGCAGAAGATATGCCTCAAGTTCTTGATTGTATTGATGAGAAACAGGTTGAACAGCAGAAAGCTAGAGGAGGGTTCACTGATGAAGAAATGGAACTCATAGCTAAGTTCTCATTACTTGCTGAGAAAATACTAGCTCAAGACTCTCAAATGTACAGCGTATTCAAAGATCTACCGATTCAAGAGGGAATATCAAGGGAACAAGCCCTAAAGTCTTTTCTACATATGCAAAAGGTTCTTGTTCATTATTGGAACAAACTAGGAAAATAGGAGAAAGATGGCACTTTGGATAAGGCATCAGATGAAGTTGAAAAGACTGAACTAGAGTTTGTTCAAAAATTACTGAGGCCTGTCACCAGTGAAAGACTAAGAAGATCTGTTTTTGTGTTTACGATGTTGTTTAAAAGCAAGTTTTTCAGCAAGCACAGTATGACAGATTCTTGGAATATTTTGGCAAACATTCAAGGAGTGGAATGCACACAAACTATTCTAGCAATGAAAGAAGCTGCAGAAATCTTTGACAAGCAAGTTGGTCAATGAACTGAAAAGGAAACTGGCAAATAATTTCTTTTCATGTACTTGTAATTGTTTTTACTCTGTAACTCAGTCATCAATAAAATCTCAGTTTCTCAGATCTTTGTGTTTTCATTATTTTATTTTGTCGATATCTTTTTGCATTGCTTTTAAGGAGGGTATTGACATCATCAAAAAGGGGGAAATTGTTGGAAATAAAATTTATGATTTGATGATGATTCATCACTTAATCAGTTATTGTTCTTAAACCCTATTGATGAAATGTCATTACTAGCTGTTATAGTGCAAAGCAAAAAGATGTATAGAAATCATTGTATAGGATTTAATAGAGTCTGATAGTTGTATAAGTTAATCAAACAAACACTGTAATTGTTTTAGGGTCAGAACTAAGAAAATGAGAAACTGTTTTATTGAACTGAGTTCCCAACTGAACTTGATCAAGAGTAATTCAAGCAGAATCGAGGATCGAGACTCGAGTTATGAAAGAAGCGAAGAAGGTAAGTTATTTGAGAACCTGAGACTCAATTGGCTTATCAAAAAGATAGAAGAACTTAGGGTTCAAACCCAGTTACTGAAGACTGAAGAACTGAGGGTTCGAACTAAGTTTATGAAGACTAAGTCGAGACTATAAAGTTAGACTTCAGGCAAGATTGTGATGAGTTGAACTGACTTTATCGATCTTGTATGCTGGACTATGAATCATTAGGACAATGATATCTCAGATGAACAATTGACAAAGGTGTACTCTGATTAAGTCAATAATAATCAGCTGAAGGATAGAGTACTATGTTTTTGAAGAAGAGTAAAAACTCAGTTAATGCCCTTGAAAACTAGAAACTGGCCAAGTCGTATTGAATCAGTTTTGGAATTGGAAATAAGCAAAACTGATGAAGGATCAAACCGTTTTGAATGTCAGAAAGGACACTGACATACATATAGAAAAGCAGGACCACTAACGGCTATAAGGATTCAAATTCAAATGAACTGACCGTTAGAAAACACCTATAAATAGATCTCTTCTACAAATAGAAGAGTGTAGAATTCTAAGAATCAATCTAGTCAAGAAAGATGAAATTAAGGGTGAAAAGTAATCAAAAAGAATTCCTGCTATATACTTAATTGCAAGATTAAGAAATTTCTTCAAGTGATCTTCAAAGCATTCAATGAAAGATCAAGATCAATCATTTGAAGAAATACAGAGCTGTGCATAACTTACATATCTAGAAGGAGAAGCTCGAATCACAATTGAATCATAGTTATTGATTCAAGTCTCAACTCTGATTTAATCAAAGGTTTTAGACTTTGAAACACCAAGAAGGTGTGAAGGACAGTTGAGTGTAGTTGGGGAGACTGTGTTTGTGACAAACTGGTGAAGAGTAAATTCAACCCCCTAAAGACCGGTGCAGCAAGCTTAGTTTAACCAGCCATCCTACCTGTTGAAGACTAAAGCTGGAAGATTGTGAAACTAGGGATTATTGAAGGACAATCAAGTGAGAATTTACTTTGGGTCTTGTAACTGTAAACCTCAAGAACATAGTGAATTTAGCCTCCGCATCACAGGGGAAGAGAGGACTTACAGGATTACGCCAGCTGGAACATCTATAATTCTTGTTTATTTACTTTACGCATTTACCTACCCCATAATAGTTATACTCATCTAGTTCACATAATAAGCAAACACTAGAAACTGAGTATGCATATTAACTGATAACTCATATTTTATAAAAGCTTATTTAATCCACTGCCGGTTAACTCAGTTAAGGATAAGTCAGTTTTTGACTTAGACTCAGCTAAGTTAGCTTAACTCCGCACAAGTTTTAACTGATTTTTAAAAGTCTAAAATCCAGTTTTTAGGGACAAATTTATTCACCCCCCCCCTCTAAACTTGTGTCAGCCTTTCCAAGGGACCAACAAGTCCCTACTTTAAATGTTGGTTCAAAGTAAATTATGCAATCACAAATATAGTGTATGTAATGAAATAAAGTGCTGTAAAGTAAATTGCTGAAAGTAAATAGACACAAGGGTTTATAGTGGTTTAGGGTGATGTAATCCCTTAATCCACTCTTCTCTTGTGATAATTGGAAGGATTCACTATTGTTTTCACAGATATAATAGCATGATTGTACTTGGCTACACAAGCTTCACAATCTGTAAGACTATCACTCCTTGGCTTTAAAATCTTCAATGACTCCGTCTCTATCACTGCTTCTTGAGAACAAATCTTTCAGCAGCTATCACAAAGGTTGCAACTCCTTCTCAGATTCCTCTGATTCAATTTGCTCAGTTGATGTGAATTGGATTCACAAAATTGTGATCAATCTCAGTGCTTGATGTAAAATTTGAGTTCTGTTTTCTGAGTTGATCTCTAGATATTTCCTTTAAGTGCAGATATAAGGCTTTTTCAAATTGACAGACTTTCTGCTTGATTCTTATCAGATTCAACCATTGTTTTTGTTGGGAATAAAATTTAGTTTTGATGATGATTTATCTTATTCAAGAACATGTTTATTAACACCCCATTGATGAAGTGCAGAAACTAACTGTTATAGTGGAAAGCTAAAAGATGTCTAGAACTGAATGTATAGGTTTTACTAGAGTCTGATAATTGTATAGATAGAAGCGTCGTAGAACTGAAACTGGAAATCATCTAAGAATCTGGAAAATACTTAGATAACTGGAACTGAACAGTAGATTGAAGATATACACCAGGAATTGAAGTTCACTCATAACAAAAGAAGGTAAGTTCGCTGAGGGACCCAGACTCTGTTGGCTTATCTAGAACTGAATACCGAGGGAACAAACTCAGTATTTGAAGAACTGAGGGACACAGACTCAGTTAGGGAAGATTGAAGAACTGAGGGTTCAAACTCAGTTATGAAGATTTTAAGCCGAGAGTGTAAGGTTAGAATTCAGGTAAGTCTGTGATGGCCTGAACTGACTTTATGGATCTTGTAGAAGACCAAAGTATCATAAGGACAATGAAATCTTAGAAGATCTTTATGAGGAATGGTGTAATCTGATTTAGTCACATATAATCAGATAAATAAAGTACTGAATTATTTGAAGAAGAGTAAAAAAAACTCAGTGAATGCTCTAAGTCAGTTAAGTAAACTGAAAATTGACATACTCAGTATAAAACTGATCAGGAAACTCAGTTTTAAAAGTCAGTCATCCAACAAACTGAAAGTACATTTGAACGTTGTAAAGGAAGCAACTCTATTGGATGAAATACTGACAAGTCAGAACGGTCATTAAATATAGCCGTTATAAGATAGACGTTGATACAATTCGAATTTAAGCGAAATGAACGTTGGACCTCACACTATATATAGATGACTTTGCACCAAGGATTAGAAACCAAGAATTAACAAGATTACAAGCATTTTTGTGCAAGATTCTCGTTCATTCGAATTGTTATTTGCGCTCAACAAGATCTTATCTTGAATTCTTCAAGTGTTCAAACAACATTGATCTTATCCAGATTTCTACACTTTGAAGAACCAAAAGCATGAATCAATGCATTGATTCTCAGCCCAACATTGATTCTTAATCAAAGGCTTAGAGTGTGAAGCAATCCGGTCAAGGAGTTGCCAAGGACAGTTGTGACAATTGCAGTCGGATAGATTGTGTTTTTTGTAGTAGCTGGTGAAGAGGTATTACAACCCTTTAAGGACCAGTGGTTCAAGCAGTTGAAGATCAGCCATACAACCTGTTCTTTAGTTCTTTAGATTGTGACACTAGGGATTAGTCAAGGACTATCATATATGACTTTTTGTAACAGCGTATCTCAAGGAGTTCTAGTGGAATTTTCCTCCTACATCACAGGGGAAGAGTGGACTGACAGGAACACCACCTGGAACCACTATAATTCTTGCTCTACTTACCTTAAGCATTTGCATTCTATTATTTACTTTACAACATTTATATTTGTTTACACATCATACTGAAATTGATTCTTATTAGCACACACAGTTCATAAACTGACATTCACCAGAATTCAGTTTTGCATACAACTTTTACTTATAGAATAACAAGATCCAGATAAAGGCTAAAATTTATATCTGCTACTGGTTGACTCAGTTTTGTATAAGTCAGTTTGACTTAAACTCAGCTCAACTCCACACAAGTTAAAAATGAACCTTAATTGTTAACCAATCAGCACTAGACTCAGTTTCCAGTTAGGTCTTTGGTGACAAGTTTATTCACCTCCCCCCTCTAAACTTGTGGTAGCCTTTTTAAGGGACCAACAATTGGTATCGGTGCGGTGTTTCTTTAACAAGTCATTGTTAAAAACTTATATGCTCTAATTATCTCCTCTAGTTGTTCTCCTAAAAAAAGCCCAATGTTTCAGCTTCCAGTCTTTGCATAATATAGTTCTCACTCACTCTCATAATGGTTAACAATCAGTATACCAGACATATGCTAATGTGCAACATGGACAGATTTGATGAATATAAACGTCGTTTGCAGGCCTTTCTAGCTGCTTCTCATGATGAGATTATTGATGTACTCACTGATGGACCTATTCAGATCACCCACATGCAAACTTTTGGTGAAAATCAAGTTAGAGTTCCCAAGCCTAAAGCTGAATGGACCAGTGATGATCGAAAGAGAAATAACCTGAACAATGTCGCCATAGACTTCATACTCAGAACTCTTGACATCAACATGTAACTGAAAGTCAAAGATTGCACTACTGCAAAAGAGATGAGGGAGAAACTTCAGTTAGTTTGCGAAGGAACTGATTCTATTAAAGAAAACAAGACCTCTGTAGCTAAATAGAAGTTTGAGAAATTCAAGATGAAGTTAGGCGAGAATATTGATCATATGGAAACAAGATTCACCGGTATCATGGATGAACTGGATCTACTCAAAATTTAGTACACCAAGAAAGAAATCAACACTAGAATCTTAAAGCCTTTACCAATGTGCTAGAAGATGAAGGTGACAACAATGGAAGAATCACGAAGACATGATACTGAAGATTGCTTCAAAATCTTCTCGGATCTCAAAGCTTATGAATTCAGTGAAGATTTCACCATGACAACATCTCTAATCAAAGCCATGGAGGAACCCAAAACAATAGCTCTTGCAGTAGCAGCATCAAATGATAACCAAGAAACCTCATCTAGCAATCTTCAGCAATTGGATGTGATGGAGGAGCAGATGGCTCTAACGATGAACATATTTTGAAGAATGAAGAGTGGACACCCAGTTACTCAGAAGTTCTTCAAGAGAACTTCTGAAAAGAGGAAAGATGATGAATATCTTTGCTTCAACTGTAAGAAGCCCGGACACTTCAAAGCTGAATGTCAAGAGCTGACCAAGAAGACTCAGCATCAAAGAACTGGTAGAAGAGCACTCTTAGCCGGAGATGAGTCAGATTATGAAGCTGGCACTGAAAGATTATCAGATGACACAGCTCTAATGGCTCATATGGAGAATCCAAATGAGGTATGTGAATCTAACTCTAAATATTCCTCAGCTCAGATTTCCATACAAAATGCATGTTCTTCGACTGCTGACTCCAATCCAAAAAATCTAGAATTAGAAGACACACTTTACGAATTGATGAATCAGCTAGTAACTATTCAGGCTGGTTATGAATCAATTAAAGCTGTGAAAGAATTTCTAATTCTTGAAGTTGAAAGATTGAAGTCGGAGCTAAATATGATGAAACTGACTAGGCGATAAAGGGAAGCATCGATGTCGACCCTCTTTGCATCGATAGCAACAAATGACTCTTTTGCTCAATCATGCTCAACCACTGGATTCAAATCAGGAAAGCCATATAGAGACAGAACTGGCTTAGGATTTGATACATAGCAATCTTCTAATGAAGGAACTAGCAAAACTGCTGAACTTAGTATCAAAACTGGTATTAAGTTTGTAGCCGAGCAACTTCCACAGACTGAAAAAATTGCTCAACCAGTAAAGTCAGCCTCACATAAGACAACTTAGTTTTCTAAAAAGACAAATGTACCTACCAACAATTGTAAACCAAATGGTAGATCAGATGTACCTCAAGGAAACCGAAATGATAGATCAACTGCCAGATATACAAAAACTGATCAAGTCAAGAACCAGAAAAATTATAAATCAGATTAAATCTAAGAATGTCAATCATTCAAAGATTCACACATCCAGGGGGAAAGGCAGACTATACCCCACTGATGATGATTGGAATTTTACTGAACCTACTATTAAAACTGATAAGAACAATCATTCCAGACAAAAAACTTATCACAAGTTTCAGTCCAAGACTCAGCAGAGAGCTAATCCCAATTCTCAGCCAAAGTCCCCGTACAAAGGTCAGTCCAGACCTCAGTACAAAAGGAATGATGGTTATTATGCAACTTTTAATAATATAAAACATTTTTGAAATCAGTCTAAACCAGAAGACCTGAGAAATCATATAAATGAGACACAATCCAAGAAAAGATATTATGGAAGTGTGGCTTACATTTATGAAAACAAGTGCAACAATTTCCAGAGAAGCCCTTATGGAAATATACCCAGAGTTGTACTGACAACTGACCACTATGGACCCAAACAGAGTTGGGTACCTAAAGTATTTTAATTTCTTATGCAGGATATTTGGTATTTTGACAATGGATGCTCTAGACACATGACAAAGAGCAAGGACTGTCTCACTGATTTTGTAGCTAAAGATGGACCAAGAGTCAATTTTGGAAGTAGAGACAAACCTGGTTACACAAAAGGTTATGGAACTTAATCAGAAATGGACTCACAAGCAAGAATGTATCTTACTTGGAAAGACTACTAAGCGCAAGTCAATTCTGCAATATGGGATACAAAGTCACATTTGATAAAGAGTACAGCATTGTCGTCAACGAAACAGCTTTCCAAGTAGTTCTTGCTGGAAGAAGAGAAGAAAATATGTATGTTGTAGATTGGTCAACTGCAGTGTCAGAAACTTGTTTGATCGTGCACACCAAGTCAGAACTTAGTTGGTTATGGCACAAGAAACTGAGTCACCTAAACTTTGATGATATCAACATGTTAGTCAAAAAGAATTTGGTGATTGGACTACCAGAGATGACATACAAGAAAGACAGCATGTGTGATGCATGTCAACAAGTAAAACAAACAAAAGCAAGTTTTAAGACTAAGTCTCAACATTCAACAAACAGAGTTTTAGAACTGGTACATATGGACTTGTTTGGACCAGTTACACCAATCAGTGTTAGTGGAAAGAAATACACTTTGATGGTAGTTGATGATTTTTCTAGATACACTTGGGTTATTTTCATGACCAAGAAAAGTGAAACTAAGCAACAACTAACAGAACTTCTTAAGAGACTCCAAAATCAGAAGAGTATTAAAGTCATCAAGATGCTATTTGATTTCAAGGAACCACTTGTGAAATCAATAGATTTGAGTAGTTCACCAATCAAAAGAGATGTATTTCTTAGACAAATTTCTTTAACAAAGGAACCAGCAGCTATTGGTTCTCATGTCAATAGACCAGAGTATGGACTCCTCAGCAAATGGCTCTGCAGGCATGTTATTGGTCGATAGAAAGGCATTGCCATATTATCTGAAGAAAGCATTTATCTGATGAACATAATTTGGGATGAACTTGAGTTCAATTGGGAAGCTTATGTTTTCAATCAGTTAAAACAGCAACACTTAGCTGAATTAGAATGTGTTTGAAAATCCCAAGCTGAAGGAAGAGCACATGTTGATAGACTTTGACAGAAAAAGACACTCAGTGGCGTTATTCCACATTATCTGGAAAGACTCAAGGAAGGGAACGCAGCAGAACGAACTGGTGGATCTATAAGAAAAATGGATACATCCACATTTGATGTAACACTAGTTCATTCTAGGAAAGAAATCTCCAAGACATCACAACCTGAAGCCAAGCAGAAAATTGTGTCTCAGCAAATAGCTGAACACAAATAAATCAAACAAAAAGCTGACTCAGAGAAAGTCAAGTCATTTGGAAAATGTTTGTTCCTAGGCACCTCAAGTCAGTCAGCACCAATTGAGGGGAACAACAACTGACAACCAAAGACACAAGAGATGTCAGTATATCAACTGAAATTGTTTCTCAATTACAACAGTCTATCAAAAAGAAACAAGTTTCCGTTATGCATGCTGAAAAGGAGCAACAGCAATTTCAGCAACCAGCTCAACAATCAGTTAATATTTTTGAAGCTGAAAGAATCGTCAGGTTGATGAAGATGAAACTCAAGACCGAAGAATGTCGTGAAGCTACTCTTCCAAGTGAAGAAAAGTTATTATTAGAGAAACTTAAAGTCAGGGATTTATATGCTCTATTTCCCTTAGATGAATTTCTCACAAACTGTTTCAGAAGATTCACTAAGTTAGCTCAACGAAAATCAGCCACGTCATCAGCATTGGATATTCAAAAGAAGAAGGATGATGACAAAGATGATGAATCAAAGAAAGAAGCTTATAAGATTATAGATTAGCAAACTAAAATTCAACCTCAAGCTCAAACTACCCAAACTGTTGATCAGCAAGTAGGATTGCCAGTTGGAAACCAAACAACTGACACTCAGCAAGCAGTTGGAATAGTTAAAGATAAACAGTTAATGGTACTCAAGGATGATACTCAACCGTAAATTCAACAAGAGGAAGAAACAGATCCTTCTAAGATTTTGACAAAAGAAGAATTGAGCAAAGTACATGAAAATATGAAGATTATGCTCAACCAAAAAGATGAATACAATGGCCTTTTATCAAATATTTCTGGATATTTGGAATATTGGAAGAAGACATATATCTCATTCGACACAAAGCTAAGTATTATTCAGAAATCAAGTTCTAGCTCAGCCTCACATATTCTCCATCTCAAAGAAACCCTTGAACTCACAACCTCAGTAGATAGAGAAACACATGCTCAAGCAGAATGGCATTTAAATCAACGTATCTATGGTTTAGAAACTCAGCTGAATAAAGTACTCACTTCTCAAAAGATTATCTCAGCAGACCAAATAGAAACCTATCAGTTGGTAAATCAGTTATATGATGCCAAAAAGGGGGAAGCTGAAGAAGAAAAGCTGAGACAGCTTGATGAAAAGATGAAGCTAAAAGAGGAACTGAAGAAATATAAATCTGCGGCAGATCCTTATATTCGGAAAGAACTATCTAAAGAACAGCTAATTGCTAAATACAATCAACCTGGAGAAAAGAGAGCAACTCTTACACAGGATCTATGGATGAACTTTTTCAATGATCATAACAATGTCAAACTCTAGTACAAAGACAAAACTTATGAAGAATCTCTCTCTTACTTCTTATCTGATCAGCATCATAATCAGAAGATGGCACAATATAAGAAGATCAAAAAGATTGAAGAGAAATTTCTTATCAGAGACAAGACTGAACAATTGAAAGCTGATGTGGCAGAATTTGAAACTTGTTATAAAAGTGAATCAACATTGCCAAAGCTAGGTCTATGAAGAAGATTGAAAAGTTCCAGTCAAGTAGATTATCTCAAATCCTTCTCCACGGAAGACTCAAAACTAGAACATGCTTATCACCTTCATCATAAAGAGAAGAAATTCATTTTAGTTACACAAAGAGCACCGATAACAGTTCAACTCTTATTTCAGCTTATCTACTGTGTAACCATTCAGTTTTTGCAAATTCTTAAAGAAATCCACTTTCCAGTTTTACATTGTTTTGAATTGTCATTTATATTAAAGATTTTCTTTTAAGGAAGGTTTTGGCATCATCAAAAAGGGGGAAATTGGTGGGAATAAAATTTAGTTTTGATGAAGATTCATCTTATTCAAGAACATGTTTGTTAACACACCATTGATGAAGTGCGGAGACTATTTGTAATAGTGGAAAGCTAAAAGATGTCTAGAACTGAAGGTATAGGTTTTACTAGAGTTTGATAATTGTATAAGTTATATCAGACAAGCACTGTAATAGATAGAAGTGTCGTAGAACTAAAACTGGAAATCATCTAAGAAACCGGAAAACACTTAGATAACTGGACCTGAATAGAAGACTGAAGATATACACTAGGAACTGAAGTTCACTCAGAACTAAAGAAGGCAAGTTCACTGAGGGACACATACTCGGTTGGATTATGTAGAACTGAAGGCTGAGCGAACAAACTCAGTATATGAAGAACTGATGGACACAGACTCAGTTAAGGAAGATTGAAGTAAGGTTAGAATTCAGGTAAGTCTGCGATGGCCATAATTGACTTAATGGGTCTTGTAGAAGTTATAAGTATCATAAGGACAATGATATCTTAGAAGATCTTCATGAGGAATGGTGTAATCTGATTCAGTCACATATAATCAGATAAATAGAGTATTGAAGTTTTTGAAGAAGAGGAAAAAAAACTCAGTTAATGCTCTGAGTAAGTTAAGCAAACTGAAAACTGACATACTCAGTATAAAACTGATCAAGAAACTCAGTTTTATAAGTTAGACATCCAACAAACTAAAATTACATTTGAACGTTGTAAAGGAACTTTATTGGATGAAATACAGAAAAGTCAAAACGGTCACTAAATATAGCCGTTACTAGATAGATGTTGATACATTCTGAATTTAAACGAAATGAACGTTGGACCTCACACTATAAATAGATGACTTTGCACAAAGGATTAGAAACCAAGAATTAACAAGATTACAAGCATTTTTGTGCAAGAGTCTCGTTCATTCGAATTGTTATTTGCGCTCAACCAGATCTTATCTAGAATTCTTCAAGTGTTCAAACTACATTGGTCTTATCCATATTTCTACACTTTGAAGAAACACAAGCAAGAATCAATGTAGTTCCTTTACAAAGGCTTAGGCTGTGAAGCAATCCGGTCAAGGAGTTCCCAAGGACAGTTGTGAAATTTGTAGTTGGGTAGACTGTGTTTGTGATGGTATCTGGTGAAGAGGCATTACAACCCTTTAAGGACCAGTGGTTCAAGCTGTTGAAGAGCAGCCATACAAGATGTTCTTTAGTTGTTTAGATAGTGACACTAGGGATTTGTCAAGGACAATAATATAGGACTTTTTGTAACAGCGTATCTCAAGGAGTTCTAGTGGAATTTTCCTCCTACATCACAGGGGAAGAGTGGACTGGCAGGATTACACCACCTGGAACCACTATAATTCTTGCTCTACTTACCTTAAGCATTTACATTCTGTTATTTACTTTACAGCATTTATATTTATTTACACAGCATACTGAAATTGATAGTTATAAGCACACACAGCTCACAAACTGACATTCACCAGAATTCAATTTTGCATACAGCTTTTTCTTATAGAATAACAAGATCCAGATAAATGCTAAAATTTTATCCACTGCCGGTTGACTCAATTTTGTATAAGTCGGTTTGACTTAAACTCAGCTTTGTCAGCTCAACTCCACACAAGTTAAAACTGAACCTTAATTGTTAATCAATATGCACTAGACTTAGTTTCCAGTTAGGTTTTTGGTGAAAAGTTTATTCACACCACCCCCCCTCCCCCTCTAAAGTTGTGTTAGCCTTTCTAAGGGACCAACAGTTTTCTTTTCTGTCAATGCCTTCTATTTATAGCCTTAATAATCCTTGATTTGAATATCCATCCATTGGCTTTTTATGTGGAGCATAATCCTTGATTTATTTCTTAATTCCCCCTTAATTATATTCTCCTTGATTTTAGTGATCGGAATTTTTTCAAACGTATATCATAAAATCCATCCTTGATTGATTGTGCATTTAATGCTTGATCATCATCATTTGAAATTTGAGCATGTAAAGTTTACTTGGCCATTCCCTGAACGGTTAAGTGATACTCCTGACTTAGCTGTCTTAGTTCTTCCTTCACTAATTTTTCTTTGCTCAGCCGATAGTCAAATCACTCTACCGGTTTACTGTATTGTCATCTTCCTTGATCTTTTATGTACTTCTTGTACTGCACTGATCCTTAATTTGGGTGAGATCAGTGTACACAATATTTGACATTGTATTCCATCATTTGAATTATAAGTTAGACTTATCCAAGGTCATCACAGACTTTCTCGGTTATAAGTCAGACCATAAAGTCTTCATGCTTCTCTGCTGGTACTTGGCTGGCTTCACTCTGCCGGATTTCTGTTTTACATTGCCATCGTACCAACTGGTACAATACTTGTCTGACTCAACTTATACAACATGTCAGACTCTAAGTAAATTCTTATACAGAGAATTCTAACTTATTTTAGGCTTGCTATAACAGCTAGTATGACAATCATCAAAACATAATAAAATGTTCCAAAGAAGAGTAAAGGCAAAAAGATATCTAGATTAAATGTATACGTTTACTAGAGCTTGATCTTTGTATAGGTTTGATCAAACAAGCAGTGTAAAGAGGCAGCAGACCAGTCTTGGTTAGTAGGGTGTCTAAGTCAGTAGACTGTCTAGGAACCTACTTATAGTATAAGGCTGAGGGTTCAAACTCAGTATTGAAGGCTAAGGGATCAATCTTAGTAATTAAAGTCAAAGAAGATCAGAATTTAGGGAAGTCTGTGATGACCTATACTGATCATATATACCTTGTGTATAAGGTCTAAAATCCATTTAAGTTGAAATGTGATTGGAACTTGGTTATCTTAAAATGGTGTACTCTAACTTCATTATAAAAAGTTAAATGAGAAGCAGTCAGCTGAAGTGTTTATCAAAACACATATGATGCACATAAGAACTACAAAATATACCAGATGGATGTCAAGAGCGCATTTTTGAATGGCATTCTGGAAGAAGAGGTTTATGTTCATCAACCTCCTGGTTTTGAACTCAAAGATCAAGAAGATAAAGTGTATAAACTTAACAAAGCACTTCATGGACTGAAACAAGCACCAAGAGCATGGTATGAGACCCTCTCTCAATTATTTGTGAACAATGGTTTTAGTAAAGGCACCATTCACAAAACTCTTTTCAGAATCAATGAGGGTGATAGCACCATGCTGGTACAGATTTATGTGGATGACACAATTTGCTATGTGAAAAGTTTGCTAATCTCATGAAAAGCAAGTTCCAAATGAGTATGATGGGAGAAATGAACTACTTTTTGGGACTACAAGTCAAGAAAATGCAAGATGGAATCTTCATTCATCCAACTAAATACACCAATGAGCTGCTGAAGAAGTTTGTAATGGAAAACAGTATCAAAGTCTCAACTCCTATGGGTACAAGCATCAGATTGGATGAAGATAAAGAGGGTAAAGATGTTGATCAGACTCTATACAGAAGGATGATAGGAAGTCTGTTGTACCTTACAACCAGCAGACCTGATATATCCTTTGCAGTAGGTGTTTGTGCAAGATTTCAATCTATACCTAAAAAAGTCACTTACCTACAGTAAAAAGTATTCTTAAGTATCTCAAAGAGACTTTGGGAGTAGGGATTTGGTATTCAAAAGATGGAAGTTTCAAGGTTATATCCTACTCAGAATTTGATAAAGCTGGAAGCAAGATTGATAGAAAAAGCACCACAGGTACTTGTCTGTAGATGGGAAATAGACTTGTTTCCTGGTTTAGGCGGAAACAGAATTCAATTTCAACTTCCACTGCTGAAGCTGAATACATTGCTGCTGGAAGTTGCAGTGCACAAGTTTTATGGTTAAGACAACAACTAAAGATTATGGGATTGAGGAAAGAGAAATTCCCATAATGTGTGACAACACAAGTGCAATTGCAATCACAAAAAATCCTGTTTTGCACTCAAGGACCAAACATATTGATGTGAGACTTCATTTTATTAGAGATCATGTTGAAAAGAAAGATGTTGTGGTTCCTTACATCCCTACTGAAGATCAACTTGCTGACATCTTTACAAAACCTTAGGATAGTGAAAGATTTGCTATGTTAAGTACTGAACTTGGCATTATCAAGGTTGATTGACCTACTAACAGGTCAGCAAGGTACTGGAATTCACCAAAGGGACTAGAATTTGCCCTGCTGGGTAAGCTCACTTGGCAGATTAGTCATTGGTATTAACAATTCCTATATACTCTTTTTGGTTTGGACAATTGAGCAAATGAAGTTGACAAGGGGATTGGTCTTTGTCCTATTGGGTGAGCTCACTTGACAGATCAGTCATTGGTATTACACTTCATCTTGTATTATCAATTGGACAAAACCAAGTTGTTGATAATCAGCTGTATTTTTGGATGACAGCAGGCTGCTGAACCTGCTAAGCCTACTGAAGTTTTCCAGCAGACTTATGAACTCTACTCAAAAAGCTTGCTGTGTGGAACGTTGCTGATAAGTCAGACTTTAATGAAAGTCAACAGTCAAGTTATTGGATATTAATCTTATCCTTTATTATAGCTATTACGGTACATAACGGTATTGTACTAATGGGATCAATTTGTGGGACACGTGGCAGTACCACATTTATTTCAGACTAAGATCATGCATTAACAGTATAGTTCGTTCATAGTACCTGACTGACTGTTTTTACACCCACTACTCTCTGTTATATATATACATATATATGCACTCTATATATTCACAAACATTCTCAAATGAATCTTAATTGTAGAATATACGAGTGTGAACACAGATTTAAAGAGCTTTCTTCTTCATCTTTCTTATGTTTTTTGCAAGGGCGGAAAAGGAAGTTCATCTTGGTACTAGTCAAAGCGTGAAAGGCTATGTTGTTGATGCTAAGAAAATTGAGCTAGCAATCAATCTTGGAAGGAGAATAAGAAGGTATGAAGGGTTGGAAACCGTCTTGAATCTTAGATTGGAGAACATTTCTTATACAAATGCTAACAATTTTTGGAAGAATATGGTTATAAGGAATGACAGGGAAGCATTGACAACGACAGTAAATGGCAAAGAGATTGAGATCACTTCAGACCTACTGAGGGAAGCTTTTGGATTTAGTCCAGGGAACAATGCTCCCGCAAATCCAGAATTGATGTAGTTGCCAAGACTGGATTTTGTTAGAGCAATAAAGATAGACAAGTCTGCAGCAGCAGTTTTGAATATAAATGTGAAGCATATTGCTTTAAAGTATAACTTGTTGAGCAAATTATTTGCCAAGAACATTCTGGGATTTGTTGGAAGTCTTGATACATTATCTGGACCAAAAGATAGATCTGCTGATCATCATCTCTAGAAGCATGAAGTTTGATTGGGCTGGATTCTTTGTGCAATACATGAAGAAAGTTAGATGATAGAGATGGCACAAGGAAATCAAAGACAAAACCTTTGGGTTTACTGATTCAGACCCTGCTGAACCACCTAGAAATTCCTGATGTTGCACCTATCAAAATAAACAAGACAAGGTACAAGCCAGAAATCCATTATAGTATTCCTGGTCTAGATGATAATGAAGAGGATCAGGAAAGGACTGAAAGTGATTTTGGTGATGACAATGATGATGATGATGATGATGATGTTGATCATGGTACGTAGGAACAGAGAACTAAATCAAAACAAGATGTGCTACCTGCTACACCAAAGAAATCAGTAGAGAAAAGAAAGACTACTGATACAAGGAAGATTACTGAGTTGTTAAAGCCAAAAAGGGCAAGGTAGCAGATAGTAGACACAACTGAGTCTACAGAGGTTCTAGTTGATGTTGAGGCTGCTGAGCCTACTGAAGTTGCAAAGAAAGCAAGTGCCAATGTTCTTAAAGAACAAATCAGTGAGGACTCAAGGAAAAGAAAGGCTACTACCAAAAAGCAGATAGAGAAGGAACTTTTTGAAATTGAGCAACAACTTTGCTAAGAGAGAGAAAGCAGTTGCAAAAAAAGATTCCATGGAAAAGGAAGAGAACTGAGGACTCTTGAAAAACAAAGAGAAGGAGAATACGATGAAGATGCTGAGCCTATTGTTAAGGCTACTAAAGTTGTTAGTGAACAACAAGCTGAAGAACCACAGTAGACTGCTGTATTTGGAAGTAAATGTACTTGTTCATCACCCTGGTGAGACAGAAATAACTCGGGGAAGGAAAAACTGATGAAGACCCTACTGTAGAGCATGAGACTCAGGGGGAACAAAGTGTTGAACAGATGGTGATAGTAGGTACCAACTTGCAATCTGAAGAACCTACTGACATATTTGTATCTACTGAAGATACATTGAGCCATCGTGTTGAAACTTTTGGAAGTCAACAAGCTGAGCAACCTGCTCAATGAAATCCAACTATGCCTTGTGAGAGAAAAGAGAAGAAGTCAAAGAAAGAAAAAGTGGATCCTGACTTCAGGAGGGTTCAAAAATATTTTGAATGGAAGTTTGGTTTCTACAAGAGACAAAAACCAGCAGTAGAGCCTATGACTGGTTTTGAAGAATGGGAATTTAAGAATCTTAGAGTAGACAAATATTTTGGGATTGATTGACAAATCTGAGTTAGAGATAAGACTGATAGCAATCATACAAGATGGAAAAAAGAAGAAGAATGTTATGTTCAGAGATCCTAAGTTTACACCTGACAGTGATGATTCATCTTCTTCAGATGATGATCATCCTATTTTTCCAGGAGAATCCAGTGGAGTGGCTAAAGATAAATCTACTGAGGATGCAGGACAAGGATCTACTGAGTTAACAGCAGAACAATCTGCTGGTGGTGATAAGTCTGCTGAAGGACACCAGACTGACAACATAGATCAAGAAATGGAAGCTGCTTTTATTGAAGATCTGGAAGCACAAATCAATGCAGAAACAACTCTTGAAGACAATAGATTGGTCAATATGTCTGATACAGTAATGATTGAACAATCTGATGTCAATTCTGAAGGATCAAATCTATATCAGGACAGTATTGACACTGAAGAAACCTTAGCAAAGGCTGCTGAAATGTTTAGAGATATATGTTCATGGAGTTTAAGAGGAAAATATGGTTGTTTTTCCTCAGAACACAGTTGAAGTGCAGGTTCAGTCTATTGAGGCACATACAGCAACTGAACATAGGTTGGAACTAGTGGTCATAAATACTAAGGAACAGACAGTATATGGACAAAGGTTGGAACCTCAATTGGGATTGGAGGAATCCCATGTGTCCAGTATGAATGCTATTGAGGACATACCTGCTGAAACTTTATAAGGAAAAGAGGTTGTTGATGAACAAACTGATGAGAAACTTCTTGATTAAGAATTTAGTGATGAGGTGTTTCAATTACCTGAAGAAGAAGTACAGGAAGAGCCTCAACAAGCACAAGACCCTATACTTGAGGAAGTACATATTTTGGATGTTGTACAAGAGCCTCTACCTGTACAAAAACCTGCAATTGAGGAGATCATTGGAAATGTTGTTGAATATGGTCCTTAACCCCAGAATGGGACTGGACAAGAGCAATTATTGTGAGGAAACCTAGGGCTGAAGATGATGTTGAACAGTCGACTGAAGGTTTTGTTGAAGGTATGGCTGGAATGAATGTAATTCCCTACATTCCCGTGCATATTTTGGATGAGTTGAGAGCTGTAAGAGATGAAATAATTCAAGCGAGGACTCAAATCGAATCGCGTGTGAGAGCAGATTTGAAGATTTGGTGGAAAAGCAGAGGAGAACTTCTAAGACAAAGACATCAAACATCACTTCTCTTCAATTTTAAACTAATGACATGCTGAGCAAAGTTTCTCGAGTTAAGAAAGATGCTGTAAGCAGAGACAAGCATGTAGTAGAGTAGATTGCTTCATTGCATAAGAAAATTGACAAGCTTGCTGAGGCACCTAAACCTGTTGAGGCACCTCACCCTGCTGTCACTGATCCTAAACTGACTGAAAGGATCAATCTGCTGGAACAAACAATAGAAGGCCGAGTTACTGCAGTTGATACAAGAACTGAGATCATTGAAGGGCAACTGAGTAACTTGGTGAATACACATGAGAGTGTTCTTGTTCTGCTGAACCGCTTTATTGATGATGTCAATAAGGGGGAAGACTAACTTACAACAGAAGCAAAAGAAGCAGCCAGAATCTTTCATGAGAAGAGATGGGAAGCAGATATCAATGAATTTAGGAAACCTGGTATTGACTAGGAAAACTCCTACACCTGGTAGAGGAGGACATGCTGGAAGATCTGGAGGTAGAATACAGCCATCTACTATGGAAAAAGCAAAGTTATATGTGGATGAATTCAAGACTTGCTATATATGAGGAGGTTTCAATTGGCAGGGAGTCCGGTTGAACATAAATGAAGCCTAGAAATGGTGGAAAATGGTGAATAATTGCATTGATTTCACATTAATTGAAAATCGTGGATGGTGGATATGAAAAATGAGATAAGAGAGTGCCAACAGAAGAGAGAGGAAGAAGAGGAAGGAGCAAGAAGAAGATAGACACTAGATCAACATACTTGCTTATGATTTTATCTTTCTAATGATCTTAGTTGTAATAACTTTTGAACATATTTGCACATCAATGATACATCAATGAAATTTGTTCTATTTTTGTGTTTTACCTTTTTGCTTTGCTGTAAGGAGGGTATTGGCATCATCACTAAAAAGATGGAAATGGTTCAACATATTCTAGTTTTAATGATGAGTGCCAGACTAGCTGTTATAGAGCAAAAGGAAAAAGATGTCTAGATTAAATGTATAGGTTTACTAGAGTTTGATCTTTGTATAGGTTTGATCAAATAAGCACTGTAAAGAGGTCAGCTGACTTGATCAGCAAACCTGTCTAGGTCCGTAGGGTGTCTATGTCAGTAGGTTGTCTAGGAACCTACTGATAGTAGAAGGCTGAGGGTTCAAACTTTGTATTGAAGGCTAAGGGGTCAAACTTGTTAATTAAAGTCAAGGATATGGGATCAAAATTTAGGGAAGCATGTGATGACCTAGACTGTTCACATATACCTTGTGTAGAAGGTCTAATTTCAATTTATGTTGAAAGGTGATTGGAACTGGGTTATGTTAAAATGGTGTACTCTAACTTCATCATAAACAGTTAGATGAGAAGCAGTCTGCTGAAGTGTTTATCAAAACAAAGCAGACTAAAAGTCAGCTAACAATCAAGGACATCAGCAGACTTACATATCAAATATATGTTGGATGTATAATTCGAATTAATCCATGTTTTTCTGGAAGATTAAATGGATAAGGATGAACTACAAGCCTTGGATTAATTAATCAATCAATGGTCAAGATGATAGGGACATTGTAAGGAATTCAGAGCCGAATAAAATGGAAATAAACCATTGATTGACAGTCTAGACTACCAGAAGGACAATGACAGTGTCAGAAGGTACAGCAGAGGTATTTTCAGAGATATTCATTAAAATCTTGTAATTGTTATCATTCAAATTCAAATTCAAATCAAAGGATCTACACCTATAAATAGAGGACTCCTGATTCAGATTGCAACACACACCCAATACCAAGAATTTACAAGAGGCAATAAAGTTTTTGAGCAAGATTCTATCAAGAGCAATCTAACCCTGCTGAGCTATATTGAACAATCAGTTTTCTGATCAAGTTTTTCTCCAAGTGTTTCCTGCTAATCAAGACTTATCCAGTTTACACAATTGAAGAACTCAGGCAACTGATTCATTCATCCTGATCAGAAGTCTACTGAAAGAAGAATCACTTTCTTGGTTCAACCCTTCTTTTTCAAGAAGTTTACTGAAGACAGAGAAGCACTTTTGGGTGTCAAGAAACATTGTTTGTGTGGTGGAGATGGTGAAGAGGCAATCCTACCCTTCAAGGACCAGTGGAAGACTTAGGAGCTGTAATCCAACCTGTTTCTAGTTTTCAGTTTGTGAAGAAATAGTCCTTGGTCAAGGACAAACAGTTTAGTGATTTTTGTAACTGCAACCTGAAGAATCTCTAGTGAATTTCCTCCAACATCACAGGAGAAGAGTGGACTGACAGGATTACACCTCCTGGAACCACTATAAATCTTTCCTAATTTACTTTACTGCATTTACATTCTGCATTTACTTTATCTGCATGCCTATCACATCAAATCTAGTGAACAAGCTACTAAATCACACCACTTGCACTATTGAGTATCTAATACTTAGTATCATATTTAAATCAACAAGTCACAAGGATTAATTAATTATATTCCGCTGCAACAAACTCTAGAATCTCAATAGTCAGCAGACTACTGACCTTGCTGAGTTTGTCAACTCCAAAAGGTTTTAAGTGTTAAGTTTATTCACCCCCCTCTAAACTTAACCAAAGCCTTTTCAAGAGACCAACAAAACCCAAGCCACAAGAGGTGCAGTCGATCAACAACACACAAGCAACCAAAAGACCTACTTTGAGTACGGCATTAAGACAAAAGCTGATAGGCGTTCCGCCATAATGGCAAGCCGTCACAGTATTTCAAAGCAAAAGATCCGCAAACAGACTTTACTCCCTGCCTAACATTTCAAGTAAACGCTTAAGGCATGGAGTAGGGGGCCATTGATATGCCTAAATCCTAATTCAGCCCACGGATCCTTATTTGGGTCCATACGACCCCTAAAACAGTGGATTAAGCCACCGGCCACCACAATCCGCGAACTCGCAGGGCGTCGGCCCCGCTCCAAGCCTTTGCTCCTATGTGATGCTATCAGCCTAGGGGGCCGGCCCGTGAACCCGAGGACATTAGATCCACCGGAGAGCAGAGCCGCCAACATAAATATAAGACAATCCAAGGTTCTCAAGCCGCAAGGCCCATATCGAGGCCGTAAGTCCCTCAACTAATCCTCCAAGGCTCTCAGCAGGCCGCTAGGCTCTCAGCCCGCCAACTTGCCAGCTGCCCTCTCTTGCCAGCTGGCTTGCTCATGACCTCTATAAGTACCCACATCACCTCCATCACTAAAAAGGAGGGAACTTCATTCCCAAAACTATGAATGGCTTGATCCCGTACAAATGGTACGTATGCAGCCTCTTCAGGCTCAGCTCATTTACACTAAAACACCAAACAACACCTATATTGCTCTTGAAGATCTTCATCTTTTTCTTGAGCACCACCACTTTCACAGCCGAGAACCATCACTTCCATACACTCCTTATAGCCAGATATCCACTGTTACATCCACTCAATCTTGTTGATGACTTTTTCGGCATCATCAAGATGGTTTTCACCATATGTTGTCATAAATGTCTTCATTTCGGGTGCATTTGAAGAAAATGATGAACTTTCTGGGAGGATTTACACAATGAACGGCCAATGGCAAAAGCATTAGCTAGGGCGCAATTATAAACCCGAATTGAAAGTCTTTATGTTGGACAACCCGTAATACGAGTTATGGAGCTTTTTGAGTACAGTCAAGCTGGCGAGTATCGTTATAGTATAAAGGCTCAAGGGAAGGTTGAGCACAGTCAGCTGATACACTCTGGTAATAGTATGAAGACACAACAGTCTACTGTCAAAATGAAGACACAGTAGCCTGCGGAGTAATCTAGTGTAGTGTAATGTAGAAAGTGGTTATTCATTTATAGTTTGTTGTAACCACTTGTAACACTTAAGAACCGTGTTGAAGACTTTGAAAGAAAAACAGTTGTTTGCCAAGTTTCCAAAATGTGAGTTTTGGTTATAGCGAGTCAGCTTTCCGGGGTATGTGATATCTGGGGATATTATACAAGTAGACCCTGTAAAGATAGAGGCAGTTTAGAAATGGCCAAGACCTACCACCGTCTCAGAGGTAGGAAGCTTTTTGGGGTTAGCTAAATACTATAGGATGTTCATACAAGACTTTTCCAAGATAGCCACACCACTCACCAAACTTACACAAAAGAATGTGAAGTTTGAATGAAGTAGTGAGTGTGAGACAACTTTTCAGACTTTGAAGGATAGATTGACTACGGCTTCAGTTTTAGATGTTCCGGAGATCTTTGATAATTATAATGTGTACACCGATGCTTCAGGACAAGGGTTAGGTTGTGTTTTGATAGAAGAAGGCGAAGTGATTTCATCTAGACAACTAAAAGTACATGAAAAGAATTACCCGACACACGACATAGAGTTGGCAGCGGTAGTGTTAGCCTTATAAATATGAAGACACTATATGTATGGAGTCAAGGCTAGAGTCTTTACGGACCTTAAGAGTTTGAAGTACTTCTTCACTCACAAGAATTTGAATATGAGGCAATGAAGATAGTTAGAGTTTGATAAGGATTTTGACTTGGACATTCAGTACAATCTGGGTAAAGTGAATGTGGTTGTAGGTGCGTTGACTAAAAATCCAGTATATGCGGTTTCAGGGGTGAAAATATGGCAGATCGGTTAGACGGGCTGAAAATCCAGGGTTTTTACCAGTTTGGGTATCAACAGTTTGTGACACCGTTGTTGGCTAGATCAGAGTTGATTGATGATATCCGGGGTAAGCAGGATGAAGACCCAGCTTTGGGGGACCTGAAGAGAGTTTCAAGAGAAAAGGCTACAATGGGTTACGTACTAGACAAGAGAGGAAATCTTTGGTACCAGGATCGGTTATGCGTGCCTAATATAGGAGGCCAAAGACAGAGAGTCATGGATGAAGCACACAGCATCGCCTTTGTAGTGCATCCAGTAGCTACAAAGATGTATAGATATTTGAAGTAACGTTTTTGGTGGCCTTCAATAAATTTGGAGATAGCTAAGTTTGTGGTTGAATGTGATACGTGTCGGAAAGTCAAGGCCAAGCATTAGAAACCCGGAGGTATGCTTCAACCTTTAGATATGCACGAATGGAAATAGGATAAAATCATAATGGATTTCATCACCGTTTTTGGAGAAACAAAGAGTGGACATGATATGATTTGGGTCATTATAGATAGGTTAACTAAGTCGGCTCGTTTCATACCTACAAATGTTGATATGTCATTGAAAAATATGACTACACTTTATTTGGATAATATAGTGATGTTACACGGTGTACCTATTTTGATAGTTTTGGATCATAATAGCCGGTTCATCGGACGTTTTAGGAAGAGTTTGCAAAAAGCCTTAGGTACAATGTTGGACTTGAGTACGGCCTTTCATCCTCAAACGGATGGACAATCAGAAAAAAAAAATCCAAACAATTGAAGATATGCTAAGAGCTTGTGTTTTGGAAGTAGGTGGATCATGGGATGATAATGGTCCCAAAGAAGGGTGAAAGTATAGTCAAAGGGGGGAATGACTATACTTGAGTTTCAAAAACTTTCCTTGTTTTAAAGGCTTTTGGGAAGCGGATAAGTCTCTTTTTAAAAGTTGTTTCAATGTAGATTATGTACACACAAAGTATGATAAAAATGTAGTAAAGTAAAGTACAGTAAGTAAATAAACACAAAGGTTTATAGTGGTTCAGTGTGGTGTCATCCCTAAGTCCACTCTTCTTCTGTGATGATTGGAGGAATTCACTATTGACTTTCACCAATACAATAGTGTCATTGTCCTTGGCAACACAAACTTCAAAATCTCTAAGACAATCACTCCCTGGCTACAAAAGCTTCAATGACTCAGTCTTCAACCCTGCTCCTTGAGAACAAACCTTCAGCAGCTATCACAAAGGGAGCAATTCCTTCTCAGATAATCTGATTCAATTGCTTCAGATGGGTGTGAATAAGATTCACAAGTGGTTGATCGATCTCAGTACTTGATATAACTTTGATGCTCTATTCTTTGAGTTGATCTCTAGATATGTCTTTTCATTTCAGATAGAAGACTTTCGAAATTGATAGAGTTTCTGCACTTTTTGTATTCTTTTATATATTCTATATATATCTTCTTGTTTTCAGTCAATGTCTTCTATATATAGCCGAGATTTCATTGATTTTAAAATTCGTATGTTGGCTATTTAATCCTGAGAATAATCCTTGATTTAATCCTTTATTTTTCCTTGATTTTATTTTCCTTAATTTCAGTGATCCATATTTTCTTCAAAAGTTCATCGTAAAATCGGTCCTGGATTGATTCTACATTAATTTCTTCATTTTCTTACGTTCAGAATAGATTGCAGATAGCATCCTTCACTTGCATGTTCCTTAACTTGGTTGTTGCTTGACCGGTACTGTGAATCTGCTTATAGGCTGTTACTTTGTTGTTGAGATTTTCTTCACCGTTATTCTTGATAGTCGGTGGTAGATCCTTCACTTAGCCAGTTTGCTGTTTTTCTTTCTACATTGATTTCCAAAGTCTGAGTATGCTCGAACTTCACTGATCCTTGATTTGGGTGAGATCAGTGTACACCATATTACAAAGAATAGATTCCATCACTTATTAATAGTCTTAGACTTACCCAAGGTCATCACAGACTTCCATGGTTGTAAGTCAGTCCATAGGTCTTCACTTTACTAAGCTGGTTCCCTAGCTGTCTTCACTGAGTTGATCTTTAGTTTTCCACTGAGCCATCCTTCCAGTCTAGTACAATGCATGTCTAACTGAACTTATACAACATGTCAGACTCTATGTAAAGCCTATAAAAAACATTTCTTACTTATTTCAGGCTTGCTATAACAGCTAGTATGGCCAACAGCAAAACAAATAAAATGTTCCTTACAATTCCCCCTTTTTTATGATGTCAAAAACCTCATAAGCCTGAACATAAGTAAACATGTTTTCATATGATAATAAGAATAAAACTCAACAATTTTGTTCATCCAGGAAGGGAAATAAGAAAAGAAAAATAGAGAAAATTATTATAGTCAAGTTTTTCTCTAAAGTTCAAATGCATTTCCTTTTCAAGCTTTTACATTTTGAGCTTTCAGGTTTTTTACTATCTTCCCCCTTTTTCGTAGCATCAAACTTTTCTTCTTGAATTTGATTAGTGGCTTCAGACACTGTTATGAGTGTTGCAACCTGCTTGATGGCAACATCTAGGATGCCTTCAATGGCCTGAATTTGTTGTGAGTGAGTGTCAAGTACATCAACCACTGGATCAAGCCTGCCATAAACTGTACTTGCTAGATGCTCCAGTCTGCCATAAACTGCACTTGCTAAATGCTCTATATTTGTGTGGACATTTTGTGTGATAAGTGAATTTAGGTGGCATATCAAATCTTTTTTCCTTTCCATCACAGCATCTTGAACCTTAATGTGACTGATCACATCCTCAATCTTGCCCGTCATGGAGAATATACTAACTCTCAATGATATTTTGAGATTTTCTCTACTCAGAGTTTGCTTCTCCATATCCACAACTAGGGGATCAATATCCAGATGAAATGTTCTATCTGATTTGCAGGGGTTTGTTGAGCCTGTGTTGGTGCAGGTGCATCAGCTTGTTCTTCTTCATTTTCTTCTTTAATCTCCTTATCAGATAGAGATTGTTGGGGGTAGCTTTCATCTTCAAGTCCTGGTTGGGACTTTGCTTATACTTTATTTGCTTCAACTTCCTCAACTATCATTCCTCCTTGATCAAAGTTGGGGGTCCTTGTTGAGTCAGTTGGTTGAACTTCCTCTGTTGATCCACTCAGCTGCTTTCCTTTATCAGCCTTACTCTTTTGAATAACTTCATGGAGTGTCAGGTTATCAACAAAATCTTCTGTCTCTTCTTGACCATCAGTGTGATGTTCATCTTCTTTCTCTTCTTCAGAGGTCAGATAGTAAACTTCATCATCCTCTTCCTCTTCTGCTTCATCAGAGTTGACTATTGGACCTTCATCTATTCTTGGTCAACTAATGTTTCTTCTCTCATTTCTTGTGTTGGACCTTGTCCTTCTCCGAAACCCAGAGGAGCTTGCCTCGGCCGGTTTCCTCTTCTTGTCTTCCTTCAAGTAGGTGAACATTACTTCTGCTTCATGCAGTTTGTGCAGCTGGATTAGTTTCACCTTTATCTGATCAAACAAATACTGTAAAAGAATTCCACAGGATTTCCTTTCCTAGAAGATATCTCTCTTCTGCAGTCCTTTCTCGACGGCTAACTTGCGAGTGTCAATCTCTCATTGTAATTGCTCCTTCAATATGTTTAATGAGAAGATTGACCAATTTAATTCAAGGCCCAGGTAGATGATGGCCATTAGTCTGGTCCTAACCTCCATCATTCCATGCACGGATCCCTTCTTCCCTTCTATGCTCTTGGTAAGCAGGTGAGCAAATTCTTCAAACGCCTTCTTGAGTGACGATCTTATACAGTTGAATTTCTTTGTTGCAGGATCAACATTCTTGGCTATCTCCGCCCAAAAAGTGTCAATGTAGGTTTCCATATTCTTGATCTCTGAAGGTCCGGTGTTAGAGAGTTTGAGACACATAGAAATCAGGCTAGGTGTGATTACCACTTCCCTTCAATATATATTGCTAGTGATGATGTCCGGTGACCCTTTCTTCTTCCCTGGAACACATTTGGCATTCTGCCAGAAAGAAATTAGGGTTTTATAGCAGATACCTGTGATTGGCAGGTTAATAAATGTCATTAGCCCTATATTCGTACACCTATCTACCAGTCGATGTGCTTGGAGGTCGTTGTTACACAAGGTGATGTAGTGCTCAGATCTGAAGAAAGACCCGATGACAATAGATCTTTCATAATGACTGTCGTACTTAGCGATTGTGGAAGATGAGGCCATTTGGAGATTTGGGAGAAAAAGCTTTGAAATTTTTTAAAGAAAAAGGGTTTAAGAATTTCAAAGATAGCGTAAATTTTGTGGAAAAAAAAAACTGAAGTGTTGTTTATATAGTAAAGATTTGAGATTGTGAACGCGGTTGAATATGGAGAGATTTTGGTGGAGAAATTGCATGATTTTGTGTATATAAATCACGGTTAACAAGGATAATGGGAGAGATGATTGAGGCATGTAATGATAGTGCTCAGAAATAGAGGCATTGCCGTCATTCTATATTGTCAAATAATAACCTCCATAAATTAATCCTTGCGTCTGATTAAAATCCACGTATGTAATCTTCACAAAATAAAACTCCATAACTCTCTGATTTTCCATATGTGTAAATATTGATTCATTTCACATTTTACTTCACTATTTCTTCCATAGCATTTAGCTTTTGGGTGACTTAGATGATCACTAGGCCGGTGTTGTGGCCTATTTACTGGGATGCTGCATCAAAACTGTTCCTAACAATCATTGAAGTGGACTTCGCTGGTACCAGTTCCGTACCTGCCAAGTGAGCGCACCCAAAATGGCAAAGGTTTAGTCAGCTGGTGAAGTCACTCCGCTGATTACTCCAATTAGCTGCTCCTTGTAACTTAGTCAATTTCAATCATACCCAACTCAGTTCCTAACTTACATAATCTTTCATGACTAAGTGGTTTTATGAAAATATCAGCCAATTGATCTTCTGTAGATATGTATCTCAAGATTACATCTCCTTTCTCCACATGATCTCTGATAAAATAATGTCTCACATCAATATTCATTGTTCTTGAATGAAGTACTCGATTCTGTGTAATTGATATTGCACTTGTATTATCACACATGATTGGAATTGTGTTCTTTCTATTCCATAGTCTTTTAGCTGTTGTCTGGTCCATATTACTTGTGCACAACAGCTACCTGCTGCTATATATTCTGCTTCAGCTGTTGAAGTAGAAATGGAATTCTGCTTTTTAATAAACCATGATACTAGTTTGCTGCCTTGCATCTAAAATGTTCCTGAAGCGCTATATTCTGTCAATTTTACATCCAGCACAATCTGAATCTGAATAAGATATCAATTTGAATCCACCATCTTTTGAATACCATATTCCTATATTGATTGTGTGCTACAGATATTTTATGATTCTCTAAGCTTCTAATAGTTGTGATTCTTTAGGTTGAGCTTGAAATCTTACACATACTCCTACTGCAAATGCTACATCAGGTCTGCTTGCAGTTAGGTAGAGATCCAATGATTCCTCTGTATAACTTTTGATCAACATCTTTTCCAATTTCATCCTTTCCAAGTATAATTCTTGCACACATAGGTGTTTCAGAAGTTCCACTTGTGTCCATACCATACTTGATTGATGAAGTAGTTGAGTTCTCCAATCATACTCATTTGAAATTTGCTTTTCATTAGATTTGCAAATTTTTCACATAGCTTTTCATCTTCTGATCCAAAAATGATATCATCAACATAGATCTAAACTAGAAATGTGCTTGTTCCATCTTCTAGTTTGAAAAGAGTCTTGTCAATGTTTCCTTTGTTGGATCCATTTTTAACCAAGAATTGTGACAATGATTCATACCAGGCTCTAGGTGCCTGTTTGAATCCATATAGTGCCTTTTTGAGTTTGTACACTTTGACTTCTTTTCCTTTGAGTTGGAAACCAGGGGTTGATCCCCATATACTTCCACTTCTAGGAGTCCATTTAGAAATGCACTCTTGACATCCATCTGTTATACTTTGAAGTCATGTGGGCTGCAAAAGCTAGGAAAAGTCTGATTTGCTTCCAATATTGCTACTGTGCAATGATTTCATCATAATCTATGCCTTCTGCTTGTGAGTATCCTTTTGCAACTAGTCTTGTCATGTTTCTGAAAATAGTTCCTTGTTCATCCGTCTTGTTTCTGAATACCTATTTTGTTCCAATGATATTGGCCATGTCTGGTCTATCAACAAGTTCCCAGACCTCATTTCTCTCAAATTCATTGAGTTCTTCTTGCATGGTTATAATCCAATCAACATCTTGGATTGTATCATCTATCATATTGGGTTTCACCTGTGACAGAAAACAAGTTAGCATGCTCTCCAGTTGTCTTCTGGTTCTGACACATATATGAACATCTCTAATGACTTATTCTTCTGGATGATCTCTGAGCCAATTTAAGTCCGGTTCAAATTGTGCTTGTTCTGGTTCTTCTACTGTTCCTGCTTGTACATCAACTTCTTAAGTTTGTGTTGGTAACTATGTTGTTTTAGTAGCTAGTACTTCATCTTGATTATCAAAAGAGTTGTTCAGAATAGTAGCTGGTACTGTTGTATTCATGTAGACTTGTCTTTGTGCAGCTTCTTCTTCAAAAGTGTGTAAATCTTCACCACTAGTGTTTGGTTCATCAACACTACATGAATTGATTCTTCAATCACCAAGGTTTTTTTGTTGAGTACTCTAAAAGCTTTGTTGGTGTCTGAGTATCCCATGATTGCTTCATCATCTTTTTCATCAAAAGTGTGTAGCTTATTCCTATTCAAAAGAAAACATTTAGATCCAAACATGTGTAAATGAGATATGTTATGTTTTCTTCCATTCCATATTTCATAGGGTGTTTTTCCATGATGTTTATTGATGATGGATCTATTTTGAGTATAGCATGCTATGTTTGCTGCTTTAGCCCAAAATCTCTTTGGTAAGCTTGCTTCTGCTATCATGGTTCTGACAGCTTCTTTGAGTGTTCTATTTCTTCTTTGTGCTAGACCATTTTGTTGTGGAGTTCTTGCTGCTGATAGTTGATGTAGTACACCATTTTCTTCACAGTAAGTTCTGATTAATTCATTTAAGAATTTTGTGCCTCTGTCTGATCTTATCTTGATATCTTCAACTCTTTTTTTCTTTCTGAAATCTTCTTAGTAAATATGGTAGCTTCTTGAGAGTTTCTTTTTTCTTGTTCATGAAAATGATCCAGGTGAACTTGGAAAATTCATCAACTACTACCAAAGTGTATTTCTTTCCACTTACACTCACTGGTGTAACTGGTCCAAAAAGATCCATATGCAATAGATGTAAGATTCTAGTTGTTGATTGATGTGGCTTTGACTTGAAAGAACTTTTGATATGTTTCCCTCTCTGACATGCATCACAAAGACTTTATTTCTTGTATGTGTTTTCCGGTAAGCCTTCCACTAGCTTGTTCTTTGATAACTTGTTGATGGTCTTGAAATGTAGATGATTCAGTCTTCTGTGCCAAATCCAGATACGTGATTGTTTGTTCTTGACAATCAAACATGTTTTTGCCTTTGCTGTCTTCCAATCGACCTCATACATGTTGTCCTCACTTCTTCCTGCAAGTACAACAATGCTGGTTTGATTATGAATCACTTTTCATCCTTATTTGCTGAAGTGCACGTAGTACCCTTTGTCACAGAATTGACTAATGCTTAGAATATTGAATTCAATCCCTTGACATATGCCACATTCTGAATCTTCAGATTTTTCTCTAACATAGTGCCTTCCTCCTTTAATCTTGCCGGGGTTTTCCTTGCCTTCAAAGGTAACTTTGGGTCCATCAAAAGCTTTGAAATTAGTCAGCCATCCTTTGTTTCCTGTCATATGCCTAGAACATCCATTGTCTATGTACCAGACATCCTACAAAACAAATTAAGCAAGTTTACGTACCCAACATTGTTTGGGTCCATACCTATTAGCAGTCATTCATCCTACTCCAAGTGTATAACCAAAAGATTTTCTCATTGGGGGGTTGAAGTTATCAACCACATAAGATAAGGCATGGCAAAATAACTTCTAATAGGTTTACTTAAAGCATTTAGATACATTTCTCTACTTTTTGGTGTTTTAGCATCTTGTTTCGCTTTCCAAAACACAGTGGATGACCTGTTTTCAGGTTGCCTTTTGTATCCAGGGCCATGCCTTTTCTAGTTTTTCCCAAATACATTTGACTACACATGAAATGGTTTTATCTTGTATTTTGGAGGTGGAACATTCCAATCATCTTCTAAGGGGTAAAGTCTTCCCTTACCTTTCAGTATGCCTTCGTCCTTAGTGGGTTGGTGAGATGAATTGTTCTGTTGTTTCACAGCATTGGTTTTTGGCTTCACTGGTGCAGGATGAGTAGGTGAAACTATGGTTTTTCCTTTAATGAATTTTAGGCCAGTGCTGGTCCTAAGTTCAGATTTGTGTTGTCCATTGTTTCCTTTCTCATCTTGACTATTGTACCCAAGCCCAGATCTAGATCAAAACCTTTAGGGGGTTTGTAAGTTGGTGCATCAACTGGTGCAATGGTGGTCTTAACTGGTAAGCAGGTTTCTTCAGCTGGCCTGTGATGAGAGATAAATTTATGATCATTATTATGACATTTCGCCTTAATATTGATACCATTTTGAGCATTATTGTATCAAATCAAGTCAAAATTACTAAGTTTTATTCAAATGTATAAGTAGTAGTTATTATATAAATTATCGTATTTTTATTAGTTTTTGTATCGGTTTAGTAACCGGAGTGTCGTGTCGGATTTACGTTTGGTATTTTGGTGGTTCATTGCAGGATTATATATTGACCAAGATTCCACGTAACGACATGTTTTGAGTCTAAAAGATGTGTTTAGAGGATTAGAAGAAGATGCCACAAGCTTACGAGTTCAATGGATCAAATTTTCCTAAGTACTTAAACCGTAACCTGTTTCGACGGAGATTTGACCCAGCTTAGAGGCATTTTCAGGGGATGACTTCTTAATGAAAGTTGTAGATCTTCACATAATCTTTCCAACGCACTTTGAATCAAGTCAATCGGACTTCTACAACTCAAATGGTGGTCAAGTGGCTAATTGATTCAATTTCGTAAAAATCCCGAAAAAGCGTTCGGAGGAACACGAGGTACTCAAGAAGACGTTTTCTGAAGAAGAGTCCTTCATGAAAGTTGTAGAGTTTCTCGAGACCTTAATTTTGGCATTTCGTTTGCGATTTTTGGAGGTCTACAACTCAAGATATGAATTTTAGAAGTTTAATATATAATTATATAACCGCTGCACATGCAATTCAGTTAGAAGTGATCATTGCAAATGATGATAGCCGACCCAGGCCGGCCCTCTCCCGACCCGGTCCGGCCCCTCCCCCAATTTCCTATATATACACACAATCAGTGAATGAATAAAATGCCCCTCTTTTCTCCCCTCTTTCTGCTTCTTCTCGTTTCTGTTCTTTTCTTTTTTTTATTTTATTTTCTTTATATATATATATGATATAAATATATATATATAGTAGATCATGTATGTATATATATATATTCTATGTATGAATATATATGATATGTATAAATATATATGTGATATATATATATAGATAGTGATCTACTTTTTTCATCTCTTTTCTTTTATTTTTTTTTTCAGTATATATATATATATATATGTTCACGTATGTATGTATATATGTTTTTCACATATATAAATAAAATGGTTATAGTATCGTAGTAATGGCGGAATAATTATCGAAGATTGTTGATTTCAAGCTTTGTCATGTTAGATCCGGTTGAAACGACCCCGATTCGATAGTCATAACCGGTAATATATTCTAAAATTGTTATGTTTATTATTTCTATTTCTATTTATATATGATATTAAACTAAAAATATATCTAGCCAAGATATGAATCTGAATTAGTTAATCTTTTGGTAAAATGAATGATCGACTCTGGTAATAATGATTAAAATCAATTATGATGAATCTCTTTCTTTCTGCGCTTAATGAAACGTTAAAATTGAAAGACCGGAGGGTAAAATTGGCCGAGTGAAAACGTGACAACGGAACCCAGTTTCCTACCCGGGGGCAGATTTGTCCTAAAAAGATGAATCTTATTGACATTTGTACTCGAGATCGTAATAATGTTAAATCATCAGTTTAATTGAAACTTAAACCGAAAGTTGAATCGCCTGGCTTTGACAACCGGAGCCTTTTAAATAAAATTGACCGCTTGTGAACGGAATGACTCCTTTTATCTAAAGGTAGATTTGTACTCGGGACCCGCTCGGAAAAACCGTAATGAGCTTGTGGACCTTGGGTGATGCAATGGACATATGACAATTTCATACGCCGTGTGAGGAGGAGTTGTCTAGCTTAGAGTACACCGATTCATATATAATTTACACCTTGAATAAAGGAAGATCATCTCATTTATTTCTACTAAAAGATATTGATTCAAGAATATAATTCTTGGCTAGATCTAAAATATATATATTATTTATTTATTTCTTGTTTTACTAACAATCTAACTACTAACATAATCTAACCAGGAAAAAGTAAAGCTGCTGACTTAGATCGAGTTAATAATAGCTTCTTGGTGTTTAACCCCACTTAAAAGAATTACCATGTTTTCCCTGAGGAATACGACCTGACTCACCAGACTAGCACTACAATTTGACCCGGTACACTGCCGGTTAGGATCTGTATAGCCTAGGTAATGTCCGTCAGCTTTCTGGCGCCGTTTCCAAGGTTAGGTTTAGGTCTGTCAGCATTTTGGCGCCGTTGCCGGGGAAAACGTCGCTAATTTCTTTCTTTGTGTCTAAGGTTACTACTTGTATTAGCTCAAAATTCTCGAGGATAAGTCAACACTCTTCTTATCACATTTCTTTTTTATTTTTCCGTTGGTATCTACCTTCTTTTAGTTACCAATTTTCTTCTTCTATTAAATTCGAGTTATTTTCTATTTTCGATAGTAGAAAGTAAACGTGGTCATAATAAAATGAGGATAAATCAACACTTTTCTCAATCTCATTTCTATTTTTATTTTCATTGGTACCTACCTATTGGTAATATACCAATTTTTTTTATAAAAATACTCGGTAAATACCGAGTGGCTTCGGTAATTACCGAGAGAGAGAGAGAGAAAAAAAAAACAAAAATTTCGGTAAATACCGAGTGGAGTCGGTAATTACCGGGAGAGAGAAAAAAAAAATAATAATCAATGTGGTTTTTTTTTTTTATCGATTTCGTGTTATTTTCTATTCGATATTTTCTATTCCACAAGAATTGTCAAATCGAGTTATGAAAACGGCCGAAATCAGTAGTGAAACACCATATGATTCAGGTTTTATCTATTTCAAGTTATTTTTCTATTTTTCGATAGTTGATGACCAGAAGTGGTAAGGCCCCACTCACTCCTTATAGGCCTGATTTAAACACTTACGAAAGGCAGTTAAGAGTAGAGAGTAAACGCGGTCATATCAGTCAGGGAAATCCTGACCAAGTATCATTTTCAAATCGAAATACGAGAATGATCAAACTAGTGATGAAACACCGAACGAGGGCTTGATCATGCCCAAGGGAATATTAATAAATAAAATAAAAATAGAAATAATCAGAATTGGAAGCAGGTTGGAAGGAACCAAGTTTGAAAGGGCCAATTCAAACCGAACCTTATCCAGCTCAACCCAAATTCATCTCGGTTCAACCAGATAAGGCAACACCATATCCAATGCATATTTTGAAGAAAAAGGTACAGAATGATGAAACACAGTCATTCGAGGAAGCTTTACCATATTCATCTAATGACAAGGGTAAGGGAGGTATACATTCTATCCCTATTACAGAGATGAAGTTGGATAAAAAGTATGTATGTTTTCTTGACGATTTTAGTAAGGGAGAAGTTTGGGAGTTAATCATGAGAGCGTTGTCTTCAACATTTACATTTCATTGAAATATCCATGCATTACACTAGAATCTAGTTCTTGCGTAGACACTTTGTGTCCCCTTGTTGTGGATCGTACTAACACGCAGGTAATTGAAGAAGATGACTTTAGCAATAATATGAAGGCTCGAAAATCAAAGGAAAAGTTCAAGAATCGTTTGGATTGGTGGGAATTGTCTAACCTCTGTTGGAAACCGGTATTGAAGAAGGATGCGGTGCGTGAGGATGACCCACCACCAGTACATTAAAAAACTGAAGCACGGTAAAGTCTGGCTATAGACTATAAATGTAGTCAATGACGGGTACTATCCTTCCTTTTTACTCCTTAAGCATTTATTTTTAGTGGATTATGTGCTTAATTGTTACGTGCTTTTGTGAGTAATTGTTAGAAGTATCCCGTTTTGTTTAGTATATTATATTAGTTAATCATTATCATTTTGGTCGAGCAAACGACGTTAACTAAAAGCGCTACCGGAGGCAGCCCGTAAAAATGTTAAATATAATAATTACTCATACTTTGGATGATACTTTGCTAATACTTGGATTGATTTTCATTTTGTTTCACCAAGTCTTAGGATGAATGTTTGAATGTCATTATAAAGGGAATGATTAGGTGGTTATCCGAAAATCCCGAGGGGAAAAAGAAAAATTCAAATGCGTCATTTCTTAGACTTAGGTTGTTAGAACGATTTGAAATAACCTCGAGGATCCGGGTATAAAAGACTCGAGTTAATACTTTGCCATACGTTACATTTCATGATCTAGTCTGCATTTTAAATTTCAAAAATAATGTGTGACATGTATTAGTTCAACTACTATGGAATTGCGGAGGTCATAACTTTAACCCACCCACCCACCCTTTTTATCATCCGAGTATTTGTTTTGACTTGTTTTAGTGCACCATTGCTTTCCCAACAACTTTTTTACACTCACTTTACATTGGGGACAATGTAAGTTCGTAAGTGGGGAGTGGAGTCGTTGGTCTAGCAATGGCATTAATGTTTATTTTGTATCAATAAATCTCTTAGTTTTTGATCTTTTTCGAACATTATTTAGTTGATTAAAATAAACTGTATAAGGTATATATTTCATGGATTTGAAGATATAATGATCAATTTGGATGTGTATAACCAATGTGAACCGTAAGTGCATTGTAATTCCAAATATAGTTGTGTAACATGAATTCCTTCACGTAAGCCTTTGATATTGAAACGAAAATTTTAAACTGTATCCATTTAGTATCCTAGTGGTTATTCTAGATAATAACAGTAACTTAGTACCTAATTTTTGAATGTGTACTGTGAATATCTGAATGTTTGAATGTGATAGAAAGGATATAAGTTAAGTTTATGAAAAAAAAAAAAGATGAACTATCTATATGTCGGTTGTAGCTACCAATGATTTGAGTGCAGTAGGGCGTTATCACGAAACGCCCTATATCACTATGAGGTTTAAAAGCTCCATTCGCTCGATGATAGTAGTCCAAACTAGGGTGTTATCACGAAACGTCCTATTCTTTGGGAATGAGGGCATATGCTACACATATGAAAAAAAAAAAAAGAGAAAAGAAAAAGAGTTAGATAGGTATTAATGTATTCGATCTCACCTCATGACGCTTGCAAGATAGTCGATTTTGGCAATGAGTTCGGATATGTTAGTATTCTATGAAAAAAATAGAATGTGGTTGAAAATTTAGTTATCTTTCGACTATCCTCAAAGATAAACTGAATTATATGCTTTAGGGATTATCCTAATAAGTACTCGGAAGAACTTTGTGTGGAATCATTCATCGCTTATACCTAGGAAAGTCATTAGGGACTGTCTGAATGGATATTTGTGCGTTTGCTTGAATTATTCAAGAGAGGATAGTGGAAATTGAAAAGGCTTGTCACACACACACACTCTTATACATTTATATTGAGGTTAAAGCCTGGTTATAATTCTAAAGGTTGTATTATCAAGTTGTCTCTTATATCTTCTATCTTCATGAATTTATCTCTTATTCATTTTGTTTTATCGCTTGTTTTGATCGAGGACGACCAAAAGCTAAGTAGGGGTTGTGATGAGAGATAAATTTATGATCATTATTATGACATTTAGCCTCAATATTGATACCATTTTGAGCATTATTGTATCAAATCAAGTCAAAATTACTAAGTTTTATTCAAATGTATAAGTAGTAGTTATTATATAAATTATCGTATTTTTATTAGTTTTTGTATCGGTTTAGTAACCGAGTGTCGTGTCGGATTTACGTTTGGTATTTTGGTGGTTCATTGCAGATTATATATTGACCAAGATTCCACGTAACGACATGTTTTGAGTCTAAAAGATGTGTTTAGAGGATTAGAAGAAGATGCCACAAGCTTACGAGTTCAATGGATCAAATTTTCCTAAGTACTTAAACCGTAACCTGTTTCGACGGAGATTTGACCCAGCTTAGAGGCATTTTCAGGGGATGACTTCTTAATGAAAGTTGTAGATCTTCACATAAGCTTTCCAACGCACTTTGAATCAAGTCAATCGGACTTCTACAACTCAAATGGTGGTCAAGTGGCTAATTGATTCAATTTCGTAAAAATCCCGAAAAAGCGTTCGGAGGAACACGAGGTACTCAAGAAGACGTTTTCTGAAGAAGAGTCCTTCATGAAAGTTGTAGAGTTTCTCGAGACCTTAATTTTGGCATTTCGTTTGCGATTTTTGGAGGTCTACAACTCAAGATATGAATTTTAGAAGTTTAATATATAATTATATAACCGCTGCACATGCAATTCAGTTAGAAGTGATCATTGCAAATGATGATAGCCGACCCAGGCCGCCCCCTCTCCGACCCGGTCCGGCCCCTCCCCAATTTCCTATATATACACACATTCAGTGAATGAATAAAATGCCCCTCTTTTCTCCCCTCTTTTCGCTTCTTCTCGTTTCTGTTTTTTTCTTTTTTATTTTATTTTCTTTTTATATATATATATGATATAAATATATATATATATTAGATCATGTATGTATATATATATATTCTATGTATGAATATATATGATATGTATAAATATATATGTGATATATATATATAGATAGTGTCTCTACTTTTTTCATCTCTTTTCTCTTTTATTTTCTTTTGGGGCCCGTATATACATATATATATGTCTACGTATGTATGTATATATGTTTTTCACATATATAAATAAAATGGTTATAGTATCGTAGTAATGGCGGAATAATTATCGAAGATTGTTGATTTCGAAGCTTTGTCATGTTAGATCCGGTGGAAACGACCCCGATTCGATAGTCATAACCGGTAATATATTCTAAAATTGTTATGTTTATTATTTCTATTTCTATTTATATATGATATTAAACTAAAAATATATCTAGCCAAGATATGAATACGAATTAGTTAATCTTTTGGTAAAATGAATGATCGACTCGGTAATAATGATTAAAATCAATTATGATGAATCTCTTTCTTTCTGCGCTTAATGAAACGTTAAAATTGAAAGACCGGAGGTAAAATTGGCGAGTGAAAACGTGACAACGGAACCCGATTTCTACCCGGGGCGATTTGTCCTAAAAGATGAATCTTATTGACATTTGTACTCGAGATCGTAATAATGTTAAATCATCAGTTTAATTGAAACTTAAACCGAAAGTTGAATCGTCCGGCTTTGACAACCGGAGCCTTTTAAATAAAATTGACCGTTTGTGAACGGAATGACTCCTTTTATCTAAAGGTAGATTTGTACTCGGGACTGTTCGGAAAAACCGTAATGATTGTGGACCTTGGGTGATGCAATGGACATATGACAATTTTCATACGCTCGTGTGAGGAGAAGTTGTCTAGCTTAGAGTACACCGATTCATATATAATTTACACCTTGAATAAAGGAAGATCTGTCTCATTTATTTCTACTAAAAGATATTGATTCAGTAACATAATTCTTGGCTAGATCTAAAAATATATATATTATTTATTTATTTACTGTTTTACTAACAATCTAACTACTAACATAATCTAACCCAGGAAAAAGTAAAAACTGCGACTTAGATCGAGTTAATAATAGCTTCTTGGTGTTTAACCCCACTTAAAAGAATTACCATGTTTTCCCTGAGGAATACGACCTGACTCACCAGACTAGCACTACAATTTGACCCGGTACACCGCCGGTTAGGATCTCAGATAGCCTAGGTAATGTCCGTCGACTTTCTCGGCGCCGTTTCAAGGTTAGGTTTAGGAGTCATCAACATTTTGGCGCCGTTGCCGGGAAAACGTCGCTAATTTCTTTCTTTGTGTCTAGGGTTACTACTTGTATTAGCTCAAAATTCTCGAGGATAAGTCAACACTCTTCTTATCACATTTCTTTTTTATTTTTCCGTTGGTATCTACCTTCTTTTAGTTACCAATTTTCTTCTTCTATTAAATTCGAGTTATTTTCTATTTTCGATAGTAGAAAGTAAACGTGGTCATAACAGCCGAGGATAAATCAACACTTTTCTCAATCTCATTTCTATTTTTATTTTCATTGGTACCTACCTATTGGTAAGATACCAATTTTTTTATAAAAATACTCGTAAATACTGAGTGGCTTCGTAATTACCGAGAGAGAGAGAGAGAAAAAAAAACAAAAATTTCGGTAAATACCGAGTGGAGTCGGTAATTACCGGGAGAGAGAAAAAAAAATAATAATAATCAATGTGGTTTTTTTTTTTATCGATTTCATGTTATTTTCTATTCGATATTTTCTATTCCACAAGAATTGTCAAATCGAGTTATGAAAACGGCCGAAATCAGTAATGAAACACCATATGATTCAGGTTTTATCTATTTCAAGTTATTTTTCTATTTTTCGATAGTTGATGACCAGAAGTGGTAAGGCCCCACTCACTCCTTATAGGCCTGATTTAAACACTTACGAAAGGCAGTTAAGAGTAGAGAGTAAACGCGGTCATATCAGTCAGGGAAATCCTGACCAAGTATCATTTTCAAATCGAAATACGAGAATGACTGAAACTAGTGATGAAACACACTGAACGAGGGCTTGATCATGCCCAAGGAATATTAATAAATAAAATAAAAATAGAAATAATCGAATTGGAAGCGAGTTGGAAGGAACCAAGTTTGAAAGGGCCAATTCAAACCGAACCTTATCCACTCAACCCAAATTCATCTCGGTTCAACCAGATAAGGCAACACCATATCCAATGCATATTTTGAAGAAAAAGGTCTGAATGATGAAACACGGTCATTCGAGGAAGCTTTACCATATTCATCTAATGACAAGGGTAAGGGAGGTATACATTCTATCCCTATTCTGAGAGATGAAGTTGGATAAAAAGTATGTATGTTTTCTTGACGATTTTAGTAAGGGAGAAGTTTGGGAGTTAATCATGAGAGCGTTGTCTTCAACATTTACATTTCATTGAAATATCCATGCATTACACTAGAATCTAGTTCTTGCGTAGACACTTTGTGTCCCCTTGTTGTGGATCGTACTAACACGCTTGAGTAATTGAAGAAGATGACTTTAGCAATAATATGAAGGCTCGAAAATCAAAGGAAAAGTTCAAGAATCGTTTGGATTGGTGGGAATTGTCTAACCTCTGTTGGAAACCGGTATTGAAGAAGGATGCGGTGCGTGAGGATGACCCACCACCAATTACATTTAAAAATCGAAGCACGGTAAAGTCGGCTATAGACTATAAATGTAGTCAATGACGGGTACTATCCTTCCTTTTACTCCTTAAGCATTTATTTTTAGTGGATTATGTGCTTAATTGTTACGTGCTTTTGTGAGTAATTGTTAGAAGTATCCCTTTTTGTTTAGTATATTATATTAGTTAATCATTATAATTTTGGTCGAGCAAACGACGTTAACCAAAAGCGCTACCGGGAGGCAGCCCGTAAAAATGTTAAATATAATAATTACTCATACTTTGGATGATACTTTGCGAATACTTCGGATTGATTTTCATTTTGTTTCACCAAGTCTTAAGATGAATGTTTGAATGTCATTATAAAGGGAATGATTAGGTGGTTATCCGAAAATCCCGAGGGAAAAAAGAGAAAAATTCAAATGCGTCATTTCTTAGACTTAGGTTGTTAGAACGATTTGAAATAACCCTTGAGGATCTGGGTATAAAAGACTCAGAGTTAATACTTTTCCATACGTTACATTTCATGATCTAGTCTGTTTTAAATTTCAAAAATAATGTGTGACATGTATTAGTTCAACTACTATGGAATTGAGGAGGTCATAACTTTAACCCACCCACCCACCCTTTTTTTATCATCTGAGTATTTGTTTTGACTTGTTTTAGTGCACCATTGCTTTCCCAACAACTTTTTTACACTCACTTTACATTGGGGACAATGTAAGTTCGTAAGTGGGGAGTGGAGTCGTTGGTCTAGCAATGGCATTAATGTTTATTTTGTATCAATAAATCTCTTAGTTTTTGATCTTTTTCGAACATTATTTAGTTGATTAAAATAATTGTATAAGGTATATATTTCATGGATTTGAAGATATAATGATCAATTTGGATGTGTATAACCAATGTGAACCGTAAGTGCATTGTAATTCCAAATATAGTTGTGTAACATGAATTCCTTCACGTAAGCCTTTGATATTGAAACGAAAATTTTAAACTGTATCCATTTAGTATCCTAGTGGTTATTCTAGATAATAACAGTAACTTAGTACCTAATTTTTGAATGTGTACTGTGAATATCTGAATGTTTGAATGTGATAGAAAGGATATAAGTTAAGTTTATGAAAGGAAAAAAAAAAAAAAGATGAACTATCTATATGTCGGTTGTAGCTACCAATGATTTGAGTGCAGTAGGGCGTTATCACGAAACGTCCTATATCACTATGAGGTTTAAAAGCTCCCATTGCTGATGATAGTAGTCGGCTAGGGTGTTATCACGAAACGTCCTATTCTTTGGGAATGAGGGCATATGCTACACATATGAAAAAAAAAAAAAAAAGAAAAAGAAAAAGAGTTAGATAGGTATTAATGTATTCGATCTCACCTCATGACGCTTGCAAGATAGTCGATTTTGGCAATGAGTTCGGATATGTTAGTATTCTATGAAAAAAATAGAATGTGGTTGAAAATTTAGTTATCTTCTGACTATCCCCAGTATAAACTGAATTATATGCTTTAGGGATTATCCTAATAAGTACTCGGAAGAACTTTGTGTGGAACTGTTACTGCCTATACCTAGGAAAGTCATTAGGACTGTCTGAATGGATATTTGTGCGTTTGCTTGAATTATTCAAGAGAGGATAGTGGAAATTGAAAAGGCTTGTCACACACACACTCTGTTATACATTTATATTGAGGTTAAAGCCTGGTTATAATTTTAAAGGTTGTATTATCTGGTTGTCTCTTATATCTTCTATCTTCATGAATTTATCTCTTATTCATTTTGTTTTATCGCTTGTTTTGATCGAGGACGACCAAAAGCTAAGTAGGGGGTTGTGATGAGAGATAAATTTATGATCATTATTATGACATTTCGCCTCAATATTGATACCATTTTGAGCATTATTGTATCAAATCAAGTCAAAATTACTAAGTTTTATTCAAATGTATAAGTAGTAGTTATTATATAAATTATCGTATTTTTATTAGTTTTTGTATCGGTTTAGTAACCGGAGTGTCGTGTCGGATTTATGTTTGGTATTTTGGTGGTTCATTGCAGGATTATATATTGACCAAGATTCCACGTAACGACATGTTTTGAGTCTAAAAGATGTGTTTAGAGGATTAGAAGAAGATGCCACAAGCTTACGAGTTCAATGGATCAAATTTTCCTAAGTACTTAAACCGTAACCTGTTTCGACGGAGATTTGACCCAGCTTAGAGGCATTTTCAGGGGATGACTTCTTAATGAAAGTTGTAGATCTTCACATAAGCTTTCCAACGCACTTTGAATCAAGTCAATCGGACTTCTACAACTCAAATGGTGGTCAAGTGGCTAATTGATTCAATTTCGTAAAAATCCCGAAAAAGCGTTCGGAGGAACACGAGGTACTCAAGAAGACGTTTTCTGAAGAAGAGTCCTTCATGAAAGTTGTAGAGTTTTCGAGACCTTAATTTTGGCATTTCGTTTGCGATTTTGGAAGTCTACAACTCAAGATATGAATTTTAGAAGTTTAATATATAATTATATAACCGCTGCACATGCAATTCAGTTAGAAGTGATCATTGCAAATGATGATAGCCGACCCAGGCCGGCCCTCTCCCGACCCGGTCCGGCCCCTCCCCAATTTCCTATATATACACACATTCAGTGAATGAATAAAATGCCCCTCTTTTCTCCCCTCTTTCTGCTTCTTCTCGTTTCTGTTCTTTTTTTTTTTTTATTTTATTTTCTTTTTATATATATATATGATATAAATATATATATATATAGTAGATCATGTATGTATATATATATATTCTATGTATGAATATATATGATATGTATAAATATATATGTGATATATATATATAGATAGTGATCTACTCTTTTTCATCTCTTTTCTCTTTTTATTTTCTTTTCGGGGCCCGTATATACATATATATGTCTACGTATGTATGTATATATGTTTTTCACATATATAAATAAAATGGTTATAGTATCGTAGTAATGGCGGAATAATTATCGAAGATTGTTGATTTGAAGCTTTGTCATGTTAGATCCGTGGAAACGAATTCGATTCGATAGTCATAACGGTAATATATTCTAAAATTGTTATGTTTATTATTTCTATTTCTATTTATATATGATATTAAACTAAAAATATATCTAGCCAAGATATGAATCTGAATTAGTTAATCTTTTGGTAAAATGAATGATCGACTCTGGTAATAATGATTAAAATCAATTATGATGAATCTCTTTCTTTTGCGCTTAATGAAACGTTAAAATTGAAAGACCGGAGGTAAAATTGGCGAGTGAAAACGTGACAACGGAACCCAGTTTCCTACCCGGGGGCAGATTTGTCCTAAAAAGATGAATCTTATTGACATTTGTACTCGAGATCGTAATAATGTTAAATCATCAGTTTAATTGAAACTTAAACCGGAAAGTTGAATCGTCCGGCTTTGACAACCGGAGCCTTTTAAATAAAATTGACCGTTTGTGAACGGAATGACTCCTTTTATCTAAAGGTAGATTTGTACTCGGGACTGTTCGGAAAACCGTAATAGATTGTGGACCTTGGTGATGCAATGGACATATGACAATTTCATACGCTCGTGTGAGGAGGAGTTGTACAGCTTAGCTTAGAGTACACCGATTCATATATAATTTACACCTTGAATAAAGGAAGATCTGTCTCATTTATTTCTACTAAAAGATATTGATTGATAACATAATTCTTGGCTAGATCTAAAAATATATATATTATTTATTTATTTCTTTGTTTTACTAACAATCTAACTACTAACATAATCTAACCAGGAAAAAGTAAAAGCTGCGACTTAGATCGAGTTAATAATAGCTTCTTGGTGTTTAACCCCACTTAAAAGAATTACCATGTTTTCCCCTGAGAATACGACGACTCACCGGACTAGCACTACAATTTGACCGGTACACTACCGGTTAGGATCTGTATAGCCTAGGTAATGTCCGTCGACTTTACGCGCCCGTTTCAAGGTTAGGTTTAGGTCATCACTGTCAAGACACTGGATGAGTGATCATATGTTGCTTATAGATCGACTAAGTGTACTTCCTTACTAGTTGATTCAACTTGTAACTTATCCAATTCTTCTTTTAATCTTTTATTTTCTTATTTCAGATTCTCACATTCTTGTTAAAGAATTTCATGATTTGTTTGAATTTTTTCAAATCTACTCATGAGATTTTGAATTATATTTGCAGAATTTAATGGAGAAATAAAAGATTGTGCAGTCTCAGATATGGATGTATTTGAGGAGTATGAACTAGATAAAACCTTTGTTTCTTCAATTTCCTTAGCTATTAGACATAGACATGCTTTGTCAATGTCTAAGCTGGTGCCTTCAGCGTCATCTGAGTCATTGTCAGATGATTCTTCATCACTTTCACTGCTGGTTTTAGCTTTCAGTGCTTTCTTGCTCTTTCTTTGTCTGATGACTTGTACATCTTCTTTTCTTCATCTTTGTCTTTTTCTTCAAAACAATCAGCTTCAAAGTGTCCTTTCTTTTTGCAATAGAAGCATCTATATTCATCATCCTTTTTCTTCATGTCTTTGCTTGAACATGATTTCTTGTGTGATGAAGAACTTCCTTTGAACTGTTTCTTCTTGAACCTGTCAAAGTGTTTAATAAGTAAAGCAATTTTCTCTTTTAGCTCTTGAGTCTCATTTCTTGATTGAGTCACCGCTTTGCTTTGCTAGGGTGCAACCAAGATTAATCGACATTGTGTGCCTATCTTTGGTGCACCTTCTTCTTTATTCAATCCAAAATCATAAGCTTTTAATTGAGAAATCAGAGTCAAAGTGTCGGTTTTTGGAAGATCTATTGTGCCTTTGAGTACTGATGTAATGATCTTCCATCTTTCATGTAGACCTCTCAATATTTTCAGGAAAACTTCTTTCTGTGGATAAGTATGTCCCAATTGATGTAGTTCGCTGATGATGTTTGAAAATCTGTTATCCATTTGATCAGTGGATTCACCATTCTTTATTTCAAAATTCTCAAATTTTTGTTTAGCAACAGATAATTTGTTTTCTTGCACTGCCTTTGATCCTTCACTGATAAGAGCCAATTTATCCCACATTTCCTTTGTTGTTTTGCAGTCCTTGATCCTCATGAACATATTGATGTCCAATGTCTTCAAGATCATATCTTTTGCAACATAATCAGGATTTTCTCTTCTTCTATCGTCTTTGGTCCGATCCTTTTTAAGCTTTTATATCTCTTTTGTTTGATCTACTCATGTGGTTACCACAGTCCTGATCTTGATTGGGCCATCGTTAATAACATCCAGAATATCCTCATGAGTTGCTGCAGGATGAGATGACATTCTTATTTTATATTCATCAAAATTGTTAACATTGAATACAGGTACTTTAGACATGAAACTTGAAGAGTCCATTGTCACAGACAAACAGATGTATATAAAAAGCAAAAATTTGAAAACTGGTTTGAAAGTATGTGATCTCCTTGTTACTAGAAATCAGATCTGAACAGGTTCTGATACTAGGAAAACTGCTCTGATACCAATTGTTGGTCCCAGAGAATGGTGAAAGTATAGTCAGTGCGGGTGAATGACTATACTTGAGTTCAAAAACATTCCTTGTTTCAAAAGCTTATGGGAAACTGATAAGTCTCTTCTTAAAAGTTGATCCAAAGTATATTATGCACACACAGAGTATGATTGAAATGATGTAAAGAAATGTTGTAAAGTAAAGTGCAGTAAGTAAATGAACACAAAGGTTTATAGTGGTTCAGAGCGGTGTAATCCCTTAGTCCACTCTTCTCCTGTGATTATTGGAGGAATTCACTATTGACTTTCACCAATACAATAGTGTGATTGTACTTGGCTACACAAGCTTCACAATCTCCAGGACTATCACTCCTTTCTATGATAACGCTCTAAATGCACCATTAAATTAACCCTTCTTTACCCTGAATTCTGCTCTAGAGAGTGTAGATAAGCCCATTATTATGAAGGAATATATGTTAAACGCTGAGTGCATGTTTCTAAGTTCATAATTATGCATATATGTTATTATCTCAAAGATTTGGTACTGTTTTGCCTTGTTTTATGTATTTTTCAGGATGTATCAAGTTTGGAGCACATACGGACGGATATGGGTAAAGGAAAGAATGTTGGGCCAAGTGGAGTACGTCTAGGAAGAGATCTGCCAGAGAAAAAGAAGAAAAAACAGGCTCGGTTTACCGTGGGCTAGGTCCAATAAACCGAGGGTCTTGGGGAACATGAATCTGCCGCATCTACTAGGTCGGTTAGGGTTTTTATGAGTCATAAGTCGGCCAATGTATCAATATAAGGCCGCATGCACTGATTATTACATAGGTCTTCATTATGTTACAAAATTATTATTATTTCATTATACAATTTTGATGCAATAAAGTTCTTTTAAGCTTTCGGAGTATATTTTCTGGTTTCCTTCACTTCCTTTCCATCTGTAGCTTGAGTGGATCAAGCTAGATTTCTATTGTTGAAGGTATGAAGCTTTGAACATTCCATTATGTCTTTGATATGGTAGATATATTTGTATTTACGTGTTTTAGTTGATCTGCATGTTTAACAACCCCATAAGTTACTTGAATTAATCTGAATTGAGCAATGTAGATCTAGATTTAGGAAAAGCCGCCCCCGGTAACCCGGAGGTCTATACCGGTTTACCGACGCAAAATTCAGAAAACCTGAATCTGGAGGTTCAACGTTAGCTACGTTGATCAAAAAGATTAATTATAATGAGTAATAGGTCTGGCCAATCTTGTATTCATAATTCATACTTTAACAATGAATAACTGTTAGTGAAATGTTAATTAGGACATTGTCTTGATGGATCTTAAGACCTTATCTAGCTGGCAATTCTAGTTCTTCGTGCGTAAGGGCTATTACGGACCAACTAAGGAGGGTAGCTGGCGTATAGATTATCTACTACCATGGTCAGAGTAGATAGGGTTAGGAATTGCACCCATAGCTTAAAACTGAATTAAAAGCTCGATTAGTTTAAGGAAATTATGTGGGGAAGTAAACATAAGGATTAAGTAAACCAAGTTACTAGATAGAAGGGATGGGGAAGGAATTCCATGTTTCTTTTATGTTCATTGTTGGTCAATGACCACTTATGTCGTCTTCATTGAATTATAATTGTTTACGCTTAAGTTGCATTGTCTCTATGGGATCGACCTTGATTCACCCTTGCTATACTACGATTGACCTAGTACTTTTGGTAGTAAAACCGACGTAAGGCCTGTGATGAGATCAAGTTTTTGACACCGTTTCCGGGGACAATGGCCAACATTAAGAATAAACAATTTTTAATTCTAATTAAAAAGTTGTTTTCGTTTACATTTATTTTCTTTTCCAGTCTTGAGGCATCCTGAATTAAACCTGCACTGTTAAACTGTTAGAATGAGAAATTATATGCCTGGTTTACCGAGAGTTACCCCCAATTTACTGAGGTCCAGAAAATCGAATTTTGACAGCCTTTGTGATTCTATGTATATCTCTGTTGATTTTAGTTAGTAGGTCCGCAATAGTTGGGCTCAATCCCAACTGAAGTGGGAGTTGCTAACCTTTTCTTTGTTTTATTTGTCTCTTTAGCAGGAAAATTGGGACACTTCTGAGATTCGGTCAAACAGGAGTTGAAAATGCAGACATGTCAAACATAATGCCTCGCAAAGTGTTAAATATCAAGCCTATTTCCTTGTATCCAGGATTATCAGTCAGAGAGAAATACGAAGTAGACAAGAAGCGTGTGGAAATGGAAAAAGAAGCACTTAAGCAGGAGCCTGAAGAGAGCTGAATGGAGTGCAACACATATCGTTTAGGTTAGTTCCCTTTGGAATTAATTGATATATCTTCTTCTGATTTTGATTCTGATGATCCTGAATATGATCTGGACCCTATGTTATCTGAGTCTAAGGATTACCTAGACTCAGATACCGTAGTGAATTTAGGAGACTCTGGGACGTTCCGACTCCTGATCTCAATGAATGGCGTATCATCCGGTTTAGGTCTCTACGACTCTGGCTCGAGTTGCAACATCCTTCCAGAAAACTAGTCCTCGTCATAACAATCCTCCTAGTCATCCTTATGCTCAAAACCGGGAGGTGGTCCAGAACTTGAGGCAGCAGTGGCGGAAGAAGACGCTCCGTGACGTGGGGCAGTCCTAGGTGGAGGGGTCGATGGAGGAACGCCTAAAAAGTCTATAATACGATCCATCTTGCGATGCAGACTCACAATCTCTCATGAGTGCTCCTCTAACAAGACTCTCTGGGATCGAGGTCCTCCGAGTACTGGAGTACGCTTTCTTTCAACTCTTGAACCGACCCGTCTGCGTACTCTCAAAACCGACTGTGAACTTATCTTTTGTTCAGGCTCTTCCCAATCGTCACTGACTAAAATAGGAACCTCGTCCTCCGTAGTGAACATGTCTATCATAGGGCCATAAGGCAACTGCTCACGCTCAGAATCCTTGGCAATTTCATGAATGCGGTTGTGCATCAATAAGCCAATGTTGACTGGAGATCCCTGCTCCCGATAGAACATCAATTCCACCCTCTTAAGTGTGACTGATGCCGTGTGCTTGGTCAGCAGAAGGCGGGAACATACAAATCTGTTGACCATCTTCCTATCATAGGATAAGTCATTCTTTAGGAAGATGGTGGGGGCTCCCATTGGATTGCACTTCCATTCCACCCCGAAATAGTCAGCGATCATCTGCATCATCTGTAAATCGTCCATATATGTGGAGGATGTATACTCATTTGGGCCCACTGGTGGATTGTGCACCATGTAGTACTCATTGTTCCACTCGATCGTAAAGTCTACTTGTACTCCCCGGACCATGGCAAAAGTAGCTCCGGGGTTATGCGCCACATATGCAAAAAATTCTCGCACCACCGTAGCATTGAACCGGCTTGGTGCCCCCGCCATATCTAAAATATCCTGAACTTTCATGGCTCTTAGCAAGAACGAACAAGAATCCTTCAAATCTACGATACGCTCACGTGAAACTGACCATCCGTTCCAGTGACGGAAAGACTCATAAATCTCAAGTGAATCAAATTGCTTAACCTCATCGATTAAGGGGTTGGAATCTCCATAAACAACCTGCAGACCGCTTGGTCGACGAGCGGTTCTACTACGCTAGGGGGCTATTCTGATGATAATAGAGGCGAAGATGATCTTTGAAAGCAGAAAAAGGACCTCGGTAAATCGGCGGTACTCCCAATTTACGCGGTTAATTTTGTCTGTTTTTCCGGGACTGTACTCTTGATGAAGAAAAATGAACAAATTGTAGCAACTACATCGCCGCAGCAGCATTACCAAAGCAACAAGGATGGAAGAAGGGTAATTTAGGTGTATAAATGGAAGGAAAAGGTTTGAGTTTGGTGGTGATACTGGTGGTGATGTTGGCCTAGATTTGTAGAAGAAGAAGAAATGGAGAAATTGGGGGTGAAAATGAAGAAGATGATTGATGAAGATGGTGAATAATGGTGATAGAATGGTGTTTATATCAGAGAAAATGATAGATAGTGAACGGATTAGGTGGGATAGTAGGTAGAGGAGTAATGAGGGTGAGGAAATTGAGAGGTTGATTGATGGATTGAGGTGGAGTTATGGTGGAGTGTGGGAAAGGATGAAATTATGGAATTTGGGAAAATGGGGCGGTTTTGCGGACTGGTGGACTGAACGATGCAACGTGTGTCCATCACGTGTCATTGAAAGGTCTGCTTTTTTATCTGACATGGAAAAACTGACAAACCCTAGCTCGGTAACCCGGGGGTTACTCCCGATTTTCCAGGGCTAATTTTGCCTAGATTTTTCTGCTCTCCTGTTTTGCACACTTTACCTTAGCTCACTGCTCATTTTTTACCTCAAAATCACTAGTTTCTTACTCCTTTTGTTGCTACTTCCGACTGAATCCTAACCTACTTCACTAGAATCCACAACGAGTAAAAAAACCCTTCCCAACAACCATTGGTTTCAAGCCTAAGGGTGCGGTAGGATGAAAAAAAGATTGTCATTTCATCCGGCTACTTTTATTGACTCCTATCCTAACTAAGGGTTTAAGATAAATAGTTCTAAGTTTATAGTCGCCAGCTCGAATTTCTTTAGATCCTCGCTCGCTCAGGGGTCGGGGATTTAGCTCGCCAAAACTTTAATCAGAGGTTTTTACCTTTATAAAACCTATTTGAGCTATTTTCCTAGCATAGTTTTCTCTCTTAGCTCGTGCACTACATCTATCTCCGCTTCGAGGATTAACATTTACGTTCTTGGATTCCATATTTTCCACTTTACGTTCAATTTCACTACGCCTAATAGAAGCACTGACTTCCATAAGCGTCCGGTCGTGGCCCTTTTCTTCATGCCCTCTTAGCAGTATTCTCATGAATTCCTGCTCACAAGTTCCTACTAGAACGTCTCGGTTTCTATGCCTATCCTCTTCTATCTCAAAGATTTTCAATTCCCCAGAACCATAAGTCATCATGCAACATTCTGGCCTATTATCTAAGGACTCTAGGATCTTTTTAGATACGGCATCGTTATTAGTCCTCAGAGTTATTTCCCCATTATCGAAGTCCATGATTGCCCGGCCGGTCGCTCTTTTTATTGTTGTCCTTTTCCATTTCTTTTGTTTTTGTTTTCTTTTATCCAGTAATGTAGCAGATTTTTAGCAATATAATGATTTTGTCGGCTTAATTTGTATGGAGTTATTTCATTTCTTTTTTACTGCCGCAATATTGTTATACGGTTTGTTGTTACCCAATTCTTCTTAGATTGTTTGAGCTACTTAGTGCAGATTTTTTTTCCGAGGACTTCTTACATCCGCCCATTGCAATTAAGAAGATCCAGTTTCTTACTTGGCTCCACGTTTAACCGAAGCTAAGTTCCTTTTTTTATATTATCATCTTCTCATTGGGGATATTGTTTCGATTAAGTGGGTGGTATGGGACGTCACTTAGCTTTTTAACATTATATTCCAAATCATTAGATTATCTTGATTCTCTTGATGCACTTTTCACCACATAGACTTTGATTTGTTTCATCAAAATTTTGAAACAAATTACATCTTTGACCTTTTGGAGCTAAGTAATTTCATCCTTGTTCTACTTTGCATAAGTAAAAGTAGTGCCCAATTCTGAAGTAGTGGCGTATTAAGCACATATTCTGTTATGAACCACCATCTTAAGCACGTATAACTCACTTTCCCTGGTGTGTAGTCGATAGCACATTACTTTGACTAGAGTTGACCCTAGCTTTATCTCGAATTTTGTTCTACCTATGGTCATTCAAGTCAAGTTGTGGACCTTGTATGCAGACTCTGATTCGTAGTTTATCAAGAGTGGATTTGTGAGGATAGATAGAATTATGAACGTTCACTTGCCAAGAAAGAGAAATAAATTGCAATATATATATATATATCCATATTCTCTTTGGCAAAGCAAAGTCGATGGAGTGTAAGACGCATGACTCTCATATCAAATAGACCGATAAACGCGAACCTAGAGTAATACTCGGTTCACGATCCGCCTTGCCCAGTTGACTTGGCCTAGAGCAATAAAAGAAGAAAAATCCATTAATAAAATAAATGGCGTAAAGGGAAAAGCATGATTCGTGACTGGTTAGTTCGACTACGGGTTGACGTAATGCGGGGGTATCTGCATTACTAGAGATCGAGGGGTTATTGCACACCTGCATTGGTTCATGACAGGAATATTGTTTAATGCGTTACATATGGATGTGAGTGACATGATCTTGATCTTGACTTAGTGAAGCATCGATGTTTTTAATTAACATGTATATTGGTCGGGATTTCGTTTTCTTTTCGCTTTCTTTGCTCAGGACGATCAAAACCTAAGTGGAGGGTAGTTGATAACACTCTAAATGCACCATTAAATTAACCCTTATTTACCCCAAATTTTTCTCTAGAGAGTGTAGATAAGCCCATTATTGTGAAGGAATATATGTTAAACACTAAGTGCACGTTTCTAAGATCATAATTCTGCATCTATGTTATTTTCCCAAAGATTTGGTACTGTTTTGCCTTGTTTTATGTATTTTTCAGGATGTATCAAGTCTGGAGCACTTAAGGACGGATCTGGGTAAAGGAAAGAATGTTGGGCCGAGTGGATTAATTCCAGGAAGAGATCTTCCAGAGAAAAAGAAGAAAAACAGGCTCGGTTTACTGTGGGCTAGGCCCGATAAACTGAGGGTCTTAGGGAACACGAAACTAAATTTGCCGTATCTACTAGGTCAGTTAGGGTTTCTATGAGTCATAAGTCGGCCAATGTATCTATATAAGGTCGCATATACTTATTATTACATAGGTCTTGATTATGTAAATTATTATTAATTCATTATACAATTTGGATGCAATAAAGTTGTTTTAAGCTTTTGGAGTTTATTTTCTGCTTTCCTTCCCTTCCTTGCCATCTCTAGCTTGAGTGGATCAATCTAGATTTCCATTGTTGAAGGTATGAAGTTTTGAACATTCCTTTATGTCTTTGATATGGTAGATCTACTTGTATTTACGTGTTTTATTTGAATTGCATGTTTAACAACCCCATAATTTACTTGAATTAATCTGAATTGAGCAATTGATCTAGAAATAGGAAAAGCCGCCCCCGGTCACCCGGCGGTCTATACCGGTTTACTGAGGCAAAATTTAGAAAACCTGAATCTAAAGGTTCAGCGTGAGCTACGTTGATCGACAAGATTAATTAAAACGAGTAATAGGTCTTGCCATTCTAGTATTCGTAATTCGTAAATTAACATGAAGAACTAATAGTGAATTGTTAATTAGGACATTGTCTTGATGGACCCTAGGAACGTGCTAATCAGTGTCGATAGCTGCCTAGGCAGGTTAGCGATATGGGTTAGCGCTCAATACAGGCAATTCTAGTTCTTTGTGCATATGAGCTATTACGGACCAATTAAGGAGGGTAGCTGGCATATATATTATCTACTAACATGGTCGGAGTAGATAGGTTAGGAATTGCACCCGTAGCTTAAAACTGAATTACAAGCTCGATTGGTTTAAGGAAATTATGTGGGGAAGTAAACATAAGTATTAACTAAACCAAGTTAGTAGATAGAAGGGATGGGGAAGGAATACCATGTTTCTTTTATGTTCATTGTTGGTTAATGACCACTTATGTCATCTTGGTTGAATTAGATTTGTTTACGCTTAAGTTGCATTGTTTATGTGGGATCGACCTTGATTCGCCCTTGCTATACTACGATTGACCTAGTACTCTCGCTAGTAAAATCGACATAAGGCTCGCGATGAGATCAGGCTACAAAAGCTTCAGTGACTCAGTCTTCAACCCTGCTCCTTCAGAACAAATCCTTCTGCAGCTATCACAAATGGTTCAATTCCTTCTCAGACAATCTGATTCAATTGCTTCAGATGGTTGTGAATAAGATTCACAAGAGGTTGATCAATCTCAGTACTTGATCTAACTTGGATACTCTATTTTATGAGTTAATCTCTAGATATGTCTTTTCAGTTCAGATAGAAGACTTCGGAAATTGACAAAGTTTCTACACTTTTTGTATTCTCGTATATATTCTATATATATATTCTTGTTTTCTATCAATAATGAGAATAATCCTTAATTTTTCCTTGATTTTATTCTCCTTAATTTAAGTGATCCGGATTTTCTTCAAACGTTCATCATAAAATCCATCCTTGATTGATTCTGCATTAATTTCTTGATTTCCATACGTTCAGAATTGATTGTAGATAACATCCTTCACTTGCCTGTTCCTTAACTTGGTTGTTGCTTGACCGGTACAGTGAATCTGCTTATAGGCTGTTACTTTGCTGTTGAGATTCTCTTCACTGTTATTCTTGATAGTCAGCCGGTAGATCCTTCACTTAGCCGGTTTGCCGTTTTTCTTTCTACATTGATTTCCAAAGTCTGAGAATGCTTGTACTCCGCTAATCCTTGATTTGGGTGAGATCAGTGTACACCATATTACAAAGAATAGATTCCATCACTTATAAAAAGTCTTAGAATTACCCAAGGTCATCACAGACTTCCCTGGTTGTAAGACATTCCAAAGGTCTTCACTTTACTGAGATGGTTCCCTAGCTGTCTTCATTGAGCTGATCGCTAGTTTTCCACTGAGCCATCCTACCAGTCTAGTACAATGCTTTTCTGACTGAACTTATAGAACATGTCAGACTATAAGTAAAGACTATACAAACATTTCTAACTTATTTTAGACTTGCTATAACAGCTAGTATGGCCATCATCAAAACAAAAAAAAATGTTCCTATGAGATGATTACCTACCCGTGGCCGAATTTACCTACAACAACCGTTATCATGCAAGTTTGGGTATGCCTTTGTTTGAAGCTTTGTATGATGTAAACGCCGTTGTTTTGGGATGAAGTTGGGGAGAAACAACTCAAGGGCCAGAATTGGTTGAGAAAGCTAAGGAAAGGGTTTTGTTAGAAAGCTAGAAGGACTTGAAAGCAGCTTAAGACGGTCAAAAAACTTAGGATGATGTTTGTCGAAGACCTTTAGAGTTTGAAGTCGGTGAAAGAGTATACCTTCGAGCTTCACCAATGAAAGGAGTAAAACGTTTTGGAAAAAGGGAAAGTTGAGTCCAAGATTACCTCGGCTACGATTAGAAACCGGTCAAGATTTTTGATAGATAATGGAGAAATCACTCGCCAAATGAAGCAACATGAGAAGTTGAAGATGACATGATCAGTGAATTCTCGGACTTTTTGAGTTTACCAGGTATGTTTTAGTTTCGAGGACGAAACTTCTCTTAAGGGGGGAGAAATGTAATATTCCGATTTTCAGGAAAGGGCAAACGTGTCATTTTGCAAAAATAAAATATTATATTTATTTCTTTTATGGATTTAAATTTGATAAAGAAAATTATTAATCATGGAAAATTGTAATTTTAGGAATTATTGGGATTAATGAAGTTATTAGGAGTTAATTGGAGGTTTTGTTTTGGAAATAACAATTCCATTAACTAAAGGAGTTACCAAAACAGTAATCAGAATCCTTCACATTCGGTTTCTGTATTAAGAGCAAAAGAAAATACAAATGAGACTTTTCCAATTATCTCACAAAGTTCTTAACGGATTTCAGATTCAAGTAGGGCAACAGAATCGTGAGAAGGCAAGGATCGTGTTGATACTAACATCTCCAAGTTACAAAGAGGTATGAAAATAGCCCTAAATCTGGTTTTCTTCATGTTTGATCATGTTTAGGTTGAAGAAAGTGTGTGATTCGTAGTTCCTTATAGTTAGAAACCTTGATCCTAACTAGTTCCTGAATTGGTTGTGGATCAAATAGATTTTCGTCGAAGTCTGAAGTTGTGCTGCACATTTTCTGCAAGTTTGGCTTGGCTTGTGCTTGATCAAGTACGAAAATCATCTCTATTGCTTTATTTATGGTTTGGTGAAGTTAGGATTTGTTTTGGAGGTGTTTTGATGTTTGAACTTTTGTATAAACGTTGTTATGAAAGTTGTGGTACTACATGTTGGTAAAGGTGGGGTTTTCTATTGTTTGGGTGTGTGTATATGTGTTAAACATGATCGGTTTTGGTTAGAAATTGAAAAGTGCAAGAACAACCAATTTCAGGGTTGTGATTTGGCGAATGCGCACGCATTGGCTAGCAATGTGCACGCATTGCCGGTACATGTTGTCGTGTTTTATTCCCAGCATGTGCAATGCGCATGCATTTCTGGAATGTGCACGCATTTCTATTTACGAGAGGAAATTAATTATTTTAAGCAGGTGCAATGCGCAGACATTGAAGGCAATATGCACGCATTGGCAGGACTGAAACTTTCAGCAAGTTTCTGGTCGATCAATGCACACGCATTCCAGGGAATGTGCACGCATTGACCCTAGTTTTTTAGAAAATTTGTTTTAAGGTATGAGATGAGTTCCAAACATCGTTTCAAGATCTAATAACACTAAATGAACATGAACAAGCCCTAATTAAGCTTCTGATGCGTTCAGTTCCGGCACCAAAGGTACTCTTCCATAGAGTTGAAGTTCGGGACCGTCAAAAGAGTATGATTGGCTTGTGCTTTTATGAATTAGTATTCATCAATGACTAGTTATGTGCCTAGGGTGTTGTGTCTAGAGTCTAAGTGAGGGAGTAAGGTTGTTAAGTGAGTTTTACCTTGAAAATACATAGGTGGCTAGTTAATGACTAATAATTTACGTAAGTGTATAGTAAAAGACCAAACATCGTAACATTCTTGGTACGGCACTTGACTATATCACGATGTGTGGGCGGTCAGGTAAAGTGAATAACTCTACTGGCCTATAAAAGGTTAAATGGTAGAGGGTCTTTACCGATCGTGTACACTATCGGGTCTTAACTCGTGGCTATTGATGATCCACTAATATGTTGCAAACGATACTTCGTGGTGAGTAGCACCATGCGTTGTGCTCTTGAATACCAGTGTAACAAACTTGAGTTAGGTTAAAAACAGTTAGTCACGTCATGTTGATGACCATGAAGTGAACCCTAGAATTGAGTAGGTCATATAAAGATAACATAATATTTATGCAAACCTTTCTTTATGAAACTTTATTAATGCAATGGCTTCTGTTTCTTGCTAAGTACCCTTGTACTTACCTCAAATACATGCTTGTTTATGTTTGGGGTTGAGAAGATGAACTGGTTGAGCAGGAGTTTGATGAGGACTTCGAGGATGATATATGATTATGTTTACACGATGTTAGACTATGTATAAAATTATGTTGTACTTCACTTTTCAAGACATGTTGTAATTTACCATTGAAACTCATGTAAGATAACTATGTTGCCTTTCCTTTATGACATGGTACATTTATATGTTTTATCATGGTTGTAAGATACATCTATCTTTAGTATGTTTGTATTTCTACTCTTATCTTGTATCAAAAATATATATACCCGTGTCTCTTAAGCTTCTGTTAATGCTAAACTCGATACGACGTAGTAGTGGCTTACGTATAATATTGATTTAATTAATATTATACGTGCCGAACGTTCTATTTCCGGATAAGAACTCGGTGTCCGGGAATGGGGCGTTATAGAAAGAGTAACATTTATTGAGATAATCACTTGATAATTCAAAGTACAATGAATTGAGATAACTTTTATTGAAATGTAAAAACGGATACAATTTATTGATGTCTGGAACCTGTCCGAGACATAAAACTTGCGAAGATTGTTGGCATTCCATCTTTGTGGAATGGTCCTGCCATAAGAATCAACCAACTGGTGTGCACCTTTACCATCCACTTTCACGACCTTCTGCGGTCCTTCCCAGTTAGGGTCAAGCTTTCCTTGAGGACTTGTTCTAAGTCAATTTCATGATGCATTCACTACGATTTTAGCCACATTTCACGTGATATTAATAGTAATATGTCATCTTTCGAGCATCGATTTGCATGTATATTGTGTAAGTATACAATAAATAGTAAGGAGTAATAAATAAAGTAGTTTTTATAGTATTTTTGGGTCATTAGGACAAATCTTTTGTAGGCGGGTTTACGCTTGGTATTTCTGGCGAGTCATTGCCGGATCTTAGGTTGACTAAGCATCAGGACAGATGATTTTTTCTTCACAAGATGCGTTTTTATGGTGAGAAGCGTGTACCCAAAGCCGCGGAGTTTTTACAGGTCAATTGTCTCGGGCATTTCTACTCTCAGCTGAAGTAAATCGACTTTAGACCCATCTTAAAGACCGATGTAGGTTTTGACATCTTCACAAGAGTTGTAGATCTTAAATCCATATTTCTAACGCATCTTTAATAACTCAAATCGGAGGTCTACTCGCAAAGTTATGATCAATTTACTAATGAAAATCTAGTACCAAACCATTTCTCGGGCCGAACTTCAGGCAACTCAGCTCGTTACGCATTTTTCACCATAAAAACACGAATTCGTAGCTGTAAACTCATCTCCCCCTTTCCCCAAAGCCTTAGAAGCCACCTTACTCCATTAGAGACCTTGGGGAGGTCACTCTAACACAAAAACAATGTAATTATTGGATTGTAATAGCTAGATAGTTGAAATCTCATGGTATTCTTCTTCAAGCTTCTTCTTTTCTTCATGGGTGTAAAATGATTGCAAGTACTTGGAGGAGATGGATTCAATGAAGTTGGATTTTCATGGGTAATCTTTATTTAGCTTATTGTTTTTTTAATTTCATCTTGATTTGTGTTAGTTTTAGTTAGATTTGTATCCGGGTTTTTCATCTACTTGGAATGGTGTAAAATCCAATTTAGAGAAGATTAAGTGTAGAGATCTAACCCAAAAATATGAATGGTGATATTGTAGTTTCTTTTGATTTGTGTGAATCATTGTTTAGATTTCAATCACTTATTGGAATTATTTCCCATTACTTGACCTTAATGCTTGCATTGGATTAATCACCTAATTCCAGATTTAACACACTTTGTTGAGATCGAGAGAAGATACTTAGTGTGGGAAAATGGGTAGTGAGACCACCTAGTAAAATTTACTAGTGATAGATTCGGTTTATTGAGTGGGGTTCACTAATCTTGGTTAGGCAACCCAATGAGTGTAATGTATATCGATTATTCTACACCTAATCAGTCAATCAGGCCGTTGGTGAGATATAGAGTGGTTGTATCACGCGAGAGTGGCCAATCACTAAATCAAGGGTTCGTACCAATAATTTATCACAAAGTCACAAATGGATGGAGGGTAGGTCGAATCATTCCCTAATGAATCATAAGTGCTACTTTATCACTTTGATCGTTATCTTGGCTAACCTTAGATTTTATTTATTTCTTTTCTCTTTTTGTGGCATTTAGGTGGTGAGTTACGGAGTGACATCATGGCACACCTTAGTTTTAAAATTCATCTTTTATGTTTTGCCTAAACCGAATGAGCCAGTGATTTTGGTACTTAACCGGCATCCTCGTGGGAAACGACCTTGCTCACCAATTATACACTACAATTCACTCGGTACATTTGCCGGTGATTTTGCACACTAAAAAAAGGTCGATCAAGTTTTTTGGCGCCATTGCAGGGGATGTTTCGGTTAATAACATTGTAATTACTAGTAAGTTTGGGGCTAGGCAACTTTTTTTTCTTTATGTTTGTTGGGAAATTTTTGTTATACATTATGACACTTACCATGTCTATGTGTGTTTGTCAAAATGTTCGTAGCAAAAGCTTTTCACTGTCATTTTTTTTTTCTTTTTCTCTCTTATTCTTTATTCTTTGTTGGAAGTTGTTGTTATCAACATTGATGTTTGCCTTGTGTATGAGGTATTTGTCATGGTTTGTTAACATCAATTTTCACCTTTTGAAATAACTATCCTTAAATTTGTTTTGGGAAGAAGGTCGAGCTAAGGACTATAAACATAGAATGTTTAGGTAGTTTTTTTCTTTTCAAGCGAGTGAAAGTTTTTTTTCAATGCCATTTTCTTGATACTCTTGAGCAAAAGATATGCAATTTTTTCCTTTCACGTCAACAAATCCTCTCGGAAAGGTTTTTAGCTTCTTCGAACTTGAGAATTTTGTGGTCAATCAGCTTTCACGATGACTCTTTAAGTATAAGTGCAATGTTGATAGTCCTTGGAAGCTACGTGATTTTTTCAAAAAATAATAAAAAAATTGCAAATCGATTATTTTGTTTACATACTTAGTTCTTGTTTATTTTTGTCCATAAAGTAGTTTGATGAAAATTATTTAGACTAAGGCATATACTTGTCATTTATAGATGTTAATAGATTTCCAGATATGTTAAAGTGAATAGTAATCCTTAATTTCATTTTAGTCTGATATCTAGTCGTGACTACTTGATTCTTGCGCACATATGGTCTTGATTATTTGGTAACATGTATTTTGGTATGCAATCATGCATGTGTTTTGATTTCTTAGCAACTAGAACTTAAGATGTATATCTTTTGAGGTGAAATAGACGGGTCGTTCAAGGATAGGCATGGGATGAATGTCATGGCATTTCTTTGATCTGCTAGAGCCAAATAGCCAACCCGGAACGTTTTGTCCTTAGTCTCCTAGCCTCAGCCTTTCTTAGGATAGTGAGACCACCATCCATAAATGTTAGCCTTTCTGTATTTAGCCCGTTTACCAAGCCCCGAAACCTTAATTTTGTTGTCAACATTCCCTTGGCCTCCCTCGCGAGTGAGCTTAACTTTTATACTGTGGACATTGGTGAGATTTGTGACTCATGATTTTGGGTATCGGATTGGTGAGTGAGTCTATTGGGGAAGGGTGACTATGTCTTGGTGGTTGAGTTATTTCGGCTATCATTTTATGTAACCTCATATTCCATATTATGTTATAGTGTGTATTGTGTTATTTTGTGTTGTGTCATGTTGTGATGAAAAAAAGATAAAGATAAAGAAAAAGGAAAAGGAAAAGGAAAAAAGAAATAAAGAAATAAAGTGAAAATAAAAAGGCGACCTTAACAACATAAGGAAAAGCCGGGGTTTAGAAAAAAAATGTATAAAAAAGAAAAAAAAATTGTTGAAAAGAAATATAAAAAAAAACAATAAAAGAGTCAAAGAAGTGTTATGAGTGATTGTGAAAGTAATGTAATTGTTTGGTTTGGGAGAGAGTAGATTAAGAGGTAGGAGTTTTTGAGTTTCTTGTAGTATTCGTTTCGAGTGATTACTTTTGCGAATTACCCTAGAAACTCATATCGGTGACGACTATTTTTGCGCCTGTTGGTCCCGAAAAAAAGCTGACACAAGTTTAGAGGGTGGTGAATAAACTTGGGACCAAAAATTGGATACTTAAAAATAGATTAGGTTCGGTTTTAAAATTATGCGGAGTTGAGCTAACTGAGCTGGGTATAAGACAAACTGACTTGTGCTAAAACTGAGTTAACCTGCAGCGGATATTTTAAAGTCTTTCAATCAAAACTTCAGTCATCAGTTGTTATAGAAATATGCAGTGCTGACTTAGTTTCTGATGTTTGCTGAGTTTGTGATTTGATTAAATATATGCTAAAATGTTGTAAATAAATGCAAAAAGTATATAAGTAAATGAGACAAAAATTATAAAGGTTCCAGGTGGTGTAATCCTGTCAATCCTCTATTCTCCTGTGATGTTGGAGGAAATTCACTATGTTCTTGTGATTTATAGTTACAAGACACAAAGTAAATTTAAACACTGATTGTCCTTGACTATCCCCTAGCTTCACAATCTCTGAGCCTTAGTCCTTAACAGGTTAAATTGTTGTTTCACTAAGTCTGCTCCACTGGTCCTTGAAGGGTTGGATTGCCGCTTTACCATCTCATCACAAACACAGTCTTCCTGACTGCACCTTGGTAGCCGTTTTATAGTATACCAACTTTGATCGGCAGAGTACCGAGTCGGTTGTAGTATAAAACTAGCGACAAGGTCGTAATCCCACAGGGAATCTAGTTAAGTACCAAATCTACATCGTCTCTAGTTCGGATCAGCATAATTTTTGGAATGTTTATTAAACTACAACGTGCTATTTCTACAAGAACAAATTAAAACGAGAGTTTTAAACGATTAAAAGAGATAGCCGAGTAGTGTTCCAATAAACTACTTACCAAACCATAGCTAAGTCCGGAGGCATTCTTGATTCACATAAATGTTCTCGATGTTACTCGTTGGGTGTCTTCCGATTTCCAAGAATAGACATTATTTGAATATTCTACCCTCCTATGTCCAGTTTAATAGTCCGCTGACCGGATTTAACTGACCTAACACGGTATGCGTTCAATGAAACGCTCTACAAGTTGACACAAACCTCACACACGAAACCGAATCTTAACAACTCAGTCGGTTTTACAGGGTGATCCAAGAACCCCGGTTCACGTACCCTCTCGCAAAATACACATATAAAGACGATTCGTGTAATACGATTATCGAGTGATCAATTCAACAAACGTGATTTAGAATAAGTTTTACAACTACTAAAACATCGAGAATCAACAATCACAACATCAAGAACACCTCAATCAACAGACTATGGTTCGATATCGGTGATTATCGCATAACTCGGCTATATAACGATTAGCTACTCATTACGGCTATAAAAACGCAAGATTTCATCATATAATTAATACACACAAACAAAAGAAAGATAAAAGATATACATATATAGACAAAACCGGATGAAACTTCGTATCCAAGAAAACCAAGGTAGAGTGAAACTACGCTGCAAATATATATTTGGAAATTTGTTGCTGCTAATATATTTTCTGAAAGTTGATGCTAAAATATTTTTGGTAAGTTGCTAATAATATATATTGGGAAAGTTGCTGTTAATATTTTTGGAAAGCTAATATATAAAAATGGAAAGTTGATACTAAAAATATTGGAAACTATGCAGCTAAAAATTCTCCTCCTCTTTCCTTAGCATAGCATACATATATATATACAGTCTATTGCCGACTTATGAAAGTCGGCCACTTTGAAACTTATCTTATCAACTATGTCGGCCCAAGTTTACCACATGTGATACTGTGGCCATCACATGGAGACATGAGGCTACCGTAATATCCGGAAAAATGACTACCGTGGTACAGTTTAATAAAGACACGACATATTATAAGCTTCGGGCAGACTACCGTGTGCCGATACTTATCCATTTAGTAAACTAGCTGCAGACAGTGGCGGATGCAGAAATATTTTTCAGGGGTGTCCGTAATTTTTTTTCTAAGTGGAATAAATTTTTTACGGTGCCCAAAATATTTTTCAATAGGTAAAATGTAGAGTTTTCTTTCAGAAATATTTTTCAGAGGGGTCCATAATTTTTTTTTCTAAGTAGGATAATTTTTTTACGGTGTCCAAAATATTTTTCTATGTAGAGTTTTTTTTTTGTTCAGGGGGGTCCAAACAACATGGATCCGCCTCTGGCTGCAGACTAAGCTTCGGGCAGACGCTCCAATCCCCGTATCTCGTCTTCTGGACATGCCAAACACCTAATTTCTGGACAAAATCACAACAAATACCACACGTTACCCCTACAGGACACTAGGGTGTCCAAGATTGCATCAAAACACCGAAAACATTGAGATTTCCGGACATTACGTCCTAGGTCTTGTAAATTTCGAAAACGGTGCAAAATGTGTCGAAATAAAGCCATATATTCCTGGATTTAAGTAAAACGAGTCAAAACGGGGTATAAAACACGTAAGAAAATAGATTCGAGTTGACTCTCATCAATTACCCCCTACTTAGTGTTTGCTCGCCCCTGAGCAAAACCGAGCGTTTCAAACAGAAATAGAGTCAACATTTTTACTGTATAATGAGTCTCCCGTATCATATAGGTAAGACAATAGTAAAAAATGATTACATAAAAATTTGGTTCTACCATGTGTTGAATAATGAAGGTGTGTGTGTGAAAACAGCTTCTTCGACATTAACTACTAAAGACCAGTTCGGATTATAGATGCATAACGTACTAGGGTTACACCATAGGCTTATATGTCATAAACATATCCACTAATTGAGGTCTACCGGTCGAGCAGGACTTTAAGGGTTATATCATTAGGCTAGGGGTTGGGGCTAATGAAAGGATATTTACGATAAAACAGAAAAAGACGGTGCAAAAGAGCATTAACCGAGAAATATAAACATGAAACTCGGTTATCAACTTCGTCTTCAATCTTTCCCATTATTTACATCTTCGGAATCCAAACCCTAACTTCAACTTCAGATTTTTTTTCTTCACTATACAACATTATCAGTCCATTTTATGACTTAAAACTACGATACTCTATACTCTCTTTTTGTATTTTTTTATTATTATTTTTCTTTTATTTTCTCTTTTCTTTTTTTTTTTTTTTTGAGAAAAGTTATACAGAAACATATATATAAATTTGACACTAAAGATAAAAATTTGATTAATAGCCACAACCGGCACATTGTTACATTTCTCTCCCCGAATAACTCGTAAATCACAACACCATATGATAATCATGCCTGAACAACACCTCGCAACATCGTAATAAATGTGCGGAACTTAAAAAGCTCAATTGCCAGGTAGTCAAGGATACATAGACCGAAATAAAGTTCAGGGAATCGGTTTACAGGCTAGTAACACGAAAGTCTAGTTCGGGTGGCGATCTAACCACCCTACAATAGGCATGGAGGGGTAACTATGGATTAATCGTTTAGGTTGGTCTTTGGCTCTGATCGGGTCAAAATAAAAGCCAAAAACGTCATCCCGTATTTAATAACGACGAGCTTTCTATTTTGCCTCGAAGTTACTAATATAAGTTCTAGGTAACCGGGTCATGAAAAAACTATAATCATTCACTAGTCAAGTATTATGTGACGTTGAAGCTATTACGTGAAATTTTTTCAATTTTCAACACACGATCGGAACTATAAAATAGAATGTATTTGAGTAATCAACAGATGTCAAACCACGGGATATGAAGGCTCGTAACACAATGAACAATGTTAAAACTATAAAAATTTGAAAAAATTGCTCGAATTTTCACTAAAGGACGATTGAAAACTAAGGCACGACTTGTAAAAACAAAAAACCGGAAAATCGGCTGGCTAGCCCCCACCCCTACTTTAAAAAGTTAACATCGCCCTTGATGTTTAAATAAAATAAAACGAAGAGGATGAAAGACATAGCTTAAACCCAAAAATGGCGAAATTTCGGTATGTGGCATCCGTATAATGAACTTCCAGGGTAACTGTACTTATAAAATATACACAACCAACACCAAAGGTGTACAAGTGTGGAGTATAAAAGCGTAGATACACGGGGATGCCACATAAGCAAATTGATAAGCATGGATCATCTTTAAAGCATAATTTACATCATACACAAATATCACAATGTCCAAACTTGATGCTACAGGCACCATCAGGATGTAACCAAAAATGCCACTAAGTAACAGGCATGCGAAAGTCATGTTTGGGATATCAAAACATCTACTAACAGGTGTGGAACACTATGTTATATACATACTAAAACTGATGACATTATGGTAAAAACAATATATAGATGCATAGTAGAATCTAAAATATGACCGTAGCGGTCATTATATCCGAAATACTTACAAAATATGGTCTAAGCATTGCCTAAGAACCAAACCAAAATGAGGCCGACTATGGCAATCTACATCCGATAAGATACCAAAATGAGGCCTACTATGGCCATTAATAGCCGATAAAATAAAAGTGTTGAAAAATAAAAAGTACGATAGTAGTCGTGCCTCCAGCAGCCACACTGTGGTTGCCTCCCACGAAACGCTATGGTTTAATGTCGTTAGCTCGACGTGATGATTTTATAAAAATAAATGATGGAAATGGATTGTACAGATGCTCTTAGGTCGGAACGAGATCGATAAACCATGAAATTTGAGTCATTGACATGGCTCGCAATTCTCGGGACAAGGTGGAGGATCCGTAAGGTTCATAATAACCAGATTAGCGTCGAAGTATTGTTTCTCATTTTTTTAACCTAAGGGAATTTGTCAAAAACATACCCTTGGTCTCGTGAGTATCTTCGACAGCTCCGGATGGAAAAACCTTAAAAAGTCAATACGGTTCAGTCCACCTAGATTTCAACTTACCCTGAAAGAAGTGTAAATGAGTGTTATATAACAAGACGTCATCTCCCTCTTTAAATTCACTCTTTTTTTATTTTAGAGTCGTGGAGAAGCTTCGTCTTCTTTTTATAATTACGAGCTCACTCATACGACCGTAGTCGGAACTCATCGAGTTCAGCTAGTTGTGACAAATGTTTCTCACCTACGGCTTTGTAATCGAAATTTAGGAAATGTGTCGCTCAGTAATCTCGATCTTCCGATTCTACAGGTAAGTGACAAGCTTTACCGAACACTAACATATACGGGGATATTCCTATCGGGGTCTTAAAAGCTGTCCGATGCACCCAAACTGCGTCATCGAGCTTTTTAGCCCAATTCTTCCTACTCGAATTCACTATTTTCTCGAGAATACGCTTAATCCCTCGATTCGACACCTAGGCCTGCCCACTCCTTTGGGGATGATACGGGGTTCCTAACTTATGTCGAACTCTGTATTTCGTCAGAAGTGTGTTAAAAATCCGATTATGGAAGAGACTACCATTGCCACTGATCATCGCTCGAGGAATTCCAACCTAGTGAAAATGTACTTTTTCAAGAAACATATGACCACATTACGGTCATTAGTAGAAGAAGTGATTTCCTCTACACACTTTGAGATGAAATCTACCGCTACGAGAATGTACTTATTGCTGTAGGAGGACGGAAAAGGTCCCATGAAGTCGATACCCCAAACATAAAAAATTTCACACTTGAGAATCGGTTGCATAGAAATTTTGAATCTTCTCAAGTTCCGTCCCGATCTTTGACAAGTGTCACACATACTCACATATTTGTGTGAATCTCTAAATATCGAAGGTGAATAAAAACATCTTTGGAGAACTTTCAGGGCTGTTCGGTTTCCGGCATGATGGTCACCGGCTTCCTTGTCATGACAGAACGACAGAATGCTTGGTATCTCGCCATTGTGAGCACATCTACGAATTATACCATCAGAACACCTACAAAAATTGTATGGATCATCCAGTAGTAGTACTTAAGATCTCTAAAGAACTTTTCCTGTTGTTGATAAATCAACTCGGGATCTAAGTACTCACGCAAGATAATTGACAAAAGAAGCATACCACGGGTTACCGTACTTACCAGGAATTAAAGGGCTCTCTTTCATTACAGAAATAGCCGTGTTAATAGAAAACATCTTTCCATCTGGGAACTCGTTGTCTCTCTCTCTCTCTCTCTCTCTCTCTCTCTCTCTCTCTCTCTCTCTCTCTCGTTCAATAACATCGAGGGACAGTTGTAATCGGCTGAGGTGATCCGTAACCAAATTCTGACTTCCCTTACGGTCTTTAATCACAACATCGAACTCTTAGAGTAAAAGTACCCATCTCAAGAGTCGAGGTTTTGCATCCTTTTTACTCAGAAGCTATTTCAGTGCTGCTTGGTCAATATGCACTATAACCTTCTTTCCAATCAAATATGAACGAAACATATCAAAGGCAAAAACTATCCCTAGTAACTCCTTCTCGGTCGTCGCATAATTGATTTGAGCAGGATTCAAAGTATGGCTGGCATAGTAGATAGGTTTAAACAGTTTAACACGTTTCTGGCCCAATACGGCCCCAACTGCCACATCACTAGCATCATAGATAACTTCAAAATCCTCACGCCAATCTGGTGCTATCAGAATTGGTGCGATCACTAACAAATGTTTAATGTCCAAGAAGGGCACATCTTTCAAAAGTAAATGGGTAAGAGATTTAACACGTTTCGAAAAATCCGGTATAAACCATCTATAAAATCATGTGTGTCCTAGAAAACCTCTAAGCGTTTTTAAGTTTGTGGGAGGCGGTTATCGTTCAATAGCCTCGACTTTCACACGATCTACCTCAATACCTCTCCTCAAAATTTTATGCCCTAATACGATACCCTCTTCAACCATAAAGTGACATTTCTCCCAATTTAACACAAGATTCGTATCTTCACAACATTGCAACACTTTGTCAAGATTATCAAAATAGTCATACTGAAATCATCCATAAAAACTTCTAGATATTTCTCAATCATATCAGCAAATATGGTATTCATGCAATGCTGGAATGTATCTAGGGCGTTAAATAACCCAAATGGCATTCGAGTGTATGCAAAAGTGCCATACGGACACGTAAAACTGGTCTTTTCTTGGTCTTTAGGGTCGATAAGAATCTGATAATATCCACTAAATCCATCTAAAAAACAATAAAAAGCATGTCCACTCAAACATTCCAACATTTGATCAATAAAAGGTAAAGGGAAGTGATCCTTACGTGTAGCATCATTCAGCTTCCGGTAGTCTATGCAAACATGGTATCCGGTGACTAGTCGAGTCGGAACAAGCTCATTATGTTCATTGGGCTGCACCGTCATTGCTCCTTTCTTCGGAACAACCTGTGTCGGGCTGAACCACTCACTATCACTGATAGCATAATGATACCCATCTCGAGGATCTTGATCATCTTTAATAAAGTATCAAATCTCTCGGTTTTATTCTGTGTTAATTATTTTCTGTCCTTATCTTTTTGCATTCCTTTTAAGGAGGATATGGACATCATCCAGAAGGGGGAAATTATTGGAAATAAAATTTATGTTTTGATAATGATTCATCACTTGTTTAGTTATTCTTTTTTTAACCCCGTTGATGAAGTGCCATAACTAGTTCTTGTAGTGCAAAACAAAACAATGTCTATAATTAAATGTATAGGATTTAATAGAGTCTGATATTTGTATAGGTAAATCAGACAAGCACTGTAACAGAATAGGCTTAAAACCGAGAAACTGAATTCATGAAACATGCTGAGTTTACAAATGAGAAAGTATCAAAAAGAAGAAACTTGCCTTAGAAGGAAGGCGAGTTCACTCTAACCCGAAGAAGGTAAGTTCGCCGAGGGACACAGACTCAGTTGGCTTAACTAGAAGCTAAAGGCCGAGGGGACAAACTCAGTTTAGAAGGCCGAGGGGCACAGACTCAGTTATGAAAGATTGAAGAACTGAGGTTTCAAACTCAGTTTATGAAGACTAAAAGTCGAGAATGTAAAGTTAGAATTCAGGTAAGTCTGTGATGGCCTGAACTGACTTTACAGATTTTGTATGGAGTCCTAAGATACATAAGGAGAATGATATCTTGGATGATATATGTTTCTATGGTGTACTCTGATCAAGCCAATAAAGATCAGATGAATACAGAGTACTAAGTTTTGAAGAAAAGTAAAAACTCAGTAATCCTCTTAAAACTGAAACACTCAGGTATACCAGCTGGAGACTGACAAACCCCAAAAGCATAGTTTCAAGCTGAAGTCACTCAAACTGAAGGAAAATCAGAACGTTAGAAACAAGCAATTTGATTGGTTGAAGAAATGTCAGAAAGGACACTGACATTCAACAAACACTAGCTGGACCACCAACGGCTATAAGAATTCAAATTCAAATAAGTTCAACGTTGGAAAAACCCCTATAAATAGATCACTTTTACTTCAAGAAGAATTGTGGAGTTCAAAAGATAAATCTATTAAGAAAAATTCAAGTAACGGGGAAAGTAAATTAAAAAGGAACTCCTTCTATATGCTATATTGCAAGATCTAGATCAAGAAATCTTCAATGTGGTATAAAGCATTCAAAGAAAAATATCATATCCACAATTGAAAAAATCAGAGCTCTTTATGCAAATCATATACACCCTGAAAAAGAAACTCATATCACAAGTTGAATACTAGTTATTGATTTTAGTCTCAACTTTGATTTAATCAAAGGTTAGACTGTGAAACACCAAGAAGGTGTGAAGGACATTTGAGGTGTGATGAGAGTCAACTCGACTATATTTTCATACATATTTTATACCCTGATTTGACTCATTTTACTTAAATCCGGGAATATTTGGCTTGATTTCGACACATTTTGCACCGTTTTCGATATTTACGAGACCTAGGACGTAATGTCCAGAAATCTTGATGTTTTCGGTGTTTTGATGCACTCTCGGTCACCCTAGTGTCTTGTAGTGGTTACGTGTTGTATTTGTTGTGATTTTGTCCAGGAATTAGGTGTGCGGCATGTCCGGAGGGCGAGATACAGGGATTGGAGCGTGTGCCCGAAGCTTAGCTTGCAGCTAGTTTACTAAATGGATAAGTATCGGCGCTAATACATGACAAGATCAACGGATGTTTCTATATAGCCAAGGGCGCCCCTGGGGGGGCCATGGTCCGGAGCCCCCCCGAAAATCAATGAATTTAAGGGCCCTATGAAATTTCGACCTAATATTATATATATACTGTATTTATATGAACAAGGAATGTAATACCTTAATGGTTAGAACTCTAGTATATTAGACATGAGACTTGGTTTTGAATCTTGCAATCTACAATAATTTTTGTTTTATTAAACTAGGACTAGGAACCAAATAAGTAGGTTTTTTTTCCTTCCAAACCCATGACTATCACACGCAGTTTTTTTGTTTTATTTTTTTATATGTTTTGGTTACTGTTTTTTTTTTTTTCGAAGGGCGAGGGCCTAAAATTTTTTTTTGGCCCCAAGCCTAAATTTGGACAGGGACGCCCCCGTATATAACCACGTGTAATATGTCGTGTATTTATTAAACTGTTCCACGGTGGATATTTATCTAGATAGGTATCCTCATGCCACCATGTGATGGCCATCACATGTGGTAAGCTTGGGCCGACATAGTTGATAGGATAAGTTTCATAGTGGCCGACTTTCTTAAGTCGGCAATAGACTGTATACATATTTATGTATGTTATGCTACGAAAAGAGGAGGAGAATTTTTAGCAGCATAGTTTCCAATATTTTTAGTATAAACTTTCCATTTGTATTGATTAGCTTTCCAAAAGTATTAACAATAACTTTACCAATATATAATATTAGCAACTTACAAAAAATATATTAGCAGCAACTTTCAGAAAATATATTAGTAGCAACAAATTTCCAAATATATATTAGCAGCATAGTTTCACTTTACCTTGATTTTCTTGGATTCGAAGTTTCGTCATGTTTTGTCTATATAGGTATATCTTTTATCTTTATTTTGTTTGTATGTATTAATTATATGATGAAATCTTGCGTTTTGATAGCCGTAAAGTAGCTAATCGTTATATAGCCGAGTTATGCGATAATCACCGAAATCGAACCCTAGTCTGTTGATTGAGGTGTTCTTGATGTAGTGATTGTTGATTCTCGATGTTGTAGTAGTTCTAGAACTTATTCTAAATCACGTTTGTTGAATTGATCACTCGGTAATCGTATTACACGTATCGTCGTTATATATGTATTTTGTGAGAGGGTACGGGAACCGGGGTTCTAGGATCACCCTGTAAAACCGACTGAGTTGTTTAGATTCGGTTTTTTGTGTGAGGTTTGTATCAACTTGTTGAGCGTTCATTGAACGTAGACCGTGTTAGGTCAGTTAAATCTGGTCAGCAGACTGTTGAACCCGACATAGGAGGGTAGATTATTGAAATAATGTATATTCTCGGAAATCGGAAAAGACACCCTACGAGTAACATCAAGAACGTTTAGGTGAATCAAGAATACCTCCGGGCTTAGCTAGGGTTGGGTATGTAGTTGATTGGAACACTACTCGGCTATCGTTTTTAATCGTTTAAAACTCCCGTTTCAATTTAGTCGTTGTAGAAATAGCACGTTGTAGTTTAATAACCTTTCCAAAAATTACGTTGATCTGAACTAGAGACAATGCTAGCTTTGGTACTTAACTATATTCCCTGTGGGATTACGACCTTGCTCGCTAGTTTTATACTACAACCGACTTGGTACTCTGCCGATCAAAGTTGGTATACTATAAAACAACCACAAAGTTTTCTGGCGCCATTGCCGGGGAGTCAAGTTGATATCTCGTAAGTTAGTTAAATCTTCAGGATTAGGTCATTTTTCTTTTTTATTGTTTGTTGTTGTTTGAATTTGTGCAGTTTCTGACCCAAAGATCAACAAGGAATTAGCTGAATATCGTCTGGAAATTGAGATTTTCTATCTTCAACTGTTGGCTTTGAGAAATAGAACGATTGAACGTCTACACCTCAACAAGCCGAATCATCTAATCCGGAAATAGAATCCTCGATGGCTATGAATACGACTATAACTAGTAGTCAAGGCTCTCCAACTGGGAGAGAAGAGCACGAGCATCATGTTGAGGAAGTTGAATCTACACAACAACGTGGTGAGTCAAGTCTTCCGTTTGAGGGAGAAGTTAGATTGCATATTCGGGAACCTATTCCAATCCAGAGACAAGAACCGATTAAAAGGGAACCTCAATCACCGAATGTACAACTGTAGCCCCAATTTCAAGGGATGAATTTGAATCTAAATTCTTTTGTTCCACAGCCTGCACCTCAGTTAAATCCGAACCAAGTTATGCAACAATACCAACAAATGATATTGCAAATGGCTCAGATGAATCCGATGATGATTCAGTATAATCCGATGGCTGCTGAATATAATCCCATGCTTATGAATCCCATTGATGGGGCAATATCAGAATCCATATCAACAACCATATATGTCAATTCCGCAACCGATACCAGTTCCGGTGCAACATGCCGCTCAGAATGCACAACCTTATCAAGAACCGGTATTTAGACCTCTGATAGTTCATAGGATAGTGAGAATCCCCAGGAGAACTTTGATTGATTATACTACACACTCTATTGGTGAAGGTCATTCTCCTATTCGTGTCCCGCACATCCAGGCTAATAACATGGAAATCAAGGGCATGTTTGGACTTTATTGTAGGAGATTGCTCAGTTTAGAGGGAAGCCTGAGGAAGATCTGAATAAGTTCTTAAATAACTTTATGCAGGTAAATAGTGTTTTAGAAGAGGCGATCCGGTTATTACTATTTCCACACGTTCTGAAAGAATATGCTATCAACTAGTTTGAGTCTTTACCACATGATTCACTACACACTTGGGATGAGGTGACGGGGAGTTTTGTGTTAAAATACTTTCCACCGGGACAAACTTTGGACATGAGGGAAGAAATCTCGAATTTTGAACAGTGGGCTTCTAAGTAGTTACATGCGGCGTGGGACCGTTAGAAAGCTATGATGAGGAAATGTCCACAACATGGTTTCTAAATTTGGAATCAGATTCACATATTCTATGCGGGGGGTAGATAAAGATTCTAGAAGAACGTTGAATTCTGGGAGTGGAGGAGATCTTATGATTTTGGAACCGGATATTTTGTTGGCTACAATTGAAAGGATAACCGTGAACAATCGATAATGAAATTCTATGAAACCGAAAGAGCTTCAGAAATGAAGAAATTCTGAGAAAGAAGTAAAGGTTGGTGGTTATGATCAGTGGATGCAAGACGAGAATAATAAGTTTTCCAACAAAGTGACAATTTTGGAGAAACAGCTACGTGAGGTGATTATCGACAAACGAGCAGCGAATAAATGTGCATTGTCAGTTATCATTTTCTTTTTGTCATATTCTTCAGCCGCTTCACTGATAGCATTATAAGTTGGACTGGCTTCCACATTGTTGATGCTGGCCCAAATTTGCCAAGAAGTTGTCATGCTGTGTTTCCCGAAAAAACTTGTTGTTGAACAAAACTGTGCATCTCAGCACGGTCTTCTTTAATGCTTCATCAGTTATTGATTTTTCAAGTACTTCTTTGACGATTCCTAAATCATCTCTGCCAACATTGCCAACATTCTTTTCAACTTTTTTAACTGTTCCATTTTCTTCGCATTTGTTCAGTTTATCCCAGTAATGAACAAGAACTTTCTTCATTGTCAAAAAAACTTTACAATGCTTGTTCTCTGGTTTCAATTTCTTTGGCAGGTAAGCTGTTGAAGATATTGTAGATTTGTGAATCCAATCCTAGTCTCGTCTTTGTGGGCTCTGAAAATATGATAATCAGTTGCCTCTCTTCATCATCAATGTCAGCTCTGGTTTTCTTCAGTTCAGCGAGCTTTTCATCTATACAACCAAGAACGTCTAACATATCATCAGCATTGGCTTTTAAAATGTCCATACTTACCCTCCTTTTGGCATCATCTTTTTTGATTAAACTTCGGATAAAAGAATTTAGGTGTTGTTGATTGGATGCCAAAATGGTTTGTGCTACCACTGAATCTTTAATGGTATTTTCCACCCAAAGTATCCTGCTGTAAACATCATTAACAAGATTTTACAGTCTTTCCTGAGTCTCAACTTTTCTTGCTTCAGACTCAATGGTGGTTTTCCGGATATCAGTTAGAGTCTTATGACAGTTTCTCTAGACACCTTCCATCTTCTTCATCGGTTCATTTCTCTCCGCTTTGTTTTCTTCCATTGAGTTCATAACTTTTGCAAAGATATCCATATCTTCTTTCTGAATTTTCACAAGTTCATTGTAGTTGTATTTGATAAACTCAACCTGTGTAGGCACATCTTTGTTATCAATTTTAGTTTTCCCAGCTTCCTTGATTTCAGCTTCAGACATCTTCTCAGTTTCCTCTTGTGGCTTATATCCAACAATGTCAGTCTTAGGAATTTCTTCAGTTTCAAACTTTTTGGTCAGTTCTCCTTTGAGTGGGGTAGAAACAATCTTCTTCAGCTTTTCTTTATATTCCTCAGATTTTCTAAGTTCCTCAGACTGTTTTCTCACTTCTTCTAAAGTTGACATTTCAGCATCTTTTACTGGTGATAGTTTTACATTAAACTCATCATCAGTTTCTTCTACAGCTTGATCAGCTACATCTTTGGATATTTCCAGAATTTCTCTATCAGTAGGTGATTCATAGCCTTTTAGTTCTGGTTCTTCTTCTTTCTCTGATTCAGACTGAGTTTCTGAATCTGATGCAGTAGAATCATCACTATCTTCTGAATTTTCTTCACTTGATTTTTCATCTTTATCAGCCTTACCTGACACTTTTGTTTGTAGAGATGCAACGATCCTCTTTTTGTAAGTTAGGATCTCCCTGAGACTCATCATCATCATTATTGTCATCATCATCCTTCTTTTTTGAGCTTGAAGGATCTTTTCCAATAAATCTTTTCCAGTATCTGCTTCTAATCGCAGTGTATCCAGTGCCTGGCATCAAACAATTGTCCCAAGTGAGTGATGTTGTAGAGTCCAAAAATCCATGGTTCCTCAACTTCCATGAATTCTTTCCTTCTATTACTGCTGTTGATTCTATTTTCGCAATTCCAAAATGATTGAAATCCTTTGTACCAACAAAGCAAGAATCTTATTGTGACAGAATCTGCCATTCTTCACATTTGTCTTTTTCTTTGGTTTCTCTGAAGTGATTTGTCCTACTAGTTGATCATTAATATATCTCTGTCAATTGAAGTTCTTTTCAAACCAAATCACATAAAATAGATCTATCTTGGTTCCAGATAGAATACTAAAGTTTCTAGCACTTCTAATGATACATTTGGCCAGTCTGGTTTTAGAAAACCAAGCTTTCCTATTAGTGACACATTTGTGTTTGTGTCACTTGCAATTACTTTCCATAACTTTTACCTTTTTTCTTTATTCAACTTGATAGAAGATGCGTATCCAGAAATGTTGAACCCGAAGATTCCTGCTACAAGGTTCTCTATAACCTTAATTTCCTTTGTATTGACTGTGGTGGTGTAGGTGCATACATCTTCTTCTATAGTTGTTGTTCCATACTCATAGAATTCTCCTTAGCTTTCCAAGCATGCACTATCCAGAGTAATGTTGAAAATTTCTTCAAGACCTTTAATTTTTCTTATTTTCTCCCCAATCTGTTTGGCAAGATCTGAATTTCCATGATTTTCTAGGTATTGATCAAGTGAAATGATCAATCCGGTTTCCACTCTTGTGTATGTCATGATTCCTGAATGGATAGATGTTTTTGAAAAAATTGAAGACGAGATAAATTCTTTAAGTGGGTGAGCAATAAAACTGAGTAGCAAAGATTTTTATGAAGGAGAGACAAATGGTATTTATAGATTGATGGTAGATGAGCAGTTGATAGAATTTGAGTGGCATAAACGACTTGTCATAAATCGCATCCCGTTTTGAGATGTGAAAAAGGTGGTAAGTAGTGGAGATGGACGGTTGACATCTGTGTAGGTTACGACTTTTCTGCCAACCGTAGCTAGAATCAGTAAATGCATTCCAGCTGTGAATATCCATCTTTGAGCTTATCCAAACATGCTTTATGACTCAGTTTTTGAAAGAGTCAGCTTTTGATACTTCCTCAAAAATCAGCTTATTTCCTGCAAAACAAATTAAGATCTTTTTGGTACTCATGTTTGTTTGGGTCCTTTCAGGTTAGTCATTGGATTAATTAGTAAACCATGTAAAGATGGTTTCTTTTTCACTGAATTAATCTCGACTTTGAGAGCTTTGAACATCTTAAGGATTGAGCTCATTTCTCTCATATATTTTTCTTGACTTTTGACTTACTAGAATCCCTGTTGGATCAATCAGTTTTCACATAATTCTGCTGTTTTGGCTTAACAGTCTTATCCTTATGTATTTTGTGAAACTGAGTTGATCTAGCAGTGGTTGAACGAAAATTCCAGTCTTCATCGGTAGGAAAGAGTCTTCCTTTCCTCAGAATATATTATCCCTTGAATGAGAATCATTACTTGGTATATAGGACTTGAATGTCTTGTTAACTGATCTCGGATCAGTTTTGCCTTTTTCAGCCTTTTGAGTTTTTCTGTTGCATTTGCCAGTTTTTGGGGTGTTCATGGTTCGGTTTGGTATGGTTAATGGCCGTAACCAAACCGAACCGAAAATTTCGGTTAGTAAATATCCGAAACCGAAACCGAACCGTTTACTTTAAAGAACCGAACCGAACCGAAATATATGGTTCAGTTCGGTTCGGTTAACCAAAAACCGAAATAAATTTTACCAATTCTTTTTGGTCATAAACGGTTCGGTTTTTTTAGGTTTTTTCATTCGGTTACAAACAATTCGGATAAAGGTTCGGTTATAATCAATTTTTATAATAAAAAATAATATTTTGGTTATAAAAACTAATTATATATGTTGGATATAAATGATTCGGTTACGGTTTATCATTTGGTACGGTTTCAGTTCGGTTAATTGTTTCAGTTTTTAATTCGGTTCGGTTTTTGGTTCGATTACGGATAATTTGTAGCATGAACCGTATCCGTGAACACCCCTAATCGGTTTGTTGAGTACCACCAACTGATCTTAAATTTTTGTCAGTTTTTTATCGAGGCATTGCTAAAATTGTTATCAGTTCTATTGATTTCATCAGGTTTCTGAGTTCTAGACTTTTGTGTAGCCACAATCTTCGGTATAGCTGAACTAGGTCTGGTCTTAGAATTTTGTTGATTATCAAACCCTAACCTTGATCTGTCACCATATGGATTTCCAGGTTTGAACTGAACTTTAGAAGTTGGATCAACAATGATTCGGTGATATTTATTACTTCTGTTATATCATCAGTAGAGCAAGCATCTTGAGTTTGTAATTAATCTTGATAAGGTTATTTCTGCATTCAATCTTAGAACTTCAGCTTTCAATAATTCTTTTTCCTTTTTGACAGTCTCATCACTCTTTTGAATTTCTCTAATTCCTTCATGAGTATGTCTAGAGTTTCATTGAATTCAGAGTTTCTATGATTGTTCATGGTAGTATGACAGTTAAATGTAGAAGCATTTACCTCATGGCATTTGATTATTGAATTTTGTGTTCTGGCATCTTCACATTCCATTATCATTTTTCCCTTGCATCATTCAACAATGTCATTTACTGGATCGATTCCAAGAAGTATGATTTCTTCATCACTTTCAGTATGATTTCTGTTAGTAATACCATCCGCAACGGAAGCGATTTAAGGATCTAGATCTATAAACTACACGTAATAAAATAACTAGATCTACTCTACAAGGGGGTTGTAGAACATACCTCTTGGATCTCAAAATCCAAGTAGAAGAACCGCAATAGGAAAGAACAAAGGATGGTGTGAAGAGCACCACGATCTTCTGCACATGTGATCCGAGCAACTCCCGGTGGAAGGAAATTCTCGTCTCGAATCCTCCCGATATGCTACCCGGAAAACCTCTAAGATTTTCCCTCTTACCCTTGGCCGAAATTTATCTCTCTCTAAGTTATAGGGAGAGTCGAAATTTGTGTTGTGTTTTGGGCTTGGGAGAACTCTCTTTATATAGGAGAGTAATCATTGTCCTCCATGGATTTTATTTTGCAAATAAATAAATCCAATAAATAAAAGATAATCCTAGAAAATCCTAGAACAAATCTAGAATAATCTTTATCTTTATTTCTTACCATAAATATTTTTTCAATAAATATTTTATGCACATGTCTTATTAATCCACAAGAAAACTAATTTCTTGTTCCCTAAAACATTGCCTTGGCCGAAAATTGCTTATTAACCTAGTCAATATTATTTTCGGCCATAACACAATAATTGGGCCAAGATTATGAAAAATGTCTTTTTCACATATTTAATTATTTAGTCCAACTAATTTAATAGTCCACTAAACAATTAATTCACATATCGTTTTAATTAAATTCTAATAAGAACTAAATTAATATCATTAGGATTCGACGTCCGAGAATAGCTATGCTATATTGGAGGCATGTCGGGGACCATGGACTAATAATCAGCGGCTCCGATAAATCAAATAAATAATTATCTTACGAACAGAATAATTATATTCGATAAATCAATCACAGGTTTATGCCACCATAATCCCGTGACTGCACTCCTCCGATTATGAGATTATATTTATCTCCTCACAAGAATGATAATAAGCGTCCATTGATATAATCATTACATATGGATTAATCCTCCATAGACTGTTCATTCTAAATCGGGAAGTTACCGTTAACCCTTTTTAGAATCTCTTATCCTTATTTACCATTAACCCCCTACTGGTCAATTAATTCATACAACTCACTGGTAGCTAATCAGTGTAATATGAACTCGTACGATCGATCAGTTTCTAGGATTAACAAATAAGGGAACTGTCTATCTACTTCCATAAATGGAAGGAATGGATTCCGTATCTGTGATAACACAGACTACTCACTCAATCCAGTACAATGCCAAGATGGGGTAATTCAGATCACAGACTCAGTGTAATCCTTAACCGTCAAGTCAAACCTCATGCGATTCAAGCGGTTGGATCGTGATCACCTCGAGGATTCGAGATATATCCATAAATATGATCATCGATTGATTCGATAAGACTTCTCGATTACGGAATTATATCGTGAACTCTAATCAAATCGGTCCGATACATATGATATATCTATCATATATAAATGCCCTCTACAGGTTCTCTTAACCGAAAGTCCGGATAAGACAATCACACCTATTGTGTTTTGGGCGCATTAATAGCACATTAAAGGAGAGACCCGATACTCTCGATTAACTTCACTACGGGCTAATTGTATTTTAAGTACATCTTCACTAACTCAATCCTCCCGTGTATATCCCATACACTGAGTTAAGTGATTACATAAATGATATACTTTAGGGTTTTCTGTAATGTAAATACTATTGTCACATCGGTGAATATGAGAATAATAAATATGAATAATAATATCATTTCAGTTATTAAATAAAACAATTACAAAAATGTCTTTCGGGCATCACACTTAACAATTTTCTGCTGCAAACCTTATTGGTAATATCTCAACATTCTCCTTTCTACTGGTAACAACTGGATCTTCAATGAATGTTTCAATTAGTCTTTCTAGAGTAACAGCATTAAGAGCTTGCAATTTATTTCTGTATTCAGCAAATCTCAAAAATGAACAGCTAAGCAAATTTCTAAAGTGATTTTGGGAATCCATGATGCAGTTTTGAAAAATCCTTTTAAAAACGACTTGCTTCAACAATTGATCCCTTCAAACTGCTCAGCTATCAAATCTTGGATTGATATAAAAAATAACTGAGAGCCCGTTAATTTGAACAAACTATCAAACTGATAAAACTCAACTGGGATCTCTTCAGAACAGAAGAACTGCTCCGATACCAATTGTTGGTCCTGAAAAAAGGCTAACACAAGTTTAGATAAGAGTGAATAAACTTGTGACCAAAAACTGGATACTTAAAAACAGATTAGGTTCAGTTTTAAACTTGTGTGCAGTTGAGCTAACTTAGCTGAGTATAAGTCAAACTGACTTGTGCTCAAACTGAGTTAACCGGCAGCGGATATTTTAAAGCCTTTCAATTGAAACTTCACTTTTCAGTTGTTATAGATATATGCAGTGGTGACTCAGTTTCTGATGTTCACTGAGTTTGTGATTTGATCAAATATATGCTAAAATGCTGTAAATAAATGTTTAAAGTAAATAAGCAAATGAGACAGAAATTATAGAGGTTCCAGATGGTGTAATCCTGTCAATCCTCTCTTCTCTTGTGATGTTGGAGGAAATTCACTATGTTCTTGAGGTTTACAGTTACAAGACACTAAGTAAATTTAAACACTGATTGTCCTTGACTATTCCCTAGCTTCACAATCTCCGAACCTTAGTCCTTAACAGGTTAAATTGTTGTTCCACTAAGTCTGCTGCACTGGTCCTTGAAGGGTTGGATTGCCTCTTCACCAGCTCATCACAAACACAGTCTTCCTGATTGTACCTCAACTGTCCTTCACACCGTCTTGGTGTTTCACAGCCTAACCTTTGATAAAATCAAAGTTGAGACTTGAATCAATAACTATGATTCAACTTGTGATATGAGCTTCTTCTTCTGAGTGTATATGATTTGCACAAAGAGCTCTGATTTCTTCACGTGTGGTTCTTGATATTTTTCTTTGAATACTAAATAACACTTTGAAGATTTCTTAATCTGGATCTTGCAATATAGCAAATAGCAGGAGTTCCTTTTTAATTTACTTTCCCCCCTTACTTGAATCTTTCCTAATAGATTTATCTTTTGAACTCCACACTTCTTCTTGAAGTAAGAGTGGTCTATTTATAGTGGTTTTTCCAATGTTCAACTTGTTTGAATTTCAATTCTTATAGCCGTTGGTGGTCCTGCAAGTGCTAGTTGAATGTCAGTGTCCTTTCTAGAATTTCTTCAACCAATCAAATTGCTTGTTTCTAACGGTCTGATTTTCCTTCAATTTGAGTGACTTCAGCTTGAAACTGAGCTTCTGGGTATGTCAATTTCCAGCTGGTATAACAGAGTGTTTCTGTTTTAAGAGCATTAACTGAGTTTTTACTCTTCTTCAAAACTAAGTACTCTGTATTCATCTGATCATTATTGGCTTAATCAGAGTACACCATAGAAACTTATATCATCCAAGATATCATTGTCTTTGTGTATCTTAGGTCTCCATACAAGATCTATAAACTCAGTTCAGGCCATAACAGACTAACCTGAATTCTAACTTTACAGTCTCGACTTTTAGTCTTCATAAACTGAGTTTGAACCCTCAGTTTTTCAATCTTTAATAACTGAGTATGTGCCCCCTAGCCTTCTAAACTGAGTTTGTCCCCTCGGTTTTCAACTTCTAGATAAGCCAACAGAGTCTGTGTCCCTCAGTGAACTTACCTTCTTCAGTTTCTGTAGTGAACTCAGTTCCTTCACTAAGGTCATTTTCTTCTTTTGGATACTTTCTCATTTGTAAACTCGGCATGTTTCATAAAGTCAGTTTCTCAGTTTTTAGCCTATTCTATTACAGTGCTTGTTTGATTTACCTAAACAAATATCATACTCTATTAAATCTTATACATTTAATTCTAGAAATCTTTTTGCTTTGCACTATAACAGCTAGTTATGGTACTTCATCAGTGCGGTTTAAAGAACAATAACTAAACAAGTGATGAATCATCATCAAAACATAAATTTTATTTCCAACAGCGCCATTATTTTGGTTTGCTCCTATACTTGGGTGCGAGTGATATTATGTGTCCAATCATAGTTAAGCTCTCTTGCGCTTCCTCTTGTTGATATCCTTTTTATCCCTTCGATACCCCCGTCCCGGCAGAACATTACAAGCTTTCAAGTCCTACCCGACCGTGCTAGACCTTGAATGACTCCAATTAGTGGAGATTGATATTATTCTTAAGCATATAGATTTCTAACATTCCATTTTGCATACATGATTTCAACCAATATTCTTGGTAACATTTTTGATAGACTATTCACACACAACTTATATCACAACTAGATTTAGATTAACTTGTATTTACTGATTCTAGAATCTTGCATCATCTAGTATCTCTATTGCATCTTATATTTTCTTAAGTATATTCCTTATTCTAAATCGTTTTGATTGCTCCTTTTTGCACAATGATGACTAAGAACTAAGGGGAGTGGACACCCTCCATTGATACCCACCATACTTCTTTACCTCTTGCTTCACATTGGAAACAATGTGTTTTTCAACTTGGGAGTGGATGGGTAGTCTGGATATCAAATGAGTTTGATTTTTGTGATCATTCATAAAGTTTGCATCATTTTATTGACTTACATTTCTTTTTTCTCACCTTCTTCATCGAGGATGATCGGGAGCTAAGTGGGGGGCGGACAATTCAAACAATTTATTGAAGGCAAGCTTGACCCTAACTGAAACAATTTATTGAAGTCTGGAACTTGTCCTAGACATAAAACTTGCGAAGATTGTTGGCATGCCAGCTTCGCGGAATGGTCCTTCCATTAGAATCATCCAACTGGTATGCACATTTACCATCCACTTTCACGACCTTGTATGGTCCTTCCCAGTTAGGGTCAAGCTTTCCTTAAGGACCTTTTTTTCTTACATCGTTCTTTCTTAGCACCAGATCTCCCTTTTTGAAGTATGAGTGCATGAATCGTGAGTTATAATACTGAGAAATCTTATGCTTGTATTATGCCATTCTGATGAAGGCAATGTCACGGGCTTCCTCTAGATCATCTTTTGAATGTCGAAGATCTGTCTCTGGGTAAGTTTCTGCGTAGACCTCGGTTCAAGGTGAAAGAAGTCCGATCTCTGCTAAAATCGCTTATTCACTGCCATACACTAAGGAGAAAGGAGTTTCTCTAGTGGAAGCCTTTTGCGTAGTCATGTACGCCTATAATATGTTGGGTAGATGCTCGACCCAACTTTCCCCTTCTTCTTCAAGCCTTTTTCGCTGACCAGTCTTGATCTTCCTATTGTTCTGATCGACCTACCCATTCTCATGTGGATGGCCAACCGATGTGAAATGATGGGTGACCCCTAGTTCGAAACACCAGGCTTGGACAATTCTATCTTCCAAATCTATCCCATTGTATGATATCAATGTTTTTAGGATGCCATATCTGAAAACAACACTTTTCCAGAGAAATTTCTGAATTTCCTTAGGTGTGATCGTTGTGAGGCCTTCAGTCTCTACCCACTTGGTGAAGTAATCTACCACCACAACCAAAAATTTGAAGATACCTGAAGCCCGGGGGATTGGTCCTACTAGGTCATCGCCCCAATGGTCAAATGGCCATTAGGACACCATCGGGACCATGGACTGAGAAGCTTGGTGCGATATATTGTCGTGCACCTTGCAAGATCTGCACTTCTGCACGAGATCTTGAGCTTCTCAATGCATAGTAGGCCAATATTAGCTAAACAATTGACACTTTCTAGCCAGAGTTCAAGCTCCAGCATGGTTACCGCAGATCCCCCAGTGAATCTCTCGAAGGAGATAGTTTCCTAATTCTTCTGATGCGTGTCTGAACCAATAGGATATGAAAGACTTTATGTAAAGTATGTTGTTAAAGAGAGAGTAACTGGTTGATAAGAACCTCATCTTTTTGGCTTGAGATTTGTCTGCTGGAAGGATTCCATCCTTCAAGTACGATACGATAGGATCCATCCACGTATCTTTCTGCATGACAGGCTGGGATGTCTGCTTATTGTAGCTTCGCTCTTTTAGCAGGTCGACCAGAACTTTCTTATCACATAAGAAGTTTTATGCTAGTGTTTAGAGTGCATCTGCACTTTTCTTCTGGGATCTAGAGATCTGTTCAATCTGGACATTCTCAAAGTCCTTACACAATGTCTGTACCACAGCCAAGTACTTCTTCACTGACTCTTTCTTTGCTTTATATTCTCCCTGATCATGGTTTACCACCAGTTGGGAGTCACTATACACTTGTACATTTATTGCTCCAAGCTTGACCACTAAACGTAGTCCTGTGATCAAGGCCTCATATTCTGATTCTTATTGGTATTTTGGAAGTTTAATCGCAAAGAATATGGGAATTCTTCCCTTTTTGGAGGACTATAGAGTAGGATACTTGTCCTTGATCCTTCTTTACTCGATCCTCAATCAATGTACAACATACAACGTCCAATGTTCTGACTTGCAATTTGGCCGATCATGATCGAGAGTAATTGTTGTTTCCTCAGCCAAAAAATCCGCTAAGGCTTGAGCCTTGATTGAAGCTCCCGGCAGGAAATCCAAGTCATATTCCGCCAGTTCGATCACATATTTCGCAAGTCTTCCTGATGTATCAGGTCGTGCCAATATCTGCCGGAGTGGTTGGTCTATTATGATTGTGATTGGATGAGCTTCAAAGTAAGGCCTGGCTTTCTAGAAATGTGAACTAATGCCAATGTTAACTTTTCTTTGTTCAAATATCTAACCTCAGGTCTGTGAGGTGACTTGCTCACGTATAATATTGGTTTCTACATGATTTCATGATCTCGTACCAGAACTACGCTTAGCGTTTCTTCACAAACGGCAATGTATACCAGCAACATTTCTCCTTCTTGAGGAGAAGTTAAAGTTTGTAGCTCGGCCAAGTAAGACTTCAGGTCTTCAAAGGCTTTTTGACACTCCTCGTCCCACTGGAACGGGCTCGCCTTTCTCAAGATCTTGATGAATGGAAGGGCACGTTGTGCCGATCTAGAAGGGAACCGTTCGTGGCAGCCATTCGCCCTATCAACCAATGAACTTCCTTGATGATTCGTAGAGGAGACATACTCTGTTGTGCTTCAACCTTATCCGGATTAGCGTTGATTCCTTCTTTTGAGATCATATATCCTAAGAACTCGCCTGATCTGACCCCAAATATGCATTTTATCGGGTTGAGCATCAGCAGGGTCTGCCTGAGTATTCCAAAAACTTCTTTAACATCAAAAAGATACTAATCAAGAGACATGATCTTCATTAGGAGATTGTCCAAATAAACTTCCATTCATCTACCGTTCTGCTCACTAAAAATCTTGTTTACTGCTCACTCATAAGTTGCTCTAGTGTTCTTTACACCGAATGGCATTGTGACATAGCAAAACGTGCCAAACTCTATGACAAACGAAGTCTTTTCGGTGTCTTCAGGGACAATTTCAATTTGATAATACCCCTTATAAATGTCTATAAAGGCAAACACTTAAAAACTAACGGTAGAGTCTACTAGCCGATCGATCTTGGGCAACGGATGGAAATCTTTCGGAGATGCCTTATTGAGATCAGTAAAGTCTATGCACATCCTCGAACATCCATCCTGCTTCTTGATTAGGACTAGGTTTGCTTGCCAGTCCGGGTACACACCTTCTCTAATAATATTGGCCTGAAGCAATTTGTTAACCTCATTTTCAATGGCCAGAATTTTCCCCTGGGCGAAGTGTCTCTTCTTTGGCCGAACAGGCTTCTTGTTCAGGTCGAATTCAGCTTATGCAAGGACAGATCTGGAGACAGACCTGGCATGTCTTCAGTTTCCCATGAAATGATAACCCTGAATTCTTTTAGATTATCAACGAGGAGCTTCTTGTGCTGAGCTGGGATCCAGGATCTGATCTTAAATATCATATCTGTCTGATTGTCCTAGAGGCTGGCTTCTTCAACCTTTTAATCAGAGGACCAACTTTCCTCTTCTCCTATGATTAACTCTTCCATCAGAACCTACTGAACTAAGTCTTTCCCACGAATAGTGTCCTTATAAGAGCTCTTGGCGGCTTTTACGTCTTATTTTATTTTAACTTAACCTTCGAAGGTTGGGAACTTCAAGCTGATGTGAGCTGGGGAGAACGCAACTCTAAGATCGATTAAAGCCGGTCATCCCATGATAATGTTACAAGAAGACGGGGACTTGACTACGACATAGTTCACCATAAGGGTCCTGCCATTTGGTTCATGGCCAAATGTTGTGGTTAACCTGATCATCCTCACTGGATGAACTGGGGGTCTGGCGAATCCGAACAGAGGAGCGGAGACCAATATCAACTCTGAGTCTTGTAACTTCATAGACTTGAAGCCTGAGTAGTAAAGGATGTTGACGGCACTTCCAGTATCCACACGAATCCACTAAACGAGATGCTTGTTCACCACAGCCTTTATGAATAGGCCCTCATAGTTTATAACTAAAGGGAGTGAGTCACTAAGTCCATAAGTCAGTTCTCCGATTAGCCTCCCTCTTTTGTTGGGGGCGAAAGGACCAAGAGTTGTCCTTGTCCCCATCCCGAGCTGAACATGCGGGTCCAGTGAATATGGTGTTAATTGAAATTATTGAACGGTTGTCCATTTACCGATCTGGATCCGGAGATCGGTCTCTTATTCGTTGTGGTTTGTCCTGCTTGCACCTGTCTTGATTATAATTCCTTCGTTTATAATCTCTCCTACCTTTCAGTTCTACGTTCTGAGATCGATATACGACCTCGTCTAACTATCCTTCCATTATTGCTGCATCGATGTCTCTCTGCAGTGCTCTATAGCTCTCCGAATCATGCCCGATGTCCCTGTGATAAGCATAAGACTTGTTGGGGTCTCTCTTTTATAAGGGTCCCCACATCGGATGGCGCGTCCTGAAAAACCTTTTCCTTTCCATGAGCGCGAGAACCTGCTCGCGTGACATGTTTAAAGGAATGAATTCCCTCTCTTATAAAGATCCTTTCTGACCCAGCCAATCTTTGATGGGTGCCGTCATGCAGTCCCAGACTGGCTTCCTTTTCTTGTTAGTCTTCTCTTCATGTTTGTCATTTTTCGACTGCTTAACTCTGATTCTCTCTTCAGTCAATTCGCTTCTTCTCCCTAGCAGTCCATGTAAGTGACTTTTACACACTCTTTTATAGAGCAAGAGAGCTTACTGTGCAGTTTGGCATAAAGTCTTCCTTCACGTAGTCTTGCTATGAAGGAAGTAACAAGTAAGTTCTCTTATGCGTCCCAGACCTGCCTGGACTCATAATTAAATCTCTTCAAGTATTGTAGCACCGTTTCATTCTTCTTTTGCTTGATTGTAAGGTGATGAGTTGCATTCTTCTAAAACGGTTTGGTTGTAATGAATGTGTGAACGAACATCCTACCCAGAGTTCAGAAGTCGGAGATTGATCTAGAAGGAATATTTCTGAACCACTCACAGGCCCTGCCCATGAGGAATGCAGGGAAAGCTTCACACTTCATCTCGTCTGGTGCACAATACAAGTTCATTTGTGTCAGGTATTGATGTAGGTGATCTTGTGGTTCCTTGGACCCATCATACGGTTCCAACTTAGGCACCTTGTACCCCGCAAGTCAGGGAAAGTCCTTGATCTGCTCTATGAACGGTGAGAAAAAATAAGAACTCAGTAGATCTCCTCCCCAGTATAGCGTCGAGCTCTGCTCTGGCCGCATCTTATGCTCGGGAATCAAAAGGCTTCTTCCCTACATTAGATGTGGAGGACACATCATCCTGCTTGTCCTTATTCTGGTTGGATGAAGGCGTGGGGGTATGCTCCAATAGAGAATCCTCTATATCTTTCCCTTGTGCTGATGTCTGAATGACAGCTTGTAGGGTAGGCCCAACCATCGCCGCCAATTGCTCAACCCTTGTTGGGACGGATCTAGTGCCACCTGCTCATGTTGGTGAGGCTGGTGGGTGTTGGTGGTGTTGTTGGTGGGATCAGTGTTTGCCCCACCAACGTTCTGACCACCTTCATTAGCTGTCTCATCTTGCTGCACTTGCTTTTTCATTGTCTTTCTTGGTGGCATGATGGTGATAATGATCTTCTTGAATCATTTATGAGTAAAAGGCCCTCCTTCTAACACCAATTGACGATTCTGGATACCGTCTGTATGTAATCCGAGCCGAAATTAATCTAATGACAATTATTCAAGAAGGTAAACCTTAGAAACGAAGGAGATTTTTGTGATTTTTTAGACTGAGCCTGATATATTGATTCCAACATTGCGTACGTATATGTGTTTATTTAGAAATCAAGTCCCTCGTAGTTCCTTTGGGATTATTTATATAAAGGACCTCTCATCCAAGTCAAGCATGTGCCGTAGTCCCTAAGGACTCTTTTTCGTGTTGCAAAAAGATTTTCCTAGTGTTATTCTCGGTTATTTAGGAGATGATGTTCTCTTAATGAAATAATTTTGTTCTTGATGGATTTCTATGTTTATAGGGTTTGAGTTAGGGTTCTTAGGTAAATTTTGAAGATATGAAGAATTTTCAAATTTTCCAAGTATGATTATAAATATTTGAAAATGTTATCTAGTTATTTTGGTAGGGGTGGGGGGGACGAAATATTGAACAAATAAGAACAAACAAATTTTTTTTAATAATTCGAAAAAGAAAAAAAAAAGAAAATAAATGGATTATTTGATACATTAGTTGTTGTGCTTTGATACCAACTGATGTGATTATTTGCCCAGAAAATATCAAGGGATCAATGGAGAGCTATGAAAACCCAATCCTGGAAAGTCCAATCTTGAACCTAGGCTGAGAATACTCAACATTTTCTCAAGGCGTTCTTTCGTTCTTGAATGGTGTGTTCTCTATGACGAAGAGCACACTCACTCGAAAGTGATAACTAATGCCTTAGTCGACTTTAGGAGAAATTTTCACTCAATAATAATCTGAATGTATATTGAAAAGTGTTTGTGAATGTCTTTAAATATGCTACAAAATAAAAGAATTTCTATCACCTAAGCAATGTGGGAGAGAGAAAACTAGGACATCCTAAGTAGAATATGGAAACAATTGACGCCACCTATGTGGGACTTTCCACAATTCAATTATTAAACATAGTCTAATGTAAAATTGTTGGTCCCTTGGAAAGGCTAACACAAGTTTAGAGGGGGGGTGAATAAACTTGTCACCAAAAGCGATCCAGAGTGGAAAAGCCCAGGAGGCGAGTTTCTCACGAAACTCAAAGCGATCTTCGATTCGATTTTGTTCTGTCCCCTTAACTTGTGCGGAGTTCGATTAGCTCAATGAATATAAGTCAATCTTGACTTATATTTAGTCTTGTTGCTCAGCGATAGATGTATCATTTAAGTTCTAAGACTCTCTATGTATCAGTTCTGTGCTGACTCAGTGTCTAGTGTTTGCAGAGTGATAATGCAATAAATAAAACAAACACAAATGCATAAAGTAAATCAACACAAGATTTGTTTATGGAAGTTCCGGGTGGTGTAATCCCGTACGTCTCCACTTCTCTTGTGGCGTAGGAGGTATCACTAGAATAATGAGATAACCGTTATAAAATCCTAGCACTATGACAGTCCTTCACGACACCCTAGTTTCACTGTCTACACAAAATGAAGAAAGGTGAGATTGCTCCTTCATCCCGCTTACACTGATCTTTCGGAGGTGGAATTGCTCCTTCACCGACTCACAACTAATACCAAACACACAGTCCTCAGCACTGCTGTATTTGTGGCAACTAAGTTGCAAATTGTGTATGAAGAAAGGTAGAATTTCTCTCTTCAAACTATGCACAGCCAACCCTTTTTTACAAAGGTTAGGTTTAGAATTAATCAAGGATTAATTCAGTGAGCAGTCTGATTCTTCTGGATCTGACATTGTAGCTCCAAGATGCCTTCTTTCCCCCTCAATGGGTTACTAGATCTTTCTTTGAAGTCTTCATGGAAATTATGTTGGCTTCCCCTTTTTCTAGATATATCTGATCTGATTTTGTGGATCTGGATTTGGATCTTTGAATATATGCTTGTAAAGCTCTTTTTCTGATCCTCCTCTCTCTCTTCTGTTTTTAAGAGATTCTCTTGTGTATTTATAGGGGTGATGTAACGGTCACTAGCTCTTGTAGCCGTTACACTTGTCGTTTAGCCAACGTTCACATGTTCGATCTTTTGTCGTATAGTCAGTTTAAATTTAACAAGGCCTTAACTCAGTTTTCTACTCTTCTTCAAAACTGAGTACATTGTATACTTAATATCTGACTTCAATTGACTAAGTCAGAGTACACCAATCAGTTTCTTCTTATCCGGAGTAAGCGATAATATTTGTCCTTAAGATTATTGATTTTACATGATCTATAACACGATTTGAGTCACCACAGACTTGCACGAATCGACTTATAGTCACGACTTAATCGGCTTCTAGCGAGTTTGCCACCTCAATTCTTGATTTTACATGAATCGAGTCTGTGTCCCTCAGTTCTTCAGTCTTCTAGATAAGCCAACTGAGTCTGTGTCCCTCAGCGAACTTATCTTCTTCAGTTCTAGCATAACTGAGTTTGAACCCTCAGTTCTTCATGTGCCTATTCAGTTTTCTTGCTATAACTCATTTTTCTTGTTGTGACTCAGCTGTTCGCCTAGTTCTTATTCTATTACAATGCTTGTCTGAAACAACCTATACAAAGTTCAGACTCTAGATAGAACTTATACATTTATCTCTAGACCATTTCTTGCTTCTTCTTTCATTATGCACTATATGATGATTAATTACGACTTCATCATCATGGGTTGTAAGTGATTTGTCTAATTTCGTGACGAATCATCATCAAAACATAAATAACATTTCCAACAATTTCCCTTTTTGATGATGTATCATAACCCTCCTAAAAGCAATAATAAAAGAATAGTGCAAGAAATCATAACGAAACAAATTAAGATAGCAAACTAGAGCATTAAGTTTATTACAAGATTCAAAATGAAACACCTTTGAGTTATAATCGAATAAAATTACAACTTCTCTTTTTCAAGAGCCAATATCTTTTCACCAAGAAAAATGCTCCTTTTGTTTCCATAAGCCTTCTTTGTTTCCTTCTTCAACTTGATTCGCCATATCTAGGCTTGATCTCCAGGATATTCACCGATCAAGCCATTAGCCTCTTCATTGTCTTTGTTCTTGAGCTCGATCAGAATTTCCTTGATTTCCTCTTCCATCGTTTCTCTTCTTCATCCGAAATGAGATTAAGTTTTTCTTTTGAGTTTTCTTTCGGTTCCTTTTCATCTTCCCTTTACGGTTCGGCTTCCCCTTAGTTCTTGTCCTCTGTCTTTTCTTTGCTTGTAGACCCTCTTGCAATATGATACACAGTTACAAGTTTCTTCCTAATGCTCAAGACAACTTGAAGCTGCGTTATCTTCATCTTCTTGGGCCTGGTTTGATGAAGGTCTCTCTTTTAATCAATTCCTCAAGCAGAGTGTCAATTGCTTCTTCATTCCTTGAGTAGATAGCAGATCAATGGTCCGTAGATCGAGTCTATTTGTTCATCTTGTTCTTTAATCAAGCTGTAGGGCATAGGCCTTTTCAAAGATTGTGTGACATCACCATCAACTTCATCACGACTTTATTTTCCCCCTGTTTGAAGATAAGCGATAGCAATCTTCAAATAATCTACTGAGGGTGATGAGGTTAGAGTATTCGAATAGACCTGAGAAATGTGATCTTCCAATGAAATCATGTAATTCAAAGAGCTGCTGCTGTAAAGTTTGCATCACACTTTCAATCATCTCTTCCCATCCTTTCAGTTTTTCTTCAGTTACAGTTTCAGGAGGTTGAGATTCTTCAGTTGCCAATCTGCTTGTGGATGCCTCATGAACTTGCGATGAGGAGCCAGTTTTAGGATAATAAAAGTGAGTATCATGAACTATCAGTTCCTTTTCATACTCAGCATCACAAAATTCTGTGTCTTCCACAGATTCTCTCTGTTTTTCAGTGTATTACCCATACAACTCAGTTGAAGATTCACTATCTTCAGTTTCATCATCAGCTCCTTTAATTTCTTCATTTTCTTCATCTTTATTCTGTTCACTTTCTTCAGTTTCTTCACGTTCACTTTCTTCAGATTCATCAGACTCGCTTCCTTCGCTTTCTTCAGTTTCATCCTCAATTTCAATTACGTCCTCAGTTTCAGTTTTCTTTGCTTGAAACTTGTTCCACATCCTTTTCTGTCTACTCAGAGTTCTGTCATCCAAACTCACAGTCTCACTTGAACTAGAATCTGAGATTTCACTTGATTCTTCTTCAACAAAGATTTTTCTTTTCTTTGTCCCATAGGACACTGATTTGTGTTCCACTTCTGTTTGTATAGATTTTGAAATGGAGAAATGATCTAGTATCCTTTGCACTAGATATGTAAATCCCTTTTTCAGTAGAAACATTTCTCTAGTAACTTCCTTCATTTCTTTCATTCTCTCCTTTTCGTCTGAGATTTGCTTTGTCAACTGATTGAGAATAAACTCGTTCCAATCCAATCTCTCTCCAAACCAAATGGCGTAGATCAGCTTTAGTTTATCAGTCGAAAGAGTGTAGAAATTCCTAGCATGACCAATGACATTTTTGGTCAGAAGGATCGTCAAAAATGCAAATTCTCGTTTCTGCTGATAGATAGATCCACTAAGATTCTTCTCATTCTTGTTGATTGCAGTGACGTCCCAAAGTTTGTTCTTTTCTCTATTTCCAAAGGTGAAAGATGTAGATCCTCTAATTACGTCTAGACCAAACACCAGGGAAAGCAATTGTTCATCAACGGTGAAGCTCTTATCTTGAACAGTTGTCCTGAAGCTTTTTCCCTCGTTGGTGATTACTGCATTCTTGTAGAAGTATCGATGGTTTACGGGCATAAAGTATCCACCTTTGTATCGAAGCAGGTTTCGAGTCCCGAATATTTTTGATTTTGCTAACAACGGGTTGATAGCTTGGAGTTTGAAAATCTTTGATAGAAATTATCCAGGCTGGTGGTGATTCCATCGTCAATGTTGTATTGCTCCATTGATTTTTGAGTTAGGGATTCTTGAATGCTTGATTTTGGGTGAGCAGGATTTCGTCAAGATTTTGTTTTGCAATCGTTTTCAAATAAGAGTCGTGTCATAATCAATGGGATTATGTAGGGATGTACATCTAATTTTTCTCCCAGATTGACATGTGGCTTCGTGTGATTTGTCATGTCAGCCCAAACGTCAGATGGTAGCTGGAAAGTTTACTTCTTTTGACCAATTTGTCCTTCATCAGCCTTTGCCTTCTCGGTTTTGTATAGAAGTCAGTTTTCTGAGGATTTTGCAATGTGAACTGACTTTTCCTGCAAAACGGTTTAAGTTTTCTTCGGTACCCATACCTTTTTGGGTCCGGCTGAGTTAGTTACTGAAGTATTACTTTCAGTTTCTTTGTTGAGAGAATTAAACCTTCTCAACTCTTTTCTGGATAAACCATTACGCTCAATCTTAGTTGATTTCACAAGGATTCTTTTAGATTTAACATTTTTAGTCTCCTTGTGTAATCCACTAGATCTTCCAGTATCTTGATTTCTAAAGTTTATACTTTTTGAAGTCTCAAGACTGGGTAGGGGTGGGGGATTATCATTGCTTTTGTCAAATTTACTAGACATTAATCTTTCAGCTAGATTTGACACCTCAGTTTCAAGAAACTCATTCCAATCTTTTGCTTTGTCAAGTTCCCTGTCTTTTAATTTTAGTTCCATCGTAAGTTTTTCAGTTACCTTGACAAGATCAGAGTTTCTCAGACTGAGTTCAGCAAATGATAACTGATTTGAAGAATGTACCTTTTCTTGATGATTTGATGTTGTTTAAGGATTTGAATGTACACTTTTTTGTTGCTGTGATGAATCTTCTATATCAACAACCACTTGCAACAACTCCATTCCTTCTTCTTTTGAGAGGTCTCTTAGGGATGAAACTCCTCTAGATTCGTTAATATGAACATTGAAGTTTGTATCCACTTCATCACTGAGTTGAGGTTCTGGATTTGTATATAAATTTGTCGCACTGAACTTTTCGATCATTTGATCCTGAAAATCAGATATATTTTGCAAGCAATTAGTTAGGGGGTGAGTAAGCAACCTTCTAGCTCTAGATGTAGACATTGAAACTAAGTGAACTGATATAGTGAGGGGTCTTCAACAACTGGATGCTTCGAACAAATAACTGATGCACAGTTATCTCCTTGAGCAGTAACAATTCGGATCTCTTCCAAAAGGAAGATTTGCTCTGATACCAATTGTTGGTACCGGAAATAACTGATGGCCAGTTACTTCAAAATAGACAAAGCGTCTTGGATCGAGAATGGATCTCTTCAAAAGCAGGAAGCCTTTGCTCCGATACCAATTGTTGGTCCCTTGGAAAGGCTAACACAAGTTTAGAGGGGTGAATAAACTTGTCACCAAAAACTAATCTCGAGTGGAAAAGCCCCCGGGAACAAAGTTTCTCTGAAACTCAAAGCGATCTTGATTCAGCTTTTGTTCTGCCCCTTAACTTGTGCGGAGTTCGATTAGCTCAATGAATATAAGTCAATCTTGACTTATATTTAGTCTTGTTAATCGCGCGGCGGATAAAACTAGCCTTTAGTGCAATAGATGTATCGATTAAGTTCTAAGACTCTCTATGTATCATTGCTTCAGGTTGACTCGGTGTCTAGTGTTTGCAGAGTGATAATGCAATAAATAAAACAAACACAAATGCATAAAGTAAATCAACACAAGATTTGTTTATGGAAGTTCCGGGTGGTGTAATCCCGTACGTCTCCCCTTCTCATGTGGCATAGGAGGTATCACTAGAATAATGAGATAACCGTTACAAAATCCTAGCACTATGACAGTCCTTCACGACACCCTAGTTTCACTGTCTACACAAAATGAAGAAAGGTGAGATTGCTCCCTTCATCCTGCACACTGATCTTTCGGAGGTGGAATTGCTCCTTCACCGACTCACCACTAATACCAACACACACAGTCCTCGGATTGCACCAATATTGTGCAACTAAGTTGCAAATTGTACTGAAGAAAGGTAGAATTGCTCTCTTCAAACTATGCACACCAACCCTTTTCACAAAGGTTAGGTTTAGAATTAATCAAGGATTAATTCGGTGAGTGTCTCGATTCTTCCGGATCGACTTTGTAGCTCCAAGATGCCTTCTTTCCCCCCCTCAATGGGTTCTTTGGATCTTTCTTTGAAGTCTTCAAGGCAATTTCGTTGCCATCCCCTTTTTCTAGATATATCTGATCTGATTTTGTGGTTCTGGATTTGGATCTTTGAATATATGCTTGTAAAGCTCTTTTTCTGATCCTCCTCTCTCTCTTCTATTTTTAAGTGATTCTCTTGTGTATTTATAGGGGTGATGTAACGGTCACTAGCTCTTGTAGCCATTACACTTGTCGTTTAGCCAACGTTCACATGTACGATCTTTTGTCGTATAGTCAGTTTAAATTTAACAAGGCCTTAACTCAGTTTTATACTCTTCTTCCAAACTGAGTACCTTGTATACTTAATATCTGACTTCAATTGACTAAGTCAGAGTACACCAATCAGTTTCTTCTTATCCAGGTAACTGATAATCTTTGTCCTTAAGATTATTGATTTACATGATCTATAACTTCGATTTCAGTCACCACAGACTTGCACGAATCGACTTATAGTCACGACTTAATCGACTTCTAAGCGAGTTTGCCACCTCAGTTCTTGACTTTTTCATGGCGAGTCTGTGTCCTCGGTTCTTGATCTTCTAGATAAGCCAGCCGAGTCTCTGTGTCCTCGGTGAACTTATCTTCTTTGATTCTAGCATAAGCGAGTTTGAACCCTCGATTCTTCGTGTGCATATTGAGTTTTCTTCTTTGTAGACTTTCAGTTTTCTTGTTGTGACTCGGATGTTCGCCAAGTTCCTATTCTATTACAATGCTTATGCGAAACAACCTATACAAAGTTCGGACTCTAGATAGAACTTATACATTTATCTCTAGACCATTTCTTGCTTCTTCTTTCATTATGCACTATAATGATTGAATTCGACTTCATCATCATGGGTAGTAAGTGATTTGTCTAATTTCGTGACGAATCATCATCAAAGCATAAAAAAAAATTTCCAACAAAAATAAATGAAATCGAAATGAGATTTGGTTACTGAAGATGCATACAAGGACATGTGCGAATTTTCTATATGAAAAAAAAAAAGAAAAAATTAGAAGTAGCGACGACGTCGTATTGAACAATTTCAGAAAAATTGAATGCAGACAAATTTGGTCGTTCTATGGGGTGTTGACGATGCGGGATATCGTATGGATGTAAATCCGGGCCAATATAAACTCTAATGACAATGAACAAGATGAAAACCATAACACCAAACCAAAAAAGGAAGAATACGTATCCTGTAATTTCTAGGAATCAAGTCTCTCGTAGTTCCTTGGGATTGTTTATATAGAGGACGTTTGTTAAGGGTGATTTTATGTGATTTATACCGTTATATTTTAGTAACGATTTCTCCCATAATCGATAAATTGCATAGAAAAGTAAGTGCTTATTAGATTTATTGAGCAAACGAGTTTTAAATGTGTTTAAATGCAAAATCGAGATATTTACGTGATTTTATCGGTGTTTTATGTTTATTCGTATGATGTTACATTTTGCATGTTTCTATCAAGTTGTTAGGTACGTTTTCATGATGAGTAAGGAGCTTAAACGATGATCACATGAAGATGGAAGAGTTGAAAGATGTTTAAGTGAAGAATCATTGAAGAAACCGGAACCAGGCACTTCATGGGGATTTTGTCCACACTTGTAGGCACTTTCAGGGAAAGTTGTCTTGATGAAAGTTGTAGAGGATTGAAATAGCTTTCCAACGCATGTTGAATCACCTCATTTGGAGCCCTAGAAGTGAAGTTATGAGCAAAATACTAGAGCAAGGTAGTGGGCGGGCGTCCATAAAGTGAAGCGGCGTCGAGAATCGTATTTTACATTCGAGAGAGTTCAGACGGCGCGTTACGAGCAGCGTTCATTCTCCGTTCATAGAGGCTGGACGGCGTCCAAGATAGTGGACGGGCGTCCACGGCACCGACTCAGTGAAACCGACCTAAAAATCTATAAATAGCGCGATTTCCCAAACCCTAATCATACAATTTTGAACCCTAAACCCACAGGGGCAGCTTGGCTGCGTTTTCCTTCGATTTTTCTCTAGTTTTATGCACTTAAACTCTAGATTAGATTAGATAATTTCATGTACTTTTATTCATCAATTCGAGTTGTCAAGAAGATGCTAAGAGGCTAAACCCTCTTTGAACAAGCGTTGTGAAGCCTTCCTTCAACAATTGATTTTGATTCGTGATTAATCTGTGAGTATCTATTTCAAGTTCGTTTCTTTTATCATGTTTTGTATGTCTTATTGCATGTTTAATCGAAAGATGCTTGCTTTGATGATTGTTTATATGATGAGAGTCATGTCAACCTAGATCACCATGATAAAAGAATAGATCTTTGATCTAACTAAAGCGAGTTGTTAGATTGATTTTCTAGATTAGAAATTGAAAGATTTCACGCCTAGGTTAGAAAGACGTAATCTTCAACATCGAAAGATAAAAGATTAGAAAACGAACTCGTCTACGAGAGTAGGAGTTTATGCCTTTGATTAGGTGAATCACGACTTGAGTAGAGATCACGAATTAATCCGAGTTAGAATTGAATGTTGATAGGATAGGTGGATCAATTGCTTGTTCGATTCGTTATAATTTGATTTAATCCTTAAAACTTGAATTGTTTAGCTTTAGTTTACTTTTTACGTACTTTAGTTTAGTTTAGTTTTTATCGCTTTCAATCTTGCCTAGCATTGGAGCAATCCTCTGTCTAGTTACTTTTTCTGCATATTTGTTTAGGTTAGTTATTCGTTTAGGTTAGATTCGTGACATAGTTAGTTTAAAGCAAAAACTAGGATTCACATTCGTCTAGTTCCCCGTAAGATCGACCCGGCATTAGCCTCCATACTACGATCCTTGCACTTGAGGTTAACCGGTTTATTACTTGTTGTTTTATATTGATAAAATCCGGGACAAGTTTTTGGCGCCGTTGCCGGGGAACCGGACGGTTGCCTAGTTTTTGTTTTTGTAGTTTGTCTTCAATTCTTGTTTTTAGGTTAGATCTTTTCAGTTTCTGTTTGTAGTTAGTAGTTTAGTAGTTTTTGTTCGTTTATCTGTCGTTTTAATTGTGTCTCTGTGAGTAGTCAATATAAAAATCTATGCTCTAATCTATACTCTGTTTTCTGTTTGTAACTCTCTGTTTTTCTAATCATTCGGCCCAGTTGGACGAGCGTCCGTTTTACCAGACGCCCGTCCAGTTCTTGTTTCAGTCGGACGAGCGTTTATTTCACTGGACGCCCGTCCACTGTAAATATTTCAACTCTGTTCGGTTTTCTGATCCCTCAACTATGTTCTGTTTCTGATCCCTCAGACGAGTAAATTGGCGGGAAAATTAGGCAATAATTTTTTTTGTGTTTTCGTAACTAGTACGGTGTCAGGAGTCCTGAAAAAAAATTTGATTTTACCAGGAAAATTTTTGCTTCTTTTTCCCCGAAATTTGGCGGGAAACTGATTTTTCCAGAAAAAAAAAATTCTTCATTTTGAGGCTTCAACCACTTGATTTTGTAATAATGGCAGCGGAAGATAGACGTACGTTGGCAGACTACGCCATGCCTGGCGCGGTCACAGTCAACCCGGCTATTGTTATCCCAGCCATTACTGCACAGACTTTCGAGTTACGACCGGGACTCATTCAGATGATGCAAAGCATGCATCAATGTTTCTGGGTCCCCTTACGAAAATCCTCACACACACGTACACACATTTACGGAGATATGTGTAGTGCGACACGCATTCAAGGTGTGAGTGAGGATGCGATTAAACTTACCTTGTTTCCGTTCTCTTTGAAGGAGAAGCTAAAGAGTGGTATAGCTCTCTCCTGCAGAATCCATTACCACTTGGGCTGCATTGGAAAAAGAATTTTTAAGCCAATACTTTCCACTGCCAAGACGGATCCCAGTGTTTAAAGGAAATATACAATTTTATCAAACGGAAAGCAGAATCATTCTTTGAGGCATGGAAGAGATTTAAGGCTCTTCTTCGTAAATGCCCCCCACCATGGGTTAGACTTGAGAGGCAAGTCAATATTTTTTTCAGTGGGTTGACCGAGCTCACCAAGGGCATGGTCAATAGTTCATCAGTGGAGCATTCTCGAGGAAAACGCCTCAAGAGGGTGGGCATTGTTGAAGACATTGCCAAATATAATTACGCCTCTCCTTTCAAGTGTTCAGGCACCACCTCCTCCTCTCTAGGATCGAGGAGGTGAAAATGCAAAATGAAATCGCCATCTTTGAAGCATTGTTGGCTACTCTCACGACATCTCCAAATCCGAAGTTATCGAGACTCCTTCATTTCTCTGAACTCTCAAGTTATGCTCGCGAAGTGCTCTCAGGTGGCCATATGGTTGGCGGTGTCAATTTAATTCCCTGTTCCTTATCAAGTCAATCTTTGTCGAGAATCATGGGCGGTATAATCAAATCGCATGCCAAGTATGTGGCGATATGGGGGCACACTTGCTCGTTTACGTCCTATGATTGGACGAACGCAGAGATCAATGCCTTCAATGGCGGCCGAATCGAGAGGTTTGGAAATCAATTCTACGGCAGGGCAATTTTCAAAATCGGGGTTTCCGTCAAAGCTTCAATCAAAACTCGAATCTCAATCGAAACCCTAATCAGAACCCGAGCTTGAATTCCTCCAATCTAAATCAAGGGTTAAATCAAAGTTGGCCTAACAATCCAAATCCCGCATTTCAAAGTCGGTCTAGCCAACCTTTCTCTCAAAACATTCAGAACTCTCAAGGCCCCTCTCGCGTCGATGATCTTGAAGCTAGATTGGACTCTATCGGAAAGGCGAAGGAAGCGAGAACAATAACTTCCAGAGGAGCAAAATAATAATATCCAAATGTTGATGAGCACAATCAAGAACCTTGAGAAGCGAGATGGGTGACCGCAAGCTTAGACCATCGAGGCGATTGCCCGCTTTTATAGAGAAAAATCCGAAGGGTGGCCTAGTAGCCCAAATCGATTTCAATTGTGGCCAAAGCAACCGACCTAGTTCCTTCGATTCCTTATGGCATGCCAGAGGCGGTGCAATGAATCTTAGAAGCGGTACTCAATCGAGTGGTCCCTCTCACCGTGGAAACCACTAGCCCCTCCTGCCAGTGATAAGGCAGGAGGGGAAGTTGAGCATCTACGTTCCCCCGTTCTGCAAGAAAAGACTCAGGTGGCTGATCCCCTGAGAGGTGAAGAAGTTGGAAGTCCTCAGGTGGCTGTTCCCCTGAGAAGTGAAATATTTGAGGATCCTCAGGTGGCTGATCCCCTGAGGAGTGATGAGTTAAATGATAGTCAGGTGGCTGATCCCCTGACTAGCAAAAAGAATGAAAAGACGGTTCGATGGAAAGATTTGGAAGACAAGGCCGTTAGTTCGTCCTCGAAGAAAGTATTTTCCGAGGATGATTTGAAAAAGCTTCCCTTTCCACCTAGAAAGAGCAACATCCCGTTAAGCGAAGATAAGAAGTACGAAAAGGTGCTTAAATTGTTGAAAAATACTCAGGTAAATCTGCCATTATCCGAGGTCTTGGTTGAGATGCCTAAGTATACAAAGTTCATCAAGGATGTTGTATCTTCCAAGAAGAAGTTAGCAGGAATGGATCAAGCAGTTGGTAAGGAGTGTTCTCTGGTTAATTATGAAAGCTTACCAATCAAGAGAAGCGACCCAGGAAAATTTGTGCTCACATTGCAGATGGGGGGATTAGTCTTCCCAAATTCCTTATGTGACCTGGGTGCATCTATCAGCTTGATGCCATTATCTGTGTGCAAGCAGCTGGGTTTACAAAGTCTTCTAGAACCCACTACCATGAACTTACTGATTCGATAGATCTTCAAAGAAAGCCTCGGGGATCCTAAAGGCGTATTGGTTCAAGTTGGTAGGTTTACCTTTCCCGTTGGTGGTATGTCTTAGATATGGAGAAAAATGAAAATGTCCTCGATTCTTGGAAGACCTTTTCTATCTACAGCTAGAGCCCTCATCGATTGTGATGGTGGGAAAGTAACTATCCGAGTTGGTGACCAAGAGGTGAGCTATAGTGTTTCTAAATCTATTCAAGTACCCTCCGGTTCTCCAACCGGGTGTTCCATTGAGAGGCGTCGATGACTTCAATGACTTCATGGATAAGCAAGTCTTGGTGTGGAAGCGGAATATGAGCGATTGATCGATAATCTGAATAGCCATGGTGTGGTTAATCTAGATCGAGTTCTTGGTGAATTCGATGATGAGCTAAGAGAAGAAGCTTTGGCGGTAGGGCCACTAAGTAAGCTCAACGATGTTGAGTTGAAGAGTGGAGATCTTAAATCAAGTCTAGAGGATCCTCCTGTAGATTTGTGCAAGCCCGTTGCCTAAACATCTTAAGTATGTGTTTTTAAGAGAAGGTGACAAGCTTCCTTTGATCATCTCTACCAAGCTATCTCGTATAGAAGAGCTTAAATTGTTAAGCGTCTTGCGTAAAAGCGAGAAAGCCTTTGGATGGCAAGTGGGAGATATCAAAGGAATATCTCCGACATCTGCATGCACAAGATCAAGACTAGTGAGGGTGCTAAATGTGTAAGACTGACCCCAAAGGAGGCTTAACCTCACATGCAAGAAGTTGTTAAAAGGAAATCATCAAACTTGGACATGGGAATCATTTATGCCATCGCGGATAGTGAATGGGTTTCCCGACTCAAGTAGTTCCCAAAAAAGGTGGAATTACTATTGAAAAGAATGAGAAGGCGAAGAGATAGCATTGAGGCTCGTTACGGGATACAGAGTATGTATCGATTATCGAAAGCTCAATGAGGTCACACTGAAAGATCATTTTCCCCTTCCATTCATTGATCAAATGCTTGAGCGTCTAGCAGGGCACGCATTCTACTGCTTCCTGGATGGATATTCAGGATACTTCCAGATACCCATCGATCCTATTGACCAAGAGAAGACCACTTTCACTTGCCCTTATGGTACATTCGCCTACAGGCGGATGCCATTTGGTCTATGCAATGCCCCTGCTACCTTTCAGAGGTGTATGATGGCAATCTTTGACGGGCTAGTTGAAAAGTGCATGGAGATTTTTATGGATGATTTCTCGGTCTTTGGTCAATCCTTCGATGATTGCCTCGATAATCTTGATCAGGTGTTGTCTAGATGTGTGGAAAAGGACTTAGTGCTCAATTGGGAAAAATGCCATTTCATGGTAGATGAAGGCATAGTTCTTGGCCACAAAGTGTCAGCCAAAGGTATAGAAGTAGATAGGGCCAAGGTTGAAGCTATTGAGAAGATGAGTTATCCTAAGAATGTTCGGGAGGTCCGAGGTTTTCTCGGACATGTCGGCTTCTATAGGAGGTTCATCCAGGACTTTTCAAAGATTGCCAAGCCCTGTCTACTTTACTCAAAGAAGGCGTTACTTTTGATTTTGATGAGAATTGCAAGCGCGCTTGAGGAGCTTAAGAGTAGGCGATCTCTGCTCCAATTCTTATATATCGCTTGATCTGGAACCTACCCTTTGAGCTTATGTGTGATGCATCCAACTATCTTTGTTTAGTGCGATCTTAGGGCATAAGCTTAATGGAAAGTTCGACCTATCTATTATGCCAGTCCACACCTGAATCCTTCTCAAGTTAACTACACGACAAGCGAAAAGGAACTATTAGCCGTAGTCTTTGCTATGGATAAGTTTCGTAAGTAGTTACTTTCGGGTGCTCAAGTGATTGTGTGGGTGACCACGCCGCTTTGCGATATCTCATGACCAAAAGGAAGCTAAACCGCGCCTCACTGCGTTGGATACCGACCCTCCAAGAGTTTGACGTTCAAATCAAAGATAAGAAGAGGCGGTGAGAACGTAGTGGCGGATCATGTTTCTAGGATGTTAAGTGAGGAAAAGGGTGATCCACGATGATATAGATCTTTACTTTCCTCAGAAAACATCATGTTGATCGATGGCGCTCTCCGGATGTTCCTTGGTATTCGTCCATTGTGAATTACCTTCATGCCCGTTACCTTGACCCCGAAATGTCTTATCAAGAGAAGAAGAAGTTCTTCTCTGATATGAAATATTTCGTTTGGGATGAACCTTATCTTTTCAAGATCTGTAAAGATGGTTTGCTTAGGAGATGTGTTCGAATCCGAGCAACGCGATATAATCGAGCAATGCCATAGTGGACCCACGGTGGTCACTTTGGTCCTTGGAAAAGCGGTTGCGAAGATCTTCGATCCGGTTTCTATTGGCCCACGATCTTTAAGGGCGAAGCTTTACGCAAAGCTTGTGATCGTTGCCAAAGAACCGGAGCTTTGACAAAGCGGTTTGACATGCCGTTGAAACCCATCCTTGAATGCGAAGTCTTTGATGTTTGGGGCATCGATTTTATGGGACCATTCCCATCATCTTACGGCAACAAATACATCTTAGTCTGCGTTGACTATGTTTGAAATGGGTGGAGGCAATTGCCACTCCTCACAATGATGATCATAAAGCGGTCATGAGATTTACGAAGAAGAACATCTTTGTGAGGTTTGGATGTCCACGTGCCTTGATCGGTGATGAAGGGCGCATTTTACGCAACCGACCCAGAGAAAGTACTTGAGAAGTATGGTGTTCGTCATAAAAGCGGCACACCATATCATCCGATGACTAGTGGTCGAGGTTGAAAAGAGCAACGAGCATTAAGAAAATCTGGAGAAGGCGGTGAATAGTCATAGAAAAGCTCGGAGTGCGAAGTTGGGACGATGTACTTTGGGCATATAGGATCGCCTATAAGACCCCTATGGGTACATCGCCATATCAAATGGTTTCTGATAAGCCGTGCCACCACTTGATTGAGCTAGAGCACAGAGCTTATTGGGCTACAAAGTTTCTTAACTTCGATTCCCAATCCTGTGGCAAACACCGGCTGCAGCAGTTGCATGAGCTTGATGAATTTAGACTCCAGGCTTATGAAAGCGCCAGGATTAGTAAGGAAAGATGAAGCTACTCCATGACGCCAAGATAAAGAAGAGAGAATTCAGTCGGCGAGCAAGTTCTCTTATACAATTCTAGGTTACATTTGTTTCTGGGAAGTTGAGAACACGTTGGTGCGGTCCATTTGAGATTCTCCAAATCATTCTGGAGGCGTTTAGAGCTGCTGTGATTACGGCGATCAACCGTTCCGAGTGAATGGTCGAGAGATGCAAGCATTACATTGGTGAACCCAAGGTAAAGCCTTTGACTGTATTCGATTTTCGATATCCTCGGGTGTAGCACCCCTAAAGTCGACGAGTCTGACGAGTTTTCGCCCGACTTGTTTTCTGAGAATGACGGTTGTGATCAATCTGAGGAGGTTCTAGCTGGTAGTTGGGATATGGAAGAGTATTGGAAGGAGCGTCAACGCAGATGTCATCAAAAGCTTGAGGAAGACGAAGAGGTCAACCATGGGGAAGTTTAAGCGTATTTGGAAAGCTATAAAGGATTTAACCCCATGTGTTAAGTCTTTGTTGCTTTCGCGCCACACTCTTGACCAAAGCTTAAACGAGGTAGTGGGTGGCGAGAAGGTTAAATGGCCTGATCCGGTGAGCTTACAATGTGTCGAGCTAACGACAATAACCATTAGCGCTACTAGGAGGCATCCTAGATATCCCTTATTATATTAGTTTCTTTCTTTAGTTATTTTTCCTTGTTCTAGTTGTTTTAATCTTATTAGGATTGTGTTGTTTTTGTCGATCGGCCGTCCCTAACCTTTATACAGTGGTCGAAGTGTTGTTTTGCTTACGATTTCCTCTTATCTTTATCTCTATCACTTTTTGCGCGATATGGTTTAATCCTTGTATCCCGAGTACGTTTTGTGTTGTTTTTCATGTATGCAGGATATTTGCTATAGCACTTGTGAGCTTTCGGATGATGTCGGTTTTCCGGTGGATGGTCCATGCCATTGCTTTCATCAAGCCTTTTCGGAGTTGATACGTAGCACTTCCGAATTGCCACTTTAGAACTACAATCGGCTAAGTTTCTCTTATTCTCGCACAACATGAGGACATGTTGTTGTTATTTGTGTGGGGAGGAATGATCGCTATGTATCTACCATTTGCTTATATGATGTTATTTCTATGCTAAAATGGGCTAAATTTTCAAAATTTGTGTTTTGTCTCGAGTGAGCGGTGCATGTTTTGTTCGGTTTGTTATATTCATCGATGCTTTATGTCATATGTTTGATAAGTTAGTTGTTTCACCACGATTTATTTTTCACGTGCCATAGTGAATGAAGAGCTATTTTTATAAGGTTATACCCGTTTTGGATTAGTAGTTTTGATTTTCTTATAAGTCATGTACTTAGTGCTACGTATATATCGTGAGATTTATGGTAGTTTGTATTTAGTTCCGTAGTATGAGTCTTGTGAATATCTAGAAGTTTGAATGTGATAAGTAATCGTAGCTAATGTCATTTGAAAAAGTTGAGTTAATAATGAAATCAATAGTGTGTGTCGGAAGCTGGTCGATGATTTGAGTGCGGTAAGGCATTATCTCGAAATGTTTTATTCCACTATGATGACCAAAAGCTCACGACAGTCAGAAGAAGCTGCTTTATGATTTGAGTAAGGTAGGGTATACCACGTATGTCCTATTCTGCTATGACGGGCAATAGCTCATTCTGATGTGTGTTTAAATGTGAAGTAATTAAATCAACTTGAAATTGGTTATGAAATGAATATAAGACTTAGTCTTTCGTTAATCTTATCCCCAGTATAAACTGATAGATATGTTGTAGGGATTATCCTCTGAGTATTTCAGAAAGGCCCTAGATATATTCGATCATTCTTTTCGGGATATGTCACGTTTGTAGGGTGCATCTTATGAGTGTCATTTATTGCTAGTCTACGAGGGGGTATTAGCTAGTTTTACTTTGAGTTCCTCAAGTTTGGATTTAGTGGAAGTTTTCTATGGCTATGCACACACACGATGGTGAACTTCTAAGTTATTGAATATATGTTATATTTGTTGAGATGTCTATACTATCTCGAGCTTGATTTTGTTTTGTTTTGCTCGGGGACGAGCAAGGTTTAAGTGTGGGGAGTTGTTAAGGGTGATTTTATGTGATTTATACCGTTATATTTATGTAACGATTTCTCCATAATCGATAAATTGCATAGAAAAGTAAGTGCTTATTAGATTTATTGAGCAAACGAGTTTTAAATGTGTTTAAATGCAAAATCGAGATATTTACGTGATTTTATCGGTGTTTTATGTTTATTCGTATGATGTTACATTTTGCATGTTTCTATCAAGTTGTTAGGTACGTTTTCATGATGAGTAAGGAGCTTAAACGATGATCACATGAAGATGGAAGAGTTGAAAGATGTTTAAGTGAAGAATCATTGAAGAAACCGGAACCAGGCACTTCATGGGGATTTTGTCCACACTTGTAGGCACTTTCAGGAAAGTTGTCTTGATGAAAGTTGTAGAGGATTGAAATAGCTTTCCAACGCATGTTGAATCACCTCATTTGGAGCCCTAGAAGTGAAGTTATGAGCAAAATACTAGAGCAAGGTAGTGGACGGGCGTCCATAAAAGTGAAGCGGCGTCGTGAATCGTATTTTACATTCAGAGAGTTCAGACGCGTTCTGAACGAGCGTTCATTCTCCGTTCATAGAGGCTGGACGAGCGTCCAACATAGTGGACGGGCGTCCACGGCACCGACTCAGCGAAACCGACCTAAAAATCTATAAATAGGCGCGATTTCCCAAACCCTAATCATACAATTTTCGAACCCTAAACCCTAGGGGCAGCTTGGCTGCGTTTTTCCTTCAGTTTTTCTCTAGTTTTATGCACTTAAACTCTAGATTAGATTAGATAATTTCATGTACTTTTATTCATCAATTCGAGTTGTCAAGAAGATGCTAAGAGGCTAAACCCTCTTTGAACAAGCGTTGTGAAGCCTTCCTTCAACAATTCAGTTTTGATTCGTGATTAATCTGTGAGTATCTATTTCAAGTTCGTTTCTTTTATCATGTTTTGTATGTCTTATTGCATGTTTAATCGAAAGATGCTTGCTTTGATGATTGTTTATATGATGAGAGTCATGTCAACCCTAGATCACCATGATAAAAGAATAGATCTTTGATCTAACTAAAACGAGAGTTGTTAGATTGATTTTCTAGATTAGAAATTGAAAGATTTCACGCCTAGGTTAGAAAGACGTAATCTTTAACATCGAAAGATAAAAGATTAGAAAACGAACTCGTCTACGAGTAGGAGTTTATGCCTTTGATTAGGTGAATCACGACTTGAGTAGAGATCACGAATTAATCCGAGTTAGAATTGAATGTTGATAGGATAGGTGGATCAATTGCTTGTTCGTTCGTTATAATTTGATTTAATCCTTAAAACTTGAATTGTTTAGCTTTAGTTTACTTTTCTGTACTTTAGTTTAGTTTAGTTTTTATCGCTTTCAATCTTGCCTAGCATTGGAGCAATCCTCTGTCTAGTTACTTTTTCTGCATATTTGTTTAGGTTAGTTATTCGTTTAGGTTAGATTCGTGACATAGTTAGTTTAAAGCAAAAACTAGGATTCACATTCGTCTAGTTCCCCGTAAGATCGACCCGGCATTAGCCTCCATACTACGATCCTTGCACTTGAGGTTAACCGGTTTATTACTTGTTGTTTTATATTGATAAAATCCGGGACAACGTTTCATCCAGATTACTTGTCCAGTAAGTATTACGGATTCTTTACATGTTGATCCATTTTATACAGGAGATAATCACGGATATATTTAAATGACAGGATCAAAGTCATAATAGGTAAGGATCTCTAGAATCTTCCCTTAATTATCTATTATTATAAGCACGTGGGATAATATCGGATAAGGGAGGCTCCGGCCGACCTGGGTCAAGCCCCCTAGTCTATCATGGCCCGAACTGCACCGGCCTTGCTCCGTTGCGACCCAGCCGACATGTGGTGGTTTGAGGAGCAAGAAAGACCGATCTCACACCTGGGGTTGTGGTATGCCCTTATGTATGAAGTGGGGTTCCTGGCCCTTAATGTTATATCTCTATGTCTTTATTTAATTCTTAGCCAATATGGAGATGACATGAGGCAAGGCTCAGTTCGACCCTCATTATAAGCCCCCAGATCTGCCCAAGCATTCATGGTCAGGTCAAACCTGTTAAAGGTGTAGCTCGGCCTCAGTCATCTAGAAATGTAGAATTTGCTATGATTAATTTTGCCAGGTGGTAGAGTTGCTGTTATAGCGTTGTTATAACTTCTTGGAATTCGAGGCATTTCTGTCCACGTTTGTCTAACATAACTTCTTCCAAGAATCGTGCTATTTATGGGTTATAACCCACATCGAATTAGTTGTCCACTCCAACCATTTTCTCTATTTCTTTATATTAAGGGATCTTTGGCCGATTCGACTCTTCTCCCATTTCATCTTCCAATCTTCAGCAAGTAAGCATTTTTGTTTTCTCGAATGTTTTCTTCGTGTTTATGTCAGTTTCAAGTGCTTTAGTAGAGAGACTATTTGGGTCTGAGTGTGAGGTAGAAAAACCCGCGTATAGAGCGTTTGAACACGACCCAGAGTTACAGGAATCGTTAGATAGGTTAAGGGTAGAAGAAATACCTTGGGTTCAACCTACCCCTGATTCCCCTCCTCCTACTTCTCGTCCGTTTTCTTCTCATCCTTTAACCGAGACATCTTCGTTTGTCATAAGCTTTAAAGCTCACAAAGCCATTTTGGCAATTCTAGTAAGCCATGGGAAGAAATCCATTCTTTCGCAGGAAGGTAATTGATATATGTAACGAATATAGGGTAGATCTAGAAACATACGTTCCTTTAGTTCCCTTTACCCATAACCGATATTCCTACCGGACTCCGGCTGGGTATTGTCCTGTTCAGAGTGCTCAATTTGAGAGTGTCCTGAGGCTTCCCTTGTGTCTAGCCTTCCTGACCGTAGTGCGGCATCACGGAATCGGGACCGCTCATGTATTCCCGAAAAAGGTTAGGAGCGTTATTGGCTTCACCATCATCGGCAGGATGGTGAAAGTTCAATTCTCCATAAATCCTTTCAGAGCCCTTTACCAGATCAAGAATGTAAGGGATTCTCCGAGCTTTTACTACTTCCCGCGCTGGACTAGGGTCTAGGCAGGATTCCAATACTTAAAGAAGGGAAGGCATCTTTCCAACAGTGTTCTAAAAAGTGACATGGGCGCTCGCCTAGGCACTGCTTAGGCAATGGGTGACCTCCGAGCGTCTCAAATATGCCCTAGGCTGTCTCATCAGGGTGATACGGTGCTGGGCGATTTTCTGGGCGTTCCTGGGTGCTCCTGGGCGACGAGACGAGCGTACGTAAGCTTCCATGTATATATATATATATATATATATATATATATATATATATATATATATATATAACCTAAATAAATTCATTTCTTCACCCAAAAAAAAAAGCGCCACCCTCCCCTTTTTCTTTAATAGAAGCCCCTCCTTTTTATTCATGTGATTTCGTACTTTGGCTAGTCTTTTCTTTTGAGTTTTGACACATTTTTACTTGATTTTTATGTTTTATGATCATATGATGTAAGATTTATATTGGACAATCATTACTATTAAAAATATTTTTAAAAAAATGAAATCGCATAGGCGCCGTCTAGGCGCCCTGGGCCTTAGACGCCCCTAGGTCACACCGACTTCGCCAAGCGAGTTTTAGAACACTGCTTTGAAAATATGTAAGGAATGTTTTTCTTTGTTCGGCATGAGGAGAGGCCCGAACTCAGTCGTTGGAAGTCGGATCCTTTACCCAAGGATGATTGTCCGACCAACGTTAGTAACAAGGCATTGCGAGCCATCCGAGATGAGGGAGTCTCCCTAGTGGTTAAGGAATTATCTTCCAAGCTGATCAACGCTGCTCAACTAGCTGAGGCAGGGTGTGCTCCCTATGTTGCACTTAGCATCGAGGACAGAGATGCCTGTAGGACTTTGTTTTGTTTTATTTTGTCTTATTTTCTTTCATCGTGTTTGTTTTGAAGCTGGATTAATCATTTCCCTGTTTTGCCTTGGCATTGAGATACTTGGTTGCACTGCTATCCGCTGCTAGTGGTGAGGCTAAGGAAGATTAGCGTGAAGAAGACATTGCTTTTCAGGGGTTTTCTACTAGAGTTCCCCCGGCTACTGCTGCTCGAGCTGCGGGCTCAACCTTGGATGCCTCTACTTCGCACTTGTTGGCTAATTTGCCAGATGATTCCGTGGCGCACTCTTCCCCCCATCAATATTTGAGGGATAACATAACCCCTATCAATTTTGATGGGACCACTCTGAAGTGCATCCCTCAGCTTCTAAGAAAAGGCCGGACTGAAACGTCGGAGGCCAGTAGGAAAGGCAGGTCTAGGATGACGACTATATCTGCTGCTCTTCCTGACACTACTCTAGATCCTTCCACTCAAGATGAGGAGGATGCTGCTACTGATCAAGATGTGATCTCTGAGATGTCCGACCTGCAGCTAGCTGATCCTGGCTTTAAGGCCATGAGATACGCAAGTCCCACTTTCTGTGTTCTACTCTGTACCTTAACTTGGTAGATTTTCTCATGTTAGATAACCGGTTATGCAGGGGCCCTGGTTGGCCATGAAGTATTCAAGAAACATGCTACATCTACTGCCAACACATTGAAGTTGGATAAGAAGATAGCCGATCTAGAGAAGATGGCCTCTGATCGTCAGCAGAGCTCAATGATGTGACCAAGGCCAAAGACCAGGAGATTGGGGCTCTCAAAGAGCAGCACCAGGCTCAGGTTACTGAACTGAAAGTCCTAGAGACCAAATATACAGCCGGCCTCCAAGATGTGGAGGAGAAGTATTCGGCAGAAAGGACTGAGCTGAAGAATACCATATGGAAGCTCCAAGCTGTGAAAGACACACAAGAAGTTGCTGTTTCGGGCCGAGTTAATCAGGAGATTCGAGATTATAAGTCTTCGACGGAGATCTCCCGAGCCATAAGGATTCTACTCATGCCCATGGTTAACTATAGCTACTCCTTAGGAGTCGATGACGCCAAGGCAAATTTTCCTGATCTTGCTGTTGATAGTCTCGCCAACAAGACTTTGTACAAGCTTAGGGTGGGTGATGCCTATGAGGCTCATTTGAAGGAGTTTAAGGAGCGGGTTAACGTTCTGTCAAAGTATGCCACCTGCCATGCTGCTGCTTCTCGTCAAGCCTCTTCTTCGGCAGTTCCTTCTGCTTCACTTGCTTCTACCGAACTTCCTCAAGCTAATACAACCACGGAGCCTGGATAGAACTCGACCTCCAAAGCTTCTTGAGCTTCTAGTCTTCTTTTTATTTTCACTATTTTGCTTTGAAAGATTCTATATGTAACATGTATCATTCAATATATGCAATATTTTACTAAGTGTTCTTAACTTAGCTTTATTTTCAGCACTTTCTCTAATCACTTCGGTCTGTTATGGACATCTTGCCCCCCAGTATGCCATGCTTAAACTATTAGTTCTTGGATGGCATACTTAGTCTTCTTTGAGTAATTTTTACCCTTGAGTCGACCTACAACACTTGATGTTTGATCTGCAAACTTTGCTGAGTCTGACCTGCAGAGCTCAACTCGATGTCTGTCCTGCAGAATTAATGAGCTTGTACTACAAGCTTGTTGAGTCTGACCTGCAGAACTCAGTTCGATGTCTGTCCTACAGACTTAACGAGTTTGGCTTTTGCAAACTTGTTGAGTTTGACCTACAGAACTCAGTTCGATATCTTTCATGCAGACTTAATGAGTTTGTCCTACAGACTTAAGTAAACCATTCACATTATGGACAATGGGAAGAGAAAAATATTATTGAAACATTATTACTGAAATGCACAATTAACATATTGAAGTCTGGAACCAGTCCTAGACATGGAATTTGCGAAGATTGTTGGCGTGCCAACTTCAAGGAATGGTCGTTTTGAGTAAACTCTACTACAATTATGTATAAAAAGTTGTAAACCCCGCTTTGAGTAAACTCTGCTGCAATTATAAACAAAAAGTTGTAAAACCCCGTGTTGAGTAAAATTTACTATAATTTTAAATACAAAAAGTTGTAAACCACCATTTTGAGGAAATCCTAGTACAATTATATACTGAAAGTAGTAAACCCCTATTCTGAGTAAACTCTACTACAATTATATACAAGAAGTTGTAAACCCCCATTTTGAGTAAACTCTACTAGATAATTGTAAACCCCCATTTTGAGTTTACTCAACTACATTTATATACAAAAAGTTATGAACACTCGTTTTGAATAAATTCTACTACAATTATATAAAAAAAAGTTGTATACACCCGTTTTGAGTAAACTCAACTATAATTTAGTATACAAAAATTTGTAAACCCCCATATTGAGTAAACTCTACTACAATTTTATATACAAAAAATTGTATACCCCCGTTTTAAGTAAAATCTACTACAATTATATACAAAAAGTTGTAAACCCCCGAATAACTCTACTACAATTATATAGAAAAAGATGTAAACCCCTGTTTTGAGTAAACTCCACTACAATTATATACAAAAAGTCGTAAAACCCCGTTTTGAATAACTCTACTACAATTATATACAAAAAGATGTGAACCCCCGTTTTGAGTACTCTACTACAATTATATGCAAAAAGCAAAAAGTTGTAATCCCCCATTTTGAGTAAACTCTACTATAACTATATATACAAAAAGTTGTAAACCTCCGTTTTGAGTAAACTCTACTACGATTATATACAAAAAGTTGTAAACCCTCGTTATAAGTAAACTCTAATACGATTATATACAAAAAGTTGTAAACCCACGTTTTGAGTAAACATCAAAAAAATGTAAACCCCTGTTTTGAATAAACTCTACTACAATTTTATAGACAAAAAGTTGTAAACGCCCGTTTTGAGTAAACTCTACTATTACATACAAAAAGTTTTAAACCCCCATTTTGAGTAAACTGTACTATAATTTTATATACAAAAAGTGGTAAACCCCCGTTTTGAGTAAACTCTCTAGTAATTTTGTATACAAAAAATTTTAAACCCCCGTTTTGAAAAAAAAAACATTACTACAGTTATATACAAAAATTTGTAAACCCCCGTTTTGAGTAAACTCTACTATAATTATATAAAAAAAAGTTGTAAACCCCCGCTTTGAGCAAACTCTACTACAATTATATACAAAAAGTTTTAAAACCCCGTTTTGAGTAAAATCTACTATAATTTTAAATACAAAAAGCTGTAAACCCCCATTTTGAGGAAATTCTAGTACAATTATATACAAAATATTGTAAACCCCCGTTTTGAGTAAACTCTACTACAATTATATACAAGAAGTTGTGAACCCCCGTTTTGAGTAAACTCTACAATATAATTGTAAACCCCCATTTTGAGTTTACTCAACTACAATTATATACAAAAAGTTGTGAACCCTCGTTTTGAATAAACTCTACTACACTTATATAAAAAAAGTTGTATACACCCGTTTTGTGTAAACTCAACTATAATTTAATATACACAAAGTTGTAAACCTAATATTGAGTAAACTCTACTACAAATTTATATACAAAAAGTTATATACCCCCGTTTTGCGTAAACTCTAATATAATTATATACAAAAAGTTGTAAACCCCATTGGTTGTATTAATTCTCATGCAAGAAGAATCAGAACTAGCCGACTCAAGACCGAAGACCTCCCTAAGCAACTATCGTGGATTGTCTAGCACGTTCCAAGGATCAATCTAGACAATGTCCAAACTAACACTTCACTTTATCGTCCTTCATGTTAATTTACGATGACATGCAAATATTTGATCAGGCTACAAACATGTAAATTAAATATGTCGATCAGACATAGCTGGCGCTGATTTAATGAAACAGAATTTACTAGGAGTCCTATAACTGCGATAAAGACCGTAGTGCTTGCGGAAGAATGCAACCTCTATTTCATGATTTCTTCACCAATAATTCAGATCTATACATATATGGGGTAAAATAAACCAACTACAGCATAGCAGAACTAATATAAGTAATTAAACCATACTAATCACAAAAGATAAGAACGACATAGCTACATCTAGAAAGCCGAAAAATCATACCCTCGAATATGAGAGCAGGGAAAAATGACTATGCGTCCCTTCACGTCAAAGGGTAATAGGGCCAAAGAACCTCTAGAATTGGTACATTCAGAGCTATGTGGTCCAATGAATGTACAGGCTAGAGGCGGATTCGAGTATTTTGTGACTTTCATTGACGACTACTCGAGATTCGGATATCTTTATCTACTGCATAGGAAATCCGAAACTTGTGGTAAGTTTAAGGAATTCCAGACAGCTAGGCAAGTCTTTGAAATGCCTTCGCTCTGATCGCGGAGGTGAGTACTTAGATACTGAATTCACTGGCTATCTTTTGGAACAAGGGATATTTTCTCAACATTCCGTGCCTAGAACGCCTCAGCAAAACGGAGTTGCTTAGCGGAGAAATAGGACATTGATAGACATGGTCAGATCAATGATGAGCTACGCTTCACTACCGGTTTCCTTTTGGGGACATGCCCTAGAAACAGCGGTCCACATTCTAAATGTGGTGCCGTCAAAGTCTGTCGAGAAAACGCCCCTTGAGTTACGGAATGAGAGTAAACCTAGTTTGCGTCACTACCGTATTTTGGGGTGTCCTGCACATGTGCTGGAGGACAAGACTGGCAAACTGCAAGCACGTATGAAAGTATGTCTGTTTGTAGGGTATGCAAAAGGGACACGATGGGGTTTCTTCTATGATCCGGAAGATCAGAAGGTAGTAATTTCGACTAATGCCACTTTTCTCGAGGATTAGTACATGAAGGACTTCAAGCCTCAGAGTAAATTTGTACTCGAGGAGTTACTTGCGGACAAGGTCAGACCACGGGTGACACCTAGTGTCACGGATAACAACACTCTCGATACACTGGCGACCCCGGCGGTCTAGACCACACTCGGACGCCTTTGCCAGAGTGTCTCGGGCACCGATCTTGATACGGTATGCAACCAGAGGCGAATGTCGCCGTCTCTGATGGAGTGAAGGATGATCCAGTGTCCTATCATAGGGCTACGGATGATTCTGATAAGGACATGTGGATTGATGTGATGAATCGGGAGATGGAGTCTATGTACTCTGTCACGGATTTTATTAGCAAACACAAACAAGTAATAATATTTATAAATCCGGTATTCCCCAAGTGCAGGGATCGTAGTATAGAGATTAATACCGGAGTCGATCACAGGGAATCGAGGTATCTAGTTCATTAATTTTCCTGAGGTTGTTACTACTAAAATGAAACTAAAACCATAAAATAAACTGGACAGAGGATTGTCAGTCCAAAGCCAGGAGGGATAGTTACGAACTTAACTAATGAAAATAAAGTCTATTCTAAAAACTAAAACGAAAATAAAATTCTAACTAAGCAACGAAGAACAAGGCACAAAGGCAATTTCAATTAATTTAACGAGGAACAAGCAATGATCCACCTATCTCGCAACCCTCAATTTCTACCCTAGATCGTTTAGTGAAGATTTAATAAAGATGTGGTTCACCTATCAAAGGTATGAATTTCTACTCTCGTAGATAATTCACCTATCAATCTCTCATCTCTCGATCTATAAGATTGACGCTATCAAAACAAAGTGTAAGATTTCTCAATCTAGCAACCTAGAAATTTAACCTAGCAACTCTCGTTATTTATAGGTTAAAAGTCCAATCTTTAATATGGTGATCTAGGTCTAACAACGATTTTCATCAAACGTTAAACATCACAAAGCAGCAATCCATCGATATAATTGCATAATCAATATAAAAACATAATAAAGATACAAGCTTTGATAAAACTCATAAAACAAATCCAAAGAAGAAATCAAGTTGATGCTCGATCGGCTTCACAAGCTTGTTCAAAACGCTTAGCCTTTATTCATCGTTAATATGCAAATAATATAAATAAAAGTAGAAGAAACGATGTTTTTGGTAGCAGGGAAACGCAGCTAGGGCGCCCCCAAGGGGCCTAGGGCGGCCAGGGATCGAATTGTGTGTCTTTAGGGTTGGAAAAACGCGTCTATATATAGATTTTTAGGTCGGTTTCGATGAGGCGGTGCCGTGGACGCCCGTCCAGAGGGTCTGGACGCCAGTCCAGCTGCTTTGAAATCTTCGAGTCGGGCCGAGCTGGATTGGACGCCCGTCCTATGCAATTTTGGACGCTCGTCCACTGAAAATCTGAACATCACGAATCAAAAATCTTCTCTTGGGCGCTTGATCCACTACTACAGACGCTTGATCCACCTGGACGGAACATCAAACGTGCGTTCAGCTTTCAAATCTTCATTCCAATCCTCAACTTGCATCTTTCTCCTTCCATTAACCCTTCAATCAAGTATCTTTTCAGCTCCTTCAATCCCTCTCCATGACATGTAAATGTACCTTCAAAACCATAAAAACACGCAAAGTGTAAAACCATAGATAATCACCAATAAAATCACAAAATTAGCTCAAGTTTACACTTAAAGTCTTTTAAAACTCATTTGCTCAATAATTCGATTAAACCCTTAATTTCTATGCAAACTACATGAATATGGGGGAAATCATTATAAAATATAACGTTATAAATCATATAAAATCACCCTTAACAACTCCCCCACACTTATCTTTTGCTCGTCCCGAGCAAAAAAAAACAAGAAAACCAAGGCTTACTCATGCATTGAACCACATAAAATCCCATATATCAAATCACAACCGGTCGACTAGCATCAATAACATACATCCCATGCAATAAACGATTACTCGAATGTGTAGTGTGTGCAAAGCCTTCTTCAACTTCCACCGATTCCACAATTGACAATTAAAATCAAGCTAACCAACCAATACCCATTAAAGACAGATAATGAATCACCCTGACTATACATACGCCCTACCAAACTACTCACGTCATGACTAGAGTAATACATGTGTTTTGAAATCTTTTGATTGTACCAGAGGATATTCCTACAACATATACCTTGGCCTATACTGGGGATAAGGTAGGCGATAACTAAGTCTTTCATTCATTTCATACCACATTCTTATATAAGTTGATTAAACTATTTCACTTTTAAACGCACATCAGAATGAGCTCTTGCCCGTCATAGCAGAATAGGATATTCGAGATATACCCTACCTTACTCCAATCATCAGGCAGCTTCTTCTGACTGTCGTGAGCTTTTGGTCTTCATAGTGGTATAGGACATTCGAGATATGACCTACCGCACTCAAATCATCGACTAGCTTCTGACACACCCAATAACTTCATATTTTTCAACTTTTGCATTCGACAAAAAGTTACGTTTCACTTATCACATTCAGGCCTCGGTATATTCACGATACTTTCTACTTCAATTCCAACTACATACATATTACAATTTCCATGACATTAGCACTAAGCGAACGGTCTGATAACCAGAATCAAACATTATCAGCTTAAATGAGTATAGTTTCCTAAGTTCAGCTCGTCATCGAAGAGGCTTACGTGAAAAGAATTCGAGTAAAGGCTTATTTATCAAAGGTCTATGCTAAAATACTAGTCAACCAGCACAAGTATGGGAATATAACAAGTAAGTAAACCAAAATAAAATCATGCTCGGGACGTATTTGAAAATTTTAAAAATTTTCAACTTTTCACGAAGGATACAAAAGATACCATTAAGCACATGTGTAGATACCACTAATCCCTCCCCCACACTTAAATAACAACATGTCCTCATGTTGTGCAGAATAAGAAAAACTTAGCTGATTTGTCGTTCGAAGGTGGCAATTCTGGAAATGGTCATGATCCGAGATCGAAGCGCTTGAAGAAATCGATGGCGTGGACCATCCACCGGAAAACTGGCTTCATCTGAAAGCTCACAAGTGCTATCGAAAATATCCTACACACTTGAAAAAAAAACAAAACAAGACGGACCTCGGGGGTAGGGGCACAAAAGATGATAGACAAGGCATTATCATGAAACAAAGCACAAGCAATGCAAAAATTGACAAAAACCGAATCTATGTGAAAAGTAGTGCACAAATGTAACATCGGCAGGAAGGAAGGAATCACATGGATTTTTCAAATTCAGCTCATGCAAGTTACCTGGCCACAAAAACCGACACCAAAACCCAAGACGACACAAGACAAAACTAGCCCCACTTATTCAACAAAAAACAAAATAATCCAAAATAATAATAATAAAACTATTATTATTATTGGGTTGCCTCCCAACAAGCGCCGTTGTTTAGTGTCTTTGGCTAGACACACGTACTAGGCAGCCTGGATCAGGCCACTTAATCTTCCTTCCGGCCACTACTTCGTGTAAGCTCTGGTCATTAGTGTGGCTACAGAAATAGCATCTCACACATGGGGTCAGGTTCTTTACCGCTTTCCAAACATTCTTAATTTTCCCCATTGCAGACTTCTTCTTCTTCAATCTTCTCTTTAATTGTGCCTCCCGTTTAAACTCTTCCATATCCCAACTACCAGCCAGAACTTCCTCTACCGGACCACCGCCGTCATTCTCAGAAAACAAATCGGGTGAAAACTCGTCAAACTCATTGACTTCAGGAGTACCACACCCGAGGATGTCGAGGAAGTGAACAATCAAAGGCTTCTCTTTGGGTTGACCGATATAATGCTTACACCTTTGACCATTCACTCTGAACGGTTGGTCACCATGACCTCGTAGTTCTAAAACACCTCCAGGAATGATCTGGAGAATTTCAAAGGGACCGGACCATCGTGTCCTCAACTTTCCAGGAAACAGATGTAGCCTGGAATTGTATAGAAGAACTTGTTCCCCGACTTGAAATTCTCTCTTCTTAATCTTGGCGTCATGGAGGAGTTTCGTCTTTTCCTTACTTATCCTGGCGCTTTCGTAGACCTGAAGTCTAAATTCGTCTAACTCATGCAACTGTTGCAATCGATGTTTTCCACAAGATTTGGCATCAAAGTTTAAGAACTTCATGGCCCAATACGCTCTATGCTCTAATTCGATTGGCAAGTGGCATTATTTTCCATAAACCATTTGATAGGGTGATGTACCCATGGGGGTCTTATAGGCAGTTTGATATGCCCACAGTACATCATCCAACTTTAGACTCAGCTTTTCTATGATCGTGCTAATCGTTTTCTCCAGGATCTTCTTTAAACTTTGGTTGCTTCTTTCAACCTGACCACTAGTCATAGGATGGTATGGTGTGCCAATTTTGTGCCGGACACCATATTTCTCAAGAACTTTCTCCAGAGGTCGGTTGCAAAAGTGTGTCCCTTCATCACTAATCAAGGCGCGTGGACACCCGAATCTCACGAAAATGTTTTTCTTTAGAAACTTCATGACCGTCTTATGCTCATTGTGAGACGTGGCTTGAGCCTCCACCAATTTCGATACATAATCCACGCAGACTAAGATGTATTTATTTCCACAAGATGATGGGAATGGTCCCATAAAATCGATGCCCTATACATCAAAGACTTCACATTCTAGGATGGGTTTCAATGGCATGTCGAAACCCCTTGTTAAAGTTCCGGTTCTGTGACACCTATCACAAGCTTTACAGAAAGCTTCTGTATCTTTAAAGATCGTGGACCAATAGAAACCGGATTGAAAAATCTTAGCAACGGTTTTCCAAGGACCAAAGTGGCGCGGTGGGTCCTTTGTGGCATTGCTCAATAATATCACGTTGCTCAGATTCAAACACATCTTCTCAAACAAACCATCTTTACAAATCTTGAAGAGGTAAGGTTCATCCCAAGCGAATGTTTTCACATCCGAGAAGAATTTCTTCTTCTCACGATAAGACAATTCGGATCTAGATCGGGAATGTAAGAAGTTGACGATAGAAGCATACCAAGGATTTTTAGGAGTGCACTTGTCTAGATGCATAAAATTACGGAGAGGAAGGTAAAGGTCTATCCGCCGAGGTTCTTTCACTTCTTCATCATTCATTCTAGACATATGATCATCTACTTGCTCCCACCTTCCTTTACGGTCGGGAGATCGGCCTCCCGACTTCCACGAAATTCTTTATTTCTCGGGGATCACCACCGAGTACTCTCATCGAGCAGGAAACCACTAAGTTGAGTGTCGGACCTTACATTCATAGCAGTAGCCTCTTCTCCACCATTGTATGTGGATGCGTAGTTAGATTGAAGTGGATTCTCATAATTTGCATCATAATTGCTATTAGTATTCCATTGGTGGGGTGAATTACCTCCACTGCACTGAGCCTCATAATGGTTTCCACCACAATACGAACATCTCACTTGAACGTTATTAAATTCATGTCCATAAGAATTATCATCAGTTGAGGGTATACGAGCATCGGATCCAAAGACAGATGAATCCATTAAACTTGACACTTCTACTTTTGGGGGACCACTGAATTGAATGCCGGATCCTAAGTTCATGGCATTGTCCTCTTCGCTATCATAAGGAAATGTGGGAGCTAGGTCAATGCCTAAGTCTTGAGCCATTTCCTCGATTCGTCTCTCAAGATTCTTGTTTATGCTCATCAGGAGTTGGATGTTTTTATTTTGCTCCTCCAATTTAGCTTCAAGATCGTCCGATTGAGAGGGGCCTTGATAGTTTTGAAAGTTCTGTGGGAAAGATTGGCTAGACTGACTTTGAAACATAGGATCGGGACTGTTCTGATTGAACCACTGATATTGATTGGAAAAATTGATATTTTGGTCCTGATTGAAGTTCGGGTTTTGATAGAAATTTGGATTCTGAGAATTTAAACCCTGATTCTGAAAATTGCTTTGGCCAGAGAACTGATTATTAAATCTCTGATACTGCTGGCCACAGGAAGCATTTACTTCAGCGTTCTGTCCACCCATAGGACAGAAACGAGCTGTGTGTCCCTCATTGTCACAATTTTGACATATGACTAGATTAAAATTTCCCTGATTATGGACAGTGTTAACTTGATACGCAGCAGGGGAAAGAAACTGACACTGGCCAACAGCATGTCCAGGTCGAGAACATCTTCCACAGAACAAAACTTGTGAGTTCTACGGAAAAGACGGGGTCTGATTCATAGGATTAAGCGACCTTTGAAGAGTCGCCGCCATCTCAACATTGCGGCATGGCGTCGACTTTGCTCATCCATGTCCTCAATCCTCGGTAGAAGATTGGGACCCTGACCCCCTTTTTTTTTAAATTTTTCCTTTGGAAAGGATGAAGAAAGCAGTAAAAGAAACGCAAATGAGATACAAAAATCTACCTACGAAAAATTTAAAACAGAAAACGAAAAAAGGGAGAAAAACGTGTTGAAATCTTCTGAGCCCAAAATGGAAGGGAAAACAGCAGATTTTGACCTCGAAAACGGTGTCGAACGGCCTCTGGCGTTCGCCATGTCGTCGGCGTCGGAACGAGCTTTCCGAATAGGGGTCCTGCGCGCCAAACGGACACTCGAGCCGAAAGTTACGGTCAAAATACTAACGAGTGCTAAAACGATCCCTTTTATCCAAAAGTTCGATCGCTAAAAACGTGGAGTCAGATAACTCAACCTCAGATGTCCCCGAATCAATGTAGAAACTAGAAAGGATAGAAACAGAAACCTATCTACGAAAAAATTCGTGATAAAAACAGAAAAATCAATAAAAACTAGTCAAGACGGGTGTCCGGATGGATGGACGGACGTCTGCCTGGTTGAAGTGAAGTGGACGGGCGTTTGGCAATCCAGCACGCTCGCCCGATGAGGATAAAACAAAGCGTAGCCGCCGATTTTCGCATGCACGGGCGTCTACTAGTCAAGACGCCCGTTTGAGTGCAGAAAAACGGGAAACAGACAGACAGAAAGAGCAGAAAACTAAATGGGAGAAACGCTAAACCTAGGGAAATTGATAACTATAAAATTTAACTACGAACAGCCCTAATAACCTAAACTATAATCTACCTATGAAAAAGTTGTAACAAAAATAAAAAAATTAATAATGAACTGGACAACCGCACCGATTCCCCGGCAACGGCGCCAAAAACTTGTCACGGATTTTATTAGCAAACACAAACAATTAATAATATTTATAAATCCGGTATTCCCCAAGTGTAGGGATCGTAGTATAGCGATTAATACTGGAGTCGATCATAGGGAATCGAGGTATCTAGTTCATTAATTTTCCTAAGGTTGTTACTACTAAAACGAAACTAAAAACGATTAAATAAACTGGACAGAGGATTGTCAGTCCAAAGCCAGGAGGGATAGTTACGAACTTAACTAATGAAAATAAAGTCTATTCTAAAAACTAAAACGAAAATAAAATTCTAACTAAGCAACGAAGAACAAGGCACAAAGGCAATTTCAATTAATTTAACGAGGAACAAGCAATGATCCACCTATCTCGCAACCCTCAATTTCTACCCTAGATCGTTTAGTGAAGATTTAATAAAGATGTGGTTCACCTATCAAAGGTATGAATTTCTACTCTCGTAGATAATTTGCCTATCAATCTCTCATCACTCGATCTATAAGATTGACGCTATCAAAACAAAGTGTAAGATTTCTCAATCTAGCAACCTAGAAATTTAACCTAGCAACTCCCGTTATTTATAGGTTAAAAGTCCAATCTTTAATATGGTGATCTAGGTCTAACAACGATTTTCATCAAACGTTAAACATCACAAAGCAGCAATCCATCGATATAATTGCATAATCAATATAAAAACATAATAAAGATACAAGCTTTGATAAAACTCACAAAACAAATCCAAAGAAGAAATCAAGTTGATGCTCGATCGGCTTCACAAGCTTGTTCAAAACGCTTAGCCTTTATTCATCGTTGATATGCAAATAATATAAATAAAAGTAGAAGAAATGATGTTTTTGGTAGCAGGGAAATGCAGCTAGGGCGCCCCCAAGGGGCCTAGGGTGGCCAGGGATCGAATTGTGTGTCTTTAGGGTTGGAAAAACGCGTCTATATATAGATTTTTAGGTCGGTTTCGCTGAGGCGGTGCCGTGGACGCGCCCGTCGGAGAGGGCAGGACTTGATCCAACTGCTTTGAAATCTTTGAGTCGGGCCGAGCTGGATTGGACGCCCGTCCTATACAATTTTGGACGCTCGTCCACTGAAAATCTGAACATCCTGAATCAAAAATCTTCTCTTGGACGCCCGTCCACTACTTCTGGACGCCAGTCCACTGGGCGGAACATCAAACGTGCGTTCAGCTTTCAAATCTTCATTCCAATCCTCAACTTGCATCTTTCTCCTTCCATTAACCCTTCAATCAAGTATCTTTTCAGCTCCTTCAATCCCTCTCCATGACATGTAAATGTACCTTCAAAACCATAAAAACACGTAAAGTGTAAAACCATAGATAATCACCAATAAAATCACGAAATTAGCTCAAGTTTACACTTAAAGACTTTTAAAACTCATTTGCTCAATAATTCGATTAAACCCTTAATTTATATGCAAACTACATGAATATGGGGGAAATCATTATAAAATATAACGTTATAAATCATATAAAATCACCCTTAACATACTCTAACTCAGTCTGGAAACTTGTAGATTGCCCTTAGGGTGTCAAATCCATAGGCAGTAAATGGATCTACAAGAGAAAGCGAGGAGTGGATGGAAAGGTTGAAACCTTCAAAGCTCGGCTAGTGGCCAAAGGCTACACACAGAGAGAGGGAATCGACTAAGAAGAGACCTTCTCCCCTGTGGCAATGCTGAAGTCCATTCGGATCCTCCTTTCGATTGCTGCATGTCTAGATTATGAGATTTGGCACATGGATGTTAAGATAGCCTTCCTTAATGCCTATCTTGCCGAGGAAATATATATGCAGCAACCAGAAGGATTCATTCAGAAAGGCCAAGAGCACAAAGTGTGCAAGTTGCTCAAGTCCATTTATGGGTTGAAGCAAGCTTCTCGGTCTTGGAATCATAGATTTGATGAAAACATCAAGTCGTATGGTTTCAAACAAAACTTTGATGAGCCTTGTGTATACAAGAAGGTCATCAAAGATTAGGTGGCGTTCTTAGTGTTGTATGTTGACGACATTCTGCTAATTGGACCCAATAAGGGGATGTTGTCAGATGTGAAGAATTGGTTAGCCACGCAGTTCCAAATGAAAGATTTGGGAGAGGTGAGTTATGTTTTAGGGATCCAAGTTATACGGGATCGGAAGAACAGGATGTTGGCTCTATCCCAGACATCTTACATAGATAAGATGTTGTTGCATTATAGCATGATGAATGCAAAGAAGGGTTTCTTACCAACCCGTCACGGCATTCAACTCTCTAAGAAACAGTGTCCTCAGACACCTAAGGAAATAAAGAGTATGGGATGAGTACCATATGTTTCGGCTGTTGGTTGTCTGATGTACCAGACTAGACATCTGCTACGGCGTGCGCTTGGTCAGCCATTTTCAGTCAAATCCAGGCTTGGAGCACTGGACATCAGTGAAGAATCTCCTCATGTATGTTAAGAGAACGAGGAATTATATGCTTGTATATTCGGGTGTGAACGTGGATATAGCAGGGTACACTGATTCTGACTTCCAGTCAGATAAGGATGATCGTAAATCGACATCAGGCTCAGTGTTTACTCTGGGAGGCAGAGCAGTAGTCTAGAGGAGCGTCAAGTAGTCCAGTACAGCCGACTCGACTATAGAAGCCAAATACATAGCGGCCTTGAGGCAGCTAAGGAAGCGGTATGGCTCAAGAAGTTCCTGGGAGATTTAGGAGTAATCCCAAATCAAAAACATCTGATACGTCTCTACTGTGACAACAATGGGGCCGTGTCAAATTCTAGAGAACCCCGGAGTCACTTGAAGTCAATGCATATAGAGAGGAAATACCATCTGATCAGAGAGATTGCTCAACGATGAGACATTTCCATCACGAAAATCCCCTCAGCCGACAACCTTGCTGATCCATACACAAAGACGCTTTCCATAGAAGTCTTTTCGAGGCACTTAGAAAACGTGGGTATTAGGGACGTGAGTCATTTGCTTTAGAGCAAGTGGGAGATGTAGTTCTTGTTGTAATAAAGATAGGGTGTGCTCTAAAACAATTATTATTTGTCATTCGTGCAAGTGGGAGATTGTTAGATGTAGTGCCCGGAAGACAATTTATGTAATTGTTTTTTATGACATATTTTATTATTCATCTTATTATTTGCTATGTGCTTATAAAGTATACACTACTGCAAACCCTAAGTATATCAGTATGTAACCACTTAACTCAGTGTACTGCATGCACGTGAGGATTGAGTTAGTGGTGATATACTTGAACTGTTAGTCCGTGGTGAACATAATCAGAGTTTAGGGCCTCATGATTAAAACACCAATAATGCGCCCAGAACACCTTAGGGTGTGATAATCTTATCCGGACTGTCGGTAGAAGGTACCTAAGAGGGGCATTTATATATGATGGCATTCATATAGGACTGGACCGATTTAATCTGTATTTCTTGATATAATTCCGTAATCAGGAAATCTTATTAAATCATTAGATGATCATATATGGATTGACCTTAATCCTGAGGGGATCACATGATGCTGCTTGTCTCGGGGTAGTGTTTGATGTGTTAATTACGGATCACTTTGATATGTGATCCAAGTCACTTATCATTGGCACTATTCCCTGATGAGTGAGTAGTTCTGTTTTTCACAGACATGGAATCCAATCCTTCCCGCAGGAAGTACAGGGACAGTCCCCTTATTTGTTAGCCCTAAGAAAATGATCGATGGGCCCAGTTCATATTAGACTAATTAGCTACTAGTCAGATATGTGAACAAATTGATCACTAGAGGTTAATGGTAAATAAGGATAAGATATTCTGAGTCGGGTTCACGGAGACTTCCCACTCAAAATGGACAATCTATGGAGGGTTAGTCCGTATGTAGTGAATATATCATTGGATGCTTATTTACTCATAGGGTTGAGTGTAAGTATATATCTATAATTTGTAGAGTTCAGTTTCGGGTTTATGGTGGCGTAATCCCGGAATTAATAATTTAAGTATGAATATTTTGTTTGATGAATATTTAATTAATTATTGGAGCTACTGGTTATAGGTCCATGGTCCCCAATGTGGCTCCTGTAATTCGGGTATTTTTCTTGTTATTGGGCCTCAGTGATAATTAATTGGCTGGGCGAATTAATTGATATGCGAAATATTATTCAGTTGGCCTAAATAATATAATACACAGAAAATACATTTTATGTGGGCCTAAAACCCTAGGTGTGGCGCCTCCCATGTCATAAAGTCGAAGAATTTATTTTCTTGTGTGATTAATTATTTACTAGTTAAATAATTAATTAATAAAAGATAATTGATATGTAATTGATTGATTGATTAATCATAATCTTTTATAAATGGAATTATCTTTCATTGTGATTTCTTTTTAATTATTTATTTAATTAATTAGAAACTTGGAGGCCAAGGAGTTACTCTCCTATATAAAGAGAGTTCTTCCAAGACATACAAAGAGAAGATTTTTTTCCGACATACACACACAAAAATAGAGAGAAAAACTTGTTTCTTATCTTGGATTTCTGGTTGAAGAAAAACTTGTAGTTTTTTATTGGAAGCATATGAAGGAGGTTCTAGTACCAAGAATTGGTGTCCACCAACCACCGTTTGGAGAACACATTGGAAGATCTTGGCTTCTCTTCCTGCTATTGGTAAGACATACTAAACCCCCTTGTAGGAATTTAGATCCTTTATTTATGTATTGTAATTTGTAAATCGTGATCCATCCATTGCGCAAAGAAACAACATTCTTCATGTGGTATCAGAGAGCCAGGTTCCACGATTTATGAATTAGATTCAAAGATAAACAATTTAAAATGAGTGGAATTGCATGTAGAAATTTTTATTTCATGCGTGTATAATTTTTTGGTGTGATTGGTTGTTGTGGTTGAAGAGATGGATTGGGGTTGGCACTTGTTTACCGTTAGATCTTTTGTAGTTTTTTCGATTAGTATCGATTAAGCATAGGAATTGTAATTTAAATTTTATGCTATTTTTTTTTTCACAAAGTTTGTAAATTTTATGTAATCGATCCGGGTTCAAGACATTAAGATCTTGAAGATGAAGATGATGAATCCCAAGAATATTGGGTGAGAGGGGGCCGGCGGTGATTTTTTTTGGTAAGGTCGGATATTCTTTCTTATAAAAAAATAAAAATAAAATAAAATAACGGCTAAAAAAAATTTGGCAGTTATATATATGTTTATATATTAAAAACAATTTTGGACCGGCCCCTGCTCTACTTCGAAGCTCGTGGATCATGGTTCGTGTAAAGATCGATTCAAGATGCGGATGAAGATTTGAAGATTGTAATTTAATTTATTTTATTCCTAGAAAATAGGTTAGATGCGGGGGTGCCAACGGTCCATCTTGATGTTTATTTTCCGCACTAGTATGCATGCTTAGGATATATGTGTAGAACCGGAAAATTGCCATGACATGTATCATATCATGAATTCCACTCCATATGCATATACATGTAAAAATTAATTCGAGGAATTAGTTAGGCATGCATGTATACAAAACACGATTAGTTTTAATTAATTGTATCATATTAATTAGAAACTAATTAGGGAAACCGAGGATTCCGGGTTTTGTCAATCGTCATGGTTAGGTGATGGATTCTCAGTGAATCCCACCTTGCGAAAGCATAGGGAGTAAAAATCCAGAAACCTCGTCGAGATTGCGTTTTTGTCCGTAGTTTCTACGTGAAAATTTGATGTTAAGGGATTGAACAATTATGGGCGAATATGGTTCGAAAATGGTCAATCAATGGTTGGGTGGTCAACTGAGCCACGGCTCGATCAACTTAACCCTCCACGTGTGGCGTTTTCACGGGGGTTCGGCAAGGCTGAGTTATCCGACGAGCAACTACGGGTCAACGGAGCTCCCCTAGTACTGATCCGTCCGACGGCCACATATGTTCCAACGAATAGGTCGGGTGGGCTAGCCCACATAACCAACACCATTCAGGCCCATGATTTATTGATCCTTAGAGATACATCAAGTCCATAAACGAAATCAGTAAACCCACCACTTTTTTCAAAATATTGAGTGGGAGCGGGGAAGGCGACAGCCGACCCCACAGCCTCTACTTTTGACAAAGCAACGTGAGAGAATGGTGACGCCTCGTGTCGGCTTGGGACCGGCCTCCCTAAGAAAGACCTTCACCGCTATCAAAATTCAAGGCTTGGTCTCCGAAAGGAAAGGATTTTGGGTACTCGTCGGGTCACTGATCGACCCTATGGCGGCATAATCGTGGTCTACCTAAATATCTGAAATAGTAGGTCACACTCATTATGAGTATTTTTGGTAATACCCTGGCTGAAAAAGAAAGGTAATCGGGGATTAAAAATTGGATGTTTGATTCCATTTTAATCATCGAGAGAGAAAGATCTTTTTAGTCATCGCCTCTTTGACCAACCCTAATGCGGCACTGAGGTGTGAGACTAGATCCTTGGAACGGTAGGATAAACTATACATTTAGTTTATAGTTCCTAAAATTTATTAGTAGTGTATAATTTGAATTTAATTTATGTCATTAATTTACAGCTTCATGTCGTCGCAAATTTCTTTACTGTTGAATGATAAGTTGACCGGAACCAATTTCGCTAAGTGGAAAAGTAACTTAAACGTTGTGCTCTTCTTCGAAAATGTTCAACATGTTCTGACCTCGAACATTCCAGCACTTACCGCCCAGTCCTCAAAAGCCGACAAAGAAAATCTACAGAAGTGGACTGAGTCTGATAACAAGGCGCAGGGAATCATGCTAGCTTTGATGTCGGAAATCATTAGGACCAAATGTGAAGGTTTTGCAACTGCTAAAGAAATCATACAGAGCCTTACCTCCATGTTTGGCGCACCTTCTTGATCAAGCCCGACACGAAGCTGTGATGGCTGTTAACGTGAAGATGAGGAAGGGTCAGTCGGTGACGGGTCATGATATGAACATGATCAATTACTTTGCTGATGCCGAGACTCACGGTTCTAAGTTTGAAAAAGTGACTCAAGTATGCATGATTCTTGAATCACTCTCACCTGATTTCCTCCAGTTCAAGACCAATTATGTCATGAACAAGCTTAAGTTTGACTTGACACGATTGATAAACGAGCTGTAAGTGTTCGAGGGTGTCTACTCTAACAGTAGAACCCGAGAAAGGGAAAAGAAGGCTGAAGCCAATATGGCAGAGGCCAAATCGTCAACCTCTGGAACAAAGGGAAAGTCAAAGGTCAAACCTGGAAAAGAACAGAAATCGAAGCCCATGAAGAAGAAAGGGAAAAAGTCAACTCCTTCCAAACCTAAGGGTAAGTGCTTTCCCTGTGGAAAATTAGGGCATTGCCGCAAGCATTGCCCGAAATATCTCAAAGAGGTGAAGGAAGGAAAGGGCAAGTCAAACAAGGGGCAGGATAAGACAGGTAATTTACTTGTCTTAGAATCCTACAGTGTAGCTAAAGATGTATCAACTTGGATACTGGATTCTGGAGCTACTAACCATGTTTGTTCTTCTTTGCAGATCCTTAGTTCGAATGAGGAGCTAGAGGACGGGGCTCATGAGATGAGAGTTGGCAATGAGGCAGTAGTTTCAGCGAAAGCAGTGGGAGTAGTTCGTTTAATGTTTGGAAATAAAGTCCTTAAATTGGACTATATTCCGCATTTTAGAAGAAATTTAATTTCTATGTCTATCTTGCAAGAACAATTGTATTCTTTATCAATTGAGTATAATAAGATTGTTATTTCCAGAAATGGACGTAACTTGTGTTCTGCAATGTTAGAAAACGGACTGTATGTCATTAAACCAACCGATACTCCATTGCTTAATACTGAAATGTTTAAAGTAGCACATCAAAGTTCTGTTAAAAGGCAGAAAGTTTCTCACGAAGATAAAACATATCTTTGACACCTTAGGCTAGGTCATATTTCCTTGGAAAGAATCAAAAGACTGGCCAAAAATGGTCCATTAAGTGAGTTATCTGTTGACTCACTGCCAGTCTGCGAATCTTGCTTGGAGGGAAAAATGACTAAGCGTCCCTTCATGTCAAAGGGTAATAGGGCCAAAGAACCTCTAGAATAGGTACATTCAGATCTGTGTGGTCCAATGAATGTACAGGCTAGAGGCGGATTCTGGTATTTTGTGACTTTCATTGACGACTACTCGAGATTCGGATATGTTTATCTACTGCACAGGAAATCCGAAACTTTTGGAAAGTTTAAGGAATTCCAGGCAGAAGCCGAAAGGCAGCTAGGCAAGTCTTTGAAATGCCTTCGCTCTGATCGTGGAGGTGAGTACTTAGATACTGAAATCACTGACTATCTTTTGGAACATAGGATTTGTTCCCAACATTCTGTGCCAAGAACACCTAAGCAAAACGGAGTTGCTGAGCGGAGAAATAGGACATTGATAGACATGGTCAGATCAATGATGAGCTACACGTCACTGCCGGTTTCCTTTTGGGGACAAGCCCTAGAAAAAGCGGTCCGCATTCTAAATGTGGTGCCGTCAAAGTCTGTCAAGAAAATGCCCCTTGAGTTATGGAGTGGGAGTAAACCTAGTTTGCGTCACTACCGTATTTGAGGGTGTCCTGCACATGTGCTGGAGGACAAGACTGGCGAATTTCAAGCACGTACGAAAGTATGTCAATTTGTAGGGTATGCAAAAGGGACACGAGGAGGTTTCTTCTATGATCCGGAAGATCATAAGGTAATAGTTTCGACTAATGCCACTTTTCTCAAGGATCAGTACATGAAGGACTTCAAGCCTTGGAGTAAAGTTGTACTCGAGGGGTTAATTTTGACGTGGTCAGACCATGGGGGACACCTAGTGTCATGGATAAAAACACTACTGATACACTTGACGACCCTGACAGTCCTAGACCACTCAGACGTATTGCCAGAGTGTCTCGGGCACCAGTGCGGTACGGTATGCAACCAGAGGCGAATGTCGCCGTCTCTGATGGAGTGGAGGATGATCCAGTGTCCTATCGCAGGGCTATGGATGATTCTGATAAGGACATGTGGGTTGATGCGATGAATCAGGAGATGGAGTCTATGTACTCTAACTCAGTCTGGAAACTTGTAGATTGCCCTGAGAGTGTCAAACCCATAGGCATTAAATGGATCTACAAGAGAAAGCGAGGAGTGGATGGAAAGGTTGAATCCTTCAAAGCTCGGCTAGTGGCCAAAGGCTACACACAGAGAGAGGGAATCGACTACGAAGAGACCTTCTCCCATGTTGCAATGCTGAAGTCCATTCGGATCCTCCTTTCGATTGCTGCATGTCTAGATTCTGAGATCTGGCAAATGGATGTTAAGACAGCCTTCCTTAATGGCTATCTTGACGAGAAAATATATATGCAGCAACCAGAAGGATTCATCGAGAAAGGCCAAGAGCACAAAGTGTGCAAGTTGCTCAAGTCTATTTATGGGTTGAATCAAGCTTCTCGGTCTTGGAATCATAGATTTGATGAAACCACCAAGTTTTATTGTTTCGAACAAAACTTTGATGAGCCTTGTGTATACAAGAAGGTCGTCAAAGATCAGGTGGCGTTCTTAGTGTTGTATGTTGATGACATTCTACTAATTGGACCCAATAAGGGGATGTTGTCAGATGTGAAGAATTGGTTAGCCACGCAATTCCAAATGAAGGATTTGGGAGAGGCGAGTCATGTTTTAGGGATCCAAGTTATACGGGATCGGAAGAATAGGATGTTGGCTCTATCCCAGGCATCTTACATAGATAAGATGTTGTTGCGTTATAGCATGATGAATGCAAAGAAGGGTTTCCTACCAACCCATCACGTCATTTAACTCTCTAAGAAATAGTGTCCTTAGACACCTGAGGAAATAGAGAGTATGGGACGAGTACCATATGCTTCGGCTGTTGGTAGTCTGATGTATGCTATGCCGTTTTCCGTCAAATCCAAGCTTGGAGCACTGGAGAGCAGTGAAGAATCTCCTCAAGTATCTTAAGAGAATGAGGAATTATATGCTTGTATATTCGGGTGTGAACCTGGACATAGCAGGGTACACGGATTCTTACTTCTAGTCAGATAAGGATGATTGTAAATCAACATCAGGCTCAGTGTTTACTCTGGGAGGCAGAGCAGTAGTCTGGAGGAGCATCAAGCAGTCCAGTACAGCCGACTCGACTATGGAAGCCGAATACATAGTGGCCTCTGTGGCAGCTAAGGAAGCGGTATGGCTCAAGAAGTTCCTAGAAGATTTAGGAGTAATCCCAAATCAAGAACATCCGATAGTCTCTAATGTGACATCAATGGGGCCGTGTCAAATTCCAGAGAACACCGGAGTCACCAGAAGTCAAAGCATATAGAGAGGAAATATCATCTGATCAGAGAGATTGCTCTACGAGGAGACATTTCCGTCATGAAAATCCCCTCAGCCGACAACCTTGCTGATCCATTCAGAAAGACGCTTTCCATAAAAGTCTTTTCGAGGCACATGGAAAATGTGGGTATTAGGGACATGAGTCATTTTCTTTAGAGCAAGTGGAAGATGTAGTTCTTGCTGTAATAAAGATATGGTGTGCTCTAAAACAATTATTACTTGTCATTCGTGCAAGTGGGAGATTGTTAGATGTAGTGTCCGAAAGATAATTTATGTAATTGTTTTTTATGACAGATTTTATTATTCATCTTATTATTTTCTATGTGCTTATAAAGTATACACTACTGCAAACCCTAAGTATATCAGTATGTAACCACTTAACTCAGTGTATGGCATGCACGTGAGGATTGAGTTAGTGGTGATATACTTGAACTGTTAGTCCGTGGTGAACTTAATCAGAGTTTAGGGTCTCACGATTAAAACACCAATAATGCGCCCAGAACACCTTAGGGTGTGATAATCTTATCCGGACTGTCGGTAGAAGGTACCTAAGAGGGGCATTTATATATGATGGCATTCATATAGGACTGGACCGATTAAATCTGTATTTCTTGATATAATTCCATAATCAGGAAATCTTATTAAATCATTAGATGATCATATATGGATTGACCTTAATCCTGAGGTGATCACTGGATGTTCTTTGTCTCGGGGTAGTGTTTGATATGTTAGTTACAAATCACTTTGATATGTGATCCAAGTCACTTCTCATTGGCACTATTCCCTGATGAATGAGTAGTTCTGTTTTTCACAAACATGGAATCCATTCCTTCTTGTGGGAAGTAGAAAGACAGTCCCCTTGTTTGTTAGCCCTAAGAAAATGATCGATGGGCCCAGTTCATATTAGACTAATTAGCTACCAGTCAGATATGTGAACTAATTGATCACTAGGGCGTTAATTGTAAATAAGGATAAGATATTCTGAGTCGGGTTCACGGAGACATCCCACTCAGAATGGACAGTCTGTGGTGGGTCGTATGTAGTGATTATATCAGTGGATGCTTATTTACTCATAGGGTTGAGTGTAAGTATATATCTATAATTGGTAGAGTTTAGTTTCGGGTTTATGGTAGCGTAATCCCGGAATTAATAATTTAAGTATGAATATTCTGTTCGATGAATAATTTACTTAATTATTGGAGCTACTGGTTATAGGTCCATGGTCCCCAATGTGGCTCCTGTAATTCGGGTATTTTTCTTGCTATTGGGCCTCAATGATAATTAATTGGCTGGGCCAATTAATTGATATCCGAAATATTATTTAGTTCGGCTAAATAATATAATTCACAGAAAAGACATATTCTGTGGGCCTAAAACCCTATGTGTGTCTCCTCCCATGTCATAAAGTGCTAGAATTGATTTTCTTGTGTGATTAATTATTTACTAGTTAAATAATTAATTAAAAAAAGATAATTGATTTGTAATTGATTGATTGATTAATCATAATCTTTTATAAATGGAATTAACTTTTATTGTGATTTCTTTTAAATTATATATTTAATTAATTAGAAACTTGGAGGCCTAGGATTTACTCTCCTATATAAAGAGAGTTCTTCCAAGACATACAAAGAGAAGAATTTTTTTCGACATACACACACAAAAATAGAGAGAAAAACTTGTTTCTTGTCTTGGGTTTCTGGTTGAAGACTTGTAGTTTTTTTCTTGGAAGCATATCAAGGAGGTTCTAGTGCCAAGAATTGGTGTCCACCAACCACCGTTTGGAGAACACATTGGAAGATCTTGGCTTCTCTTCCTGCTATTGGTAAGACATACTAAACCCCCTTGTAGGAATTTAGATCCTTTATTTATGTATTGTAATTTGTAAATCGTGATCCATCCGCTGCGCAAAGAAACAACATCCTTCAGCTTCTTCAAAAGTTTTTGAGGGCTTCTGCTTGAAATTCATGATCTCTTGTCTTATTTGCATGAATTTCCAGGTGGGCAGTACAAGTTCATAAATTTCTTCAGTAGATTTATCCAAGACTAGATAGAACCTGCTGCTAGAGAAAAAAGCCATTGCTTTGCCTTATCCTTTAGCGTGAATGGAAACAACTTTAGCTTGATATTGTCTTCAAGCACTCCGGCAGGTTTGACATTGCTAATTATTTCCATGAAGTTGGTGACATATACACTTGGATCTTCAATTGGTACTCCATGGAAAATAGTGTAGTTGGTCACCATCTATATAACGTTTGGTTTCAGATGAGAAACCTCGGTCGTATTTTGTGGTTGAACAATTTCTAGCACAAACTGCCCAATCGTTGCATGGCGTAGCTATGTAGAGTCCTTCTATCTGTGGGTATAACTACTCCTGCTCCATTTCTTCCTCAATTCGCCATGTTTTCTAGATGTCTTCCGTTTTGTGCTCCCATCATTTCGTCTGGAACTTCCAAATGTGGAGTCTCATCGTCTTTCTCACTCTGATCCCCGTTGTGGGTACGTACATCGTCAGCCAGCCTTTCTATTTGTCCGTTTGCTTCCTTTGCTAACTTGCATTTTTTTCTTAGCAAACTTCTCGATCTCAGGTATGAATCGCTCAAGTTTGGTTGCTGAACTCCTTGTTGCATATCTCTGCGCACAGAATAAAACAATAAAAAGGTTAGTTACTTGCCTCGTCGACTGTTACACTCGCCTGATGGACAAAAGATATACAAACTCTGACTACTAACACTGAAGATGACCGAACAAAGATGATTCTGTTGTTTCTGGAGTACTCAATGAGCCGAGATGGTATCTCGCTGAATCATGAGATATTTTTCCCAGAATTGAACAAAACAGACACTGTTACGACTAAATTATTCACATATAGACTAGAACAGACCCGTTAACAGACTTGATAAAATGAAATATATACAAATTCTCAATCTCAAATTAAATATATTCTTGACAGAAATTCCCAGAAACGGTGCCAAAACATTAATGTTCCGTGGTGCAATCAAGAACTACTAACAATAGTACTAAGTTTATCGTAGTATAGTGAACGCCGAAGTAAGGGGTCGAATCCACAGAGACCCGTAAGATACGTTCAATCCAGATTGAGAACACAAAGGTGATCAACAACCAACAACAAAAAAAAAAAAAAAAAACTTAACAATGGTAACAATGAGCACACAAGATCAACACATGTATATTTCTACGAGTTTATATAAAGATTAGTTTCTAACTATGCACAATTAGTATTCCTCCATATCATGCATCGATCATCCCCGTTGGTAAATTCTAATTCTTCGTCAGCTATAGGTGATAATCCCTAATATTATGCTACTTCCATTGAAAGGACAGTAGGTGCCTATGTGCAATTAACCTCCTTCGTTGGTTGTAGTAATTCACATGCAAAATGAATTAGGACTAGCCAGACCGAAGACCACCCTAAGTAGCCATTGTGGATTGACTGGCACGTTCCTAAGGACCGATCAAGACTATGTCTAAACTAACACTTCACTAATAGTCCTTCATGCTAATTTACGATGACATGCAAATAGTTGATTAAGCTATTAACATGTAAATTAAATCTGTCAATCAGCCATAGCTGGCGCCGATTATCATGAAACATGATTTACTAGGTATCTCGATTCGGCATTATAGACTATCGCTGAATCGAGATAACACATCCTCAATTTCCTGATTTCTTCACCAGCGATTCAGATACATACACATACGGGGTAAAAAAACTAATTACTGCACAGAAAAACTAATATAAACTATTAAATCATACTAATCACATAATAAAAGAATGACAAATCAACATCTAGAATGCCGGAAAATCGTACTCTCGAAGATGAGCACAGATCCTCCGTAGTTCGCACCCTAGGTGGTGAATCTGTCGGATCTGTGACTAAAACTCATAGAAAGATAAATAAAAAATAACTTTTATTGAATAAAAAGTATTTGTCATGTGGAAATTGTACATTGAAAACCGAGGCTGGTGTCTCTTATTTATAGTGCTAAAATTGACTTAGCTAGCCCTAAAAACTACCCCTCGTCCAAGAAAACGTGTTCTTGAAGATTCTCAGAGGCTCGATTGGGCGGCGGAAACTATCGCTGAATCGAGGGCATTTTCGTCCTTTTTCTTCTACCGACATAGCTTGGAAGGTTCTGGAATACCCTAGGCACATTCCTTTTGTCAGCCTGCTTCATAATCCTTTCTTAGCTCTTGGCCCAAATTTTGTAACCTGAAAATAATCCAATAAAACACGAAATAATACCATCCGGAGATAATTATAATAAATGCCAAATACTTATCCTGCGAACCCGACATGTCGCATTCAACATAAATTGTTCACATTTAAGGGTCGAAACAACTATTTTTAGCTTATATTGGATAGAATGTTGACTCCGTAGGATTTACTATTTTAACCATCATCAACTGCAAAGCCTTATCCGGAAGCTCAGATAGAATTCGGGCCGCTGTAGCATCGATCGAATAGCACTCAGTTCGGGTGGCTCGAAGATCTTCATTCTGAGTCCTCTCGGTGGAGGCACCCTGGTCATGTTGCTCTTCTTCATCTACATATTCGGAGCCACAAACAAGCTAGCAAAAGCCCTCACTGTAAAAGAAAAAACAAGGAGAAAACGTTAGTCCAGATCTCAGCAAGCAAATACAAAATAAAAGTAAATAGAAGAAAAGTAAAAAGTGCTACGGGCATCCCGTTCCTCCACACTGAAGGCAATTTAAGGGGCAAGTCCTCCCTCAGCTACCTGAGCAGCACCTATTAGCAAGAAAGAGAATTTCTTGACTGCAACAAAGGCCTGTGCAGCTCGAATGGCTCGAATCACATTCGCAATAATGTTGGTCGGGCATACATCCTGAGGAGTAAGATCCGACTTCCTGCATCCTAGCTTAGCTCTGCCATCATCACGAAGAAAGAACCCTCTCTTCCACCCTTTGGAATAAGATGGCCCCTCAACAAGAATGGGGATGTTCCCTCGGGCTCCAGTTCGGCGTGGAAAGTAATACCATCCCGTAGAGTCCCTAACCTTCTTAATCTTGTAGAATGCTCTAAAGAGACTCACGGAGAATTGAACTCCGATCATCATACATAAGATGGAAAAACCTATAATGCTCTAAACCCCATTTGGGGTGATCTGACCAGTGCCTATGCCATAATGGCGCAGTACAGCCAGAAAGGTCGGGCACTAGGGAAGCCTCAACACGCTTTTTAGCTAGGCTTCGTAAACGGCATAGAACTCGTCCGGTGGCTGGTAAGAATATTACCGTGGAGAAACACGGACCGTGGGGTCATGTACCTCTTGGTCTATCCCGTATTCTATGCAGATATCCTCTACCCCGGAAGGAAAGGACCGAATTCATGTCATGGCTACCTATGATGGCTTTGGTGGCTTTGTGGATTTTTAACCTAAGTTGGAAATCAATAGTACATTCCTGAAAACGGACGAGACATAAAAGGATTGAGACTAGGAGGGGGAGGAACCTCTTCTATCCTTAGTCTATCTATGGACTCCTGCAACTCAAAATCAAAAGACCTAAGTATAGATTCGTCTATCTCAGATTTAGACGTGAATAGCCTTTCTACAGGTGCACTCAATACTGACATGAACAGGAATTAGAAATGTAATGAGAAAATATAAGACTTACTTGTAGAAAGATGAAAGAAAATGAGAGGAATCGGAAACTGGCTTGAATTTTTTATATAAAGCAATGACGAAGATGAAAGGACAGTTGATACGACGGAGGTTATAACCCCCATACACGATCTTGAAAACCGTCCCACTTCAAACGATGTAGGAGTGAATACCTCGATTCTCGGGGCAGTTATGACAGTGTCATAATGAAACTGTGCCAGTTGGCAAGGTAGGTTATTATAACCCTACAGGTCTAGATGACAGTGGCCGAGCTACACCTTTAACAGATCTGTCCTGACCAGGAAAGCTCAACAATAAATAAAGACATAGAGGACTGAGCCATAGAGGATATAATATAAAGGGCCAGGAGCCCCACTGCAATCCTAAGGGTAGACCTGAACCCCCGGGTGGGAGGTCGGGCCCGTTCTCCCGAATAGAGCCACCGCGGGTTGGCAGTTCGGATCCACGCAATACGGACCTAGATGGTCAAGGGGCTCAACACAGGTCGGCTGGAGCCTTCCTTATCCGATTCATGCACATGTTTTTATATCCTGAAGATCCTTTTCATATTTGGATTATGATCCTATCATTTAAACCATCCATGATTAGCTCCAAATTAACCGGGATTAACACAAGGAAATGTTGTAGATATGTGGATTTCAAGGGAACAACAATGTCAAACTAAAATACAGAAACGCAGAAAAACGAATGCTTGATATAACGTAGAATCGTGATAAACACTTTCCTACAAAAGTTATTTGACCCTTTTAAAATGCCTTGGGTTACACAAACACTTCTGTGAGATAAGACTACGTTTCCCTTCACTTTTTGGCACTAAAAGAGAAGAATACTTAAGGAGTTTTATTAGGATGTTGTTGACTCTCAAAGATGAAAACAATTGAATAATCTTATTCAATCTGCATAAAAATGATCTAATGTATTAGTTATATACGTTCTTACATATAGACACCCTTTTGGAAAGGTGTTATATGGAAGAATCAGTTGAAAACCAGTGAAAAGACACAACAATTCGCAGAAAAGAATCACAGGCGGGCGCCTGTGTGAGCCAGAAAGCTGTGAAACTCTCTGATCAACTTTTTGCCTTGAGTCGACTCCGACAAAGGGCGTGTGGTGACAAAGTGCCGCTCGTCCCTCTGTTTTTCCCAAAACGGATTTTGTGTCCTTTAAGTGGTTTTCCGAACTCTAATCGATCATTTATATCCGTAAACTCGCAAATACTTATAAGAGTGTGCACTCCGCACCTCCAAACCCGTTTTATAGCATTCCGAGTTCACCCATCTTTGTACCAAAACCCGATTACATAAGTGAACACAGTAACACTTAAATTACCAACAATCCTCCCCATTTAAGTGTAATCCTTGGTTTAATGAAAAGGTCAAAACATAACAACTCATGCATCAATGATAATGTCACTAAGATTGAATTATCACCTAGTAATATTACACATTTCAAATATTCGAGTATTGGAGTGTGTCTAAGCATTGAACCCCTTTACACGTTTTGAATACATGAAGATAACATACACATGAGTTAAGATAACTCCAGAAGTTTATTCTTGACACTAATTAAATAGGCCTTGTGTCCATATCCATTCTTGAGCATACAGAAAGCCAACTCTAGAACTTCCTTGAAGCGGCCAAACTTCATACTCATATAGGTGAATCTTTTATTAATCGTGGCACTGTAATAGCACTTTGTCAAAAGACTCATTAAGAAGAAACACTTCAACCTAATCTTGCGTGTCATAGCACATACCTTCGGGACAATTTAATGTGCTCAAATCTAAGACAATAGGCCTTCCACATTGAATTTCTCGCCTAACATTGTATTGTAGAGGGAATTGGGTATCCTATCACCAAGATTTATATGAGTTGTAAACCCATCCCGTTAACCGACTTTTGTACCAAGTCTCTAGCCAATCCTTTGGTTAAGTGATCGGCTAAATTATGTTGAGATCTCACAAAAACAACCGAAATCACCCCATGAGTTATCAACTCACGTACCACGCTATGTCTAACGCTGTGTGTCGCGACTTACCAAGATATACACTTGACTATATGCTTTAGACAAGGTAGATGCACTATCACAATGGATAGAAATGGGTGAAATTAGTTTAGGCCATAATGGAATTTCATATATCAAATTCCTAAGCCACCCCGCCTCTTTTCCGGCTGCTGCCAAGGCAACAAATTCCGACTCCATAGTCGAGCTGGTAATACATGTTTGCTTTTTCGAAGCCCATGAAATGGCACCTCCTCCAAGTAAAAACACCCAACCACTAGTAGAAGAATGATCCTTTATATTGGATATCCAACTAGCATCTGAATACCCTTCTATTACTGAAGGATGTCCAACATAAGTCAAACCAAAATCCTTGGTTAACTTAAGATACCTTAGTACACGAAAGTTACCATGACGCCAATGATGACTACTCGGATTACTCGTGAACTCGCTTAGCCTTCCAACCGCATAAGTAATATCCGGACGCGTGCTAGTCATAGCATACATCAAACACCCTATCACTCGAGAATACTCAAGTTGTAATATCGATTTCCGTATTAGGCATGAGTTTCTCATTAGGATCCATGGGAGTATTGGCTGGAGTAGAATTTTCACAATTGAATTTCTTCAACACTTTCTCAATATAATGAGATTGTGTCAAAGAGATCCCTTTGTCACTCCGTTTGATCTTGATTCCAAGAATCACATCCGCCTCCCCCATGTCTTTCATAGAGAAACTTGATGACAAAAAGGCCTTACAAAGGTCAACTTGTTCTTGGTTAGTTCCAAAGATTAACATGTCATCAACATATAAGCAAATTATCACACCATTACCGGTATTGTCAAATTTGCTATATAAACACTTGTCTGATTGGTTAAGCTTAAAACCATTAGACAAGACAACTTCATCAAATTTATGATGCCATTGTTTAGGTGCTTGTTTAAGCCCGCACAATGATTTAACAAGCTTACATACCTTATGCTCATTTCAGCATAACAAACCCTTCCGGTTGTTTCATATAAATTTCTTCTTCTAAATCTCCATTCAAGAAGGCTGTTTTAACATCCATTTGATGGATTACCAGATTGTTAATAGCAGCTAGTGCAATCAACAATCTAATTGTGGAGATTCTAGCAACCGGTGCATAGGTATCAAAATAATCAATACCTTCCTTTTGTCTAAAGCCTTGAATTACCAACTGCTTTATACCACATCGACATTGCCGTCAACTTTCATTTTCTTTTAAAGATCCACTTGCAACCCAAAGGTTTGCAACCACGTGGAAGATCCGCAAGATCCACGTGTTGTTTCCCATTATGGAATCCATCTCATCACCGACGGCTTCTTTCCAAAATGACACGCCTCGAGACTCCATAGCCTCCTTAAACGCCTTAGGATCCTCATCAATACTATAACAAGATGAGTATTGAAATCCTACTTCATCTCTTGTTCCTTCCACCAAATAAGTTTGATAGTCGGGTCCAAAAGATTTCGGTTTCTAGCCCTTTGCTTTTTACTTAAGCTCGAAAGGCTCATCCCGAGAATCAACACCATTGTTGTTCTCTACTCCAACAATAGTAGGAGTTATATCCTTTGGCCTCGGTATAGAGGTAAACCGATGTTCATCAAAGATGGCATCCCTTGACTCAATCACCGAATGAACAAAGAATCAATCATTAGGCTCTATAACATAGAACCTATAAGCCTTGGAATGCATAGCATATCCAATGAATATACAATCAATGCCTCTTTCACCCAAGGTTTTAATCTTAGGCATGGTGAGCCTTACAACAGCCCTACAGCCCCAAACTCGCAGATAATTCAAGTTTTGTTTCTTTTTGAACCAAAGTTCATATAGGGTAATAGGATTCCTTTTATTAGGAATTATATTCAGCAAATAACAAGCCGTTAACATGGCTTCTCCCCAAAATCCCTCACTCAAACCAGAGTAAGTCATCATGGAATTAACCATCTCTTTAAGAGTACGGTTTTTCCTTTCCGCTATACCGTTTTGCTGCGGTGTTTAAGGCGCCGTAGCCTCATGTATAATTCCACATGACCCGAAAAAGGTTGGATCAAAGTATTCACCACCTCGATCGGTACGCAACTTTTTAATTTTAGAGGTTAATTGCAACTCAACTTCACTTTTATAGATTTTGAATTTATCGATTGCCTCATCTTTAGAATGAAGTAAAAACACATAACAAAATTGTGTGCAGTCGTCTATAAAAGTCACTACATATTTTTTATTACCAAGAGAAGGCGTAGCACATAAATCACTATGAATGAGTTCCAAAACGGAAGACGGCCTTTCAACACTTTGAAAAGGTTGTCTAACAATTTTGTTTAACATACAAGTATTACACTTATTCATATTCATGTCAAATGAAGGAATTAACTCATTTTTAGACATCACCAACATACGTTTATAATGAACATGTCCCAACCGAGCATGCCACAAAACAGTAATTATTAACATCATGAATAGCAAAGAACATTATTTACAACATCATGCTGAATATTCAACATAAACATACCATTACATAAGTAACCAAATCCAATAAATACACCACACTTACTTAAAATGTACTTATCCGACTCATAGACTTGTTTATAACCTTCTTTACATAAAATACTACCAGAAACCAAGTTTTTCCGTATACACGGAGCATGCAACACTTGTTTTAAAATAATACATTTTCCAGAACTAAAAATTAAAACAACACTTCCAATTCCAACTATGGCAGCCCTTGACTCGTTTCCCATAAGTATCATGGATCCATCGACCACAGGTTCATAGTTTTAAAACCAACTTCGATCCTTGCAAACGTGTTTCGTTGCACCCGAGTCAATCCACCAAGCAACATCATCATCCTGCATATAAAATGCCTCAGAAATTAGTGGTACATAATTCACACTCGAATTAAATCCACAAGTAACATTATGACCTTGATGTTTGGGAGCACCTTGGTCCTAGACCCTTGCCCCGAATCGTTGTTTGGTCCTTTCTTCCTTACTCGACAATCAACTCTCGAAATGTCCAGTTTACACTTAATTCCAACAAGCACCTTTTGGTTTTTTGTTGGTATCTTTGCCATTGTTTTTGGAAGATTTTTTCTTATCTTTCCCTTTGTTCTTATATGAACACTCACCGGCTTCCATCATATTGATAGAGGTCGAATCCATTACCTCTTTACCCTTGGTTTTACCGCCCTCTTGCGCCCTTAGAGATTCCTCTATACGCAAGTGACTACCAAGTTCTACCAAAGATAATTCTTCATTTTTGTGCTTTAACATGTGTTTAAAATCTTTCCATGATGGTGGCAACTTATCTATAATGCTTGACACTGAAATAGACTCATCCATTTCCATTTTATGTTGTGCAAACTGACCCAAAATGCTGTGAGAATTGTTATATTGTTCCATTCTGACCTTGAATCTACCATGTTATATTTCATGAAATTACCAACCAAGAACTTTTTACTAGAGGCATCTTCATTCATGTATTTAGACTCTAGTGAATCCCAAAGTTCTTTTGCAGACTCAACATTTTGATAAATGTCAAACAAAGAATCAGACATACCGTTTAGAATGTGACCTCTACAGATGTAGTCATCATTCTCCCATTTGTTCTTCCTCCTCAGTTCCTCCAATGGTCCATCATCCAATACGCGTGCATCGGTGTACTTAGTACATACACCACCTTCAACGTCGTCAACGTAAAATGCATCTTTCTCTACCATCTTGAAAATTGACTCCTTCGAACTTTTCCAACTTTCCGAAATTTGCAGTCATCTCCTTGACAATTGACATTGCAGAAATTCTGAAAATAACTTTTGTAGATTGTTGTAGATATGTGGATTTCAAGGGAACAACAATGTCAAGCTAAAATACAGAAACGCAGAAAAACGAATGCTTGATATAACGTAAAATCGTGATAAACACTTTCCTACAAAAGTTATTTGACCCTTATAAAATGCATTGGGTTACACAAACACTTCTGTGAGATAAGACTACGTTTCCCTTCACTTTTTGGCACTAAAAGAGAAGAATACTTAAGGAGTTTTATTAGGATGTTGTTGACTCTCAAAGATGAAAACAATTGAATAATCTTATTCAATCTGCATAAAAATGATCTAATGTATTAGTTATATACGTTCTTACATATAGACACCCTTTTGGAAAGGTGTTATATGGAAGAATCGATTGAAAACCAAAGTGAAAATACACAAACATTGAGAAAGAGTCACAAAGGCGCGCTGTGTGAGCCGTAAAGTCGTGAAACTCTCTCGATCAACTTTTGCCTTGAGTCGACTGACAGCGCCACTCTGTCCTCTCTGCTTTTCCCAAAACGGATTTTGTGTCCTTTAAGTGGTTTTCCGAACTCTAATCGATCATTTATATCCGTAAACTCGCAAATACTTATACGAGTGTGCACTCCGCACCTCCAAACCCGTTTTATAGCATTCCGAGTTCACCCATCTTTGTACCAAACCCCGATTACATAAGTGAACACGGTAACACTTAAATTACCAACAGGAAAATCCTTGTGCAACACAGAAAAGAGTCATTAGGTACTACGGCACAGGCTTGTCTTAGAGAACTACGAGAGACTTGATTCATAAATAAACACAAGATACCTTGGCATTTTGAAATTCAGTATCTGAGGCTCAGTCTAAACAATCACATAAATCTCCTTCGTTTTTAGGGTTTACCTTCTTGAATAATTGTCATTAGATTAATTCCGGGGCCGGATTACATACAGACGGTACTCAAAATCGTCAGATGTTGTGCCCTTAAAGATTCTCAGTTTGTTTATTGAGAAACCGGGAATTTCAACTTATGTTACTAAAATAACCCGGGGAAAAAATAAATTAATAAAAAGAAAAAGCAAAATGACGTGTAACTTCGGAGACTGCAAAAATATGATGGTATGTGATAACCGTCGAACCAACCTCACAAGTCACAAATTAAACCGACTGATGAGATAGTGGATGAGTGGGAGAAGGCAGTGGAAGCATGCTTTGTGGCTGCTTTTCCCTCAATACCATTTTTTCTACTACATACTTCCACATTTACAAATGCTCCATCGATCATGCCGCAAACGACAAGTTATCTATCATACTATCCGTCCATGGATCATTAATTGTTTGTTCTAATGGACGTTAGATAGATAGATAGATAGATAACTCTGGATTATGGGTTTTTGGTTTGATCAGTCTGTATACATATGATGTATATTGGAATGTCTATGAGGATGTCTATGAGGGTTTAAAACTTTTTGTATATAATTGTTGTAGAATTTACTGATAACAGGGGTTTACAGCTCTTTGTATATAATTGAATAGTAGAGAGTTAACTTAAAACAGTGGTTTACAACCTTTTGTATATAAAATTATGGTAAGTTTACTCAAAATGAGGGTTTACAACTTTTTGTATATAATTGTTGTAGAATTTACTCATAGAGGGGTTTACAGCTCTTTGTATATAACTGAATAGTAGAGTTTACTCAAAATGGGGGTTTACAACATTTTGTATATAATTGTTGTAGAGCATACTCAAAACGGGTGTTTACAACATTTTGTATATAATTGTACTCTAGATTTTACTCAAAACAGGGTTTTACAACTTTCTGTATATAATTGTATTAGAATTTACTCAAAATAGGGGTTTACAACTCTTTTTATATAATTGAAGTAGAGTTTACTCAAAACGGTGGTTTACAATTTTTTTTTGCAATTGTAGTAGAGTATACTCAAATTGGGGGTTTACAACTTTTTTTTATAATTGTATAGTAGAGTTTACTCTAAACGGGAGTTTACAACTTTTTGTTTATAATTATAGTAGAGTTTTCCTCAAAACGGGGGTATACAAATTTTTGTGTATAATTGTATTATAGAGTTTACTCAAAACGAGGCTTCACAACTTTTTGTATATAATTGTATTAGAGTTTACTCAAAACGGGGATTTACAACATTTTGTATACAAAACTATATTAGAGTTTACTTAAAACGGAGGTTTACAACATTTTGAATATAATTGTAGTAGAGTTTACTCAAAACGGGGGTTTACAACTTTTTGTATATAATTGTATTAGAGTTTACTCAAAACCTGGGGTTACAACTTTTTGTATATTATTGTATTAGAGTTTACTCAAAACCTGGGGTTACAACTTTTTGTTCACTATATGTGTTTTATATTGTTTTTTATTTTTTTCACTATATGTTCACTATAGTGAAACTCAAACCCTCGTTAGATATGTTCACTATATGTGTTTTATATTGTTTTTTATTTTTTTCCCAATGAAATATTCTACTATATTATTCGCCCTATATAACATGAATCGATTACCATTATGCATGATGCAATAATATGATTGTAATATTGTTTAAATTTATGGGTCGTTTGTTTTGTTGGTTCCTTATTAATTATAGGTTTATTTTCATTTAAGAGGTATATTAAGTTAAAAGTATTTGTATTTAACATATAAATTACTATTTGTTGTCTATCTATATTGTTAAACTTACAAAAAAGTAAATAATGAGTAATTCTCTTAGAAAAATGGTTAAGCCACTGAAAAAGTACAGAGTGGTGTAGAATATTCTTTGCATTTTATTTTAACTCTAAATGAATGGCTCGGAAGAATTGGGGGGAATAAATGTGCAATGACGTACACCATATATGTCTAGGCCTCGATCAACCTCAAGTGCCCATTATGTATGTAGAAATAGGAAATCTTGTGTGTTGTCTCCATACGCATGTGGAGATACTGCGCTACTACCAATATGACGCATTACGCTTTCATTATGTATTTAAACATTGTGGTTTAGTTCGTTTCACCCATTACTTCACTTTAAAATCCCTCCTCACAAAAGTATTTTCCGATGGAAATGGCCGGTTTTGCAAAAGAAATAAACAATTGTGGATATAAAGGTGCACAAACAAACCGACCCTTTGAGAAAAGCAACTTCCACTACTGTACTATACGATATCCTAGTATAAAAAGGCTACATTCCCTTCATCAACTGAGGATTATTCCCCCTAGCTAGTTACTGTCTCTGCAGCCATATTACTTGCTTTTGCATGCGTAAAACCAACTTGTTTCATAGTGGTCATAAATAAAGACTTTTTAGTTTCTTCAACTTGGGAAATCATCAAATCTTTGTGTGTGTCACAAAATGCTAAAGTTTCACCTTTCATTCTTCAATTTTCCAAAAAAACCCACGCTCCTCAAACCCTAGTCTATTGCCACATGCCATATATATATATATATAGACATATATATCCTTCCTTGTTATCATTACTATATAACAACCTAGGAATTAATTGAAGTGTATGGTCACTAGAGCTACATTCATATCCAAGTTGCACATATAAATATCTTCCTTTCACACTTTATATATCCTTGTTTTTTTCCTTTTCTTATTCCCGGCCCTATGAAAAAGGGATTCAGTAGTAGTGAGGTTTTGGTCATGTGGGCTTGCATTTTCTTGTTTTGTTTCTTGGTTTTAGTTGAATCCAGGCATTATAATAATAATATTAATAATAATAAACACTTGAAAGAACCACATTATGGTATGGTTTCACATATTTCACAACCACCTTCCGCTTCTGCTGCACCACCACAAGAGGCTCAGCCGCCGAGTGGTGGCGGTGGCGACGGAATGGATTCAACGGCGGCGTAATTCTTCTGAAAAATATTTAACGTCTTGTCCTCACGGGCGGTAGGGGACGGTGTCACAGATGATACACAAGCGTTCAAGATGGCTTGGGATGACGCTTGCCATGCAGACATATCTTCTCTTCTTCTTATACCTAATCGCTATACCTTCATGATACAATCTACCATTTTTACAGGACCTTGCAGAAATCAACTAGTCTTTCAGGTAGCATTATTTAATTAATTAATTAATTAATTAATTAATTATATATAACTGTGTTAATTAATACCCATATAGTTCGATCGGTTTTAAATTAACCTGATCCAAATTAAATACTTGTGTTATAACTAATTATTAATCATAAAAACATTTGCAGATTGAAGGAACAATGATGCCGCCGGATGGACCAGATTCATGGGCAGTGGGTTCTAGCAAGAGGCAATGGGTTGTGTTCTATAGGATCGATGGTATGTCAATACAAGGTGGGGGTAGAATAGATGGGAGGGGTGAAAAATGGTGGAACCTCCCTTGCATGCCTCACAAGGTTAGTTGATTAGTTAACTATGATTAACGTAATAGTCGTAAACTAATGAAAACCAGTAAATTAATATTTCTGGCCCCATTTGTTTTACATTTTAATTCAAAGATATTTAAGGCTTATATATAAATTAATGAGTTATCTCAGTAATAAAATCTTGACTAATTTATCGCTTTATCCTTTTATATGTAAGATTATTTTCACAATACTTAAATAAACATAAATTAATGAGGTAGGCAATTTATAATTAAAACAAAAACTTTAAGTCTCATCTAGAGTTATGATACATATTTTGAGACAAGTAGAAAAAGAATAAATCACAAACAAATTGAGGCGGAGGAGTAATACATTAGAATTATAAGGAATATATCTAATATTCATGTTTTAAAAGGTCTTTTAGCATACGACAACATGAAAAGCCAAAATGTCTTTTATATATATATATATATATATATATATATATATATATATATATATATATATATATTATTGGATGTTGGGGAGCGTAGAAAATCTAGCCCAACAACTATGATATCCCACTTTGGACATAAGGAAATGCATCAACATCATATAAGTGTGAGGCATTAAAATCTGTTAACTCTAAGTTAGCCTTTTTAAAACAGCGGTGATCATGGCCTAAACAAATTGACCGGACAATTTATGACTCATCGAGCGCCAATGGCCGAAGGTCCGGGAGCGTTACATAATGGTATCGGGCCAAAGATCGACGGATCTAAGTGTCAAAGGTCATCTCTAGACGGACCTAAGTGCCACAGGCCACCTCTAGATCATCTGGTAGAGACAAAACTGGGACAAGTCCTGGCGAGGACGCATGTCCCTTATAAAGGAGGGAGAATGTGATATCCCACATTGGAATTGGAGAAATCGTATCACCACTATATAAGTGTGAGACATAAATGTATTGTCAACTCGAGTTAGCATTTTTAGACCAGGCGAGGACGACATTCAATGCAGCTTAACTGCACTCATTTATGACTCTTTTGCGCTACTGCACAGGGCCTGAGTGAGGGTGTTACAACAACATTTAAGATGATATGTTTCATTCTCGATCAAAACTTACACCATGATGTGAGAGAAATTCATCTCTTAATATGACTAAATAAACAATAGCAAATACTCTATGTAAATAGTCTATGACACTGTTGTTTATTATTTATGACATTGAAAAATGAAACTATATATGGTTTAATTTAAACAACAACAGTAAGTGAAAAAAAACAATAAATGTTTTATTAGTATTTTAAAATTACAGATAATTAGATAGAAAATTAATTCTGAAGTGAAGAGTGATAGTTTAAAAAATAGAGGGATTGTAATTTTTTTAGGGGTTCTATTTGACTTCTATTTACTACTGCACCACATTAATGAATATTTTTCCGGATGAAAAAACGCCACTCACATGGTGTTCGTTGCAAGACACCAACGCCGATGTCGATGTCATCGACGCGTTGGTATGCCACTTAGAACACCAGCCAGGTGAAAAGTCACGGATCGACGTTTCTAAGATTTAACACTTTTTTATAGGAACGCCACCACACTGGCAGCTTGGTGGAACACCAACGCCACCGCGATCGACGTTGGTGTTTCTACAAGAAACATCAGTGCGATCGACGCGTTCCTATATAAAAATCATGGGGTCTTCAAGTAATTTTTGTTAGTAGAGTAGTAAATGGGTGCCAAGTAAAGAAGAAATAGTGCCGCAAATAAACCCCTTTTTTATCTATAACTTTAATACACAAACTGAGTACCAGAAATGAAATAGTAAATATAAAATTAAATGAAAGTAGTTGGATGCAGGGGCGGCTCCATGTAGGTGAAAAAGGGTCACCCGACCCGCTAAAAAAAATATTACAGTGGAACTTTTTTTTTTATTTACACATTTTATATGTGTTCCGATCTCCTTATTTTTATATATTGATTCCTATAAACTATAATATGTAACATTACACACTTTGTAATCAGAATACGACAAATTTCCAACCCGTATCATCATTAAATTTCTAGTCGCTCTCAGTTTGATGCACATGCATTTAATATATGTTTTGTTGATATTGTAAAACTACTTATATTTTTTTTTTAGAAAGTAAAACTACTTATATAAAGGGACAAAAAAAAATATTGTATCGAACATAACGAGTATTATGTAAATACAATAATGAGGGTTCCACTGATTAAATTTGTTATACCCCAAAAACAATTTTCAAAGGTGTAGTGCTGTAGTGCTGTAGTGCATGGTCCCTAAAACTATCAGACGCAATTTCTTCCATTAGCTAGATTTAGGACAGCATACCTTTTAAGGACGATTATGGAATGTTCTTATTACGAAAATTAAGTTATTTTATTTTTAATCTTTTGATTAATAACTAATAATTAAACAATGATTCAGAAGGGAGTAAATGGAACAAAGGTACCGGCGGGCCCCTGTGACAGCCCAGTTGTAAGTCCTTTATATACAAATTTATTTATTTTTAACTAAGAAGAAAACAAGTCATTTATATACTTGACAATTGATGTTTCTACATGCATCTTCATCATAAAACAATAACTTATTTAATTTATTTATTTTTTAGTTATTACGATTTTGGCTTTTAGCCAAATACTGTACAAAGAATTACTATTATTATTAGGTTTATTTCTTGATCTCTTATTCATTTAATTAATTATATTATATGAATGCAGATGATAAGGTTTTTCATGAGCTCGAAACTGAAAGTACAGGGGCTAATGGTGAAGAATAGTCCCCATTTCAATTTCCGTTTTGATAGCTGCCATGATGTACATGTTGATTCACTCTTCATAAAAGCTCCAGCATTGAGTCCGAATACTGATGGCATTCACATTGAGAACACAAATGATGTCAAGATTTATAATTCAGTCATTTCAAACGGTATATATATCTATTGCAAATGCATAACTGTATCTACACTTTGTTAAAGTGTCATCGCCCAGGAAGCTTTTGGTTTTTATTGTTTCACCCACCATATTAATATGTTTTTGACTTCCCTCTTATACGGCGCCGCCTAGATTTTATATACAGACGTGACACCTCTTTATCATGTTGTGCAACAGTGTAGCCTCATTGCTGGAAGCTGAAAGTGCCGTCATTGCCCACACTTGAGGGGGCGTGTTAAAGTATCTCACATTGGTTACTTGTGATCGTGTAACCCACCGTATTAAGAGATGAACTTCACTCACCTCACAACCTTTGAAAGTGCCCACATTGGTTACTTGTGATCGTGTAACCCACCGTATTAAGATATTAACTTCACTCACCTCACAACCTAGATTTTGAGGATGAGACCCCTCTTCTTATATGGGTTTGGGCCAATATTTTCCACACACTTTAATTTATTGTCTTAAGCTAGCATTTAATTTAATTTATATTTTATGTCTTTAAAATATAGTCATAACTTATCAACATTCATATGATGTTGGAAAATTACTGTGATAAAACAAAAACAAAAGAGATTGTTAGCAAGTATTATATGCAATTTGTTTGTCTTAATTTATAAACTTTAACATTCTAGCTAATTAAAAAAAAAAATCATTCTAAATAATTAAAATATAAAAACTCATCTAAATCTTGTTTTGTATATATAAAAAAAAATTAGTTTTTACTTTTTCTTTTTGGCGTAGGTGATGACTGTGTATCAATTGGAGCGGGTTGTTTCAATGTAGACATACGGAATATAACTTGCGGTCCCAGTCATGGCATAAGGTATCAGAATCTCTACTTTTTGCGTACTACAATATAAATAAAATTAATTTAGTGCACACGCATGGAGAAAATAAATTGTTGGCTAATGAATTGTTTAGTTTATCCTAAAAGTCATAAATACTACTCCTCTGTTTTAATTTGTTTGATGATTTTAAAACTCACAATATTTAAGAAGATATTAATTAACGAAATATCTCAGTCATTTAAAACTTGATAAATTTCCTGTTTTTTTCTTTTATATGTAGCATTATTTTCACAATATTTAAGAGACATAATTAATTAGTTGGGCCAATTAAAGCAATAACTTCCGGTCTATTTAAAGTTATGAGACTTAATTTGAAACAACCAAAAAAGAAATAAGTCTCAAACAAATTTGGGTTGAGGGTGTAATTAATTAATAATAACTTTATATGGCACTATAACAACCGAAACCGTGAAGAATCAACATGTATATATTAATGAAATTTTGAAATAGTTTATTAGCTAAAGTTATGCCGTAAAGTTATGTCACGACGGCTTTGGTGGAACATGACATAACTTCGGATATATAGAAGTATTAAATCCCTCGACCAAAATTGTATTTCATGTTTAATGTTTTGCATAAAAAAAGAAGAAACTTCAGGAACATTAGTAATATTTTTTTTTTAAATATCATAATCAAAATGATTTTTCTAAGGAAAATTAAAATGATTCGTGAGATCAATCATCAATGTCTCAAGATATGATATGGTGATGGTACCAGTGGCGGATCCAGGAATAAATTTCATGGGAATTATCTGAAATCTAAAACTACATATTTTATCAAAAAATTTCAATGGGGTCACCGGGGTCTAAAACATCAATTTTTATCTACAAAATGACACTTTTTAACAACAAAACTACATAGTTTTAACACTAAAAAAAATATTTTTTTTTTTTTTAAATTCCAGTGGGGTCACGTGCCCCTCCCCTGGGGTACGTGGGTCCGCCCCTGGATGGTACGCACCATTACATATCCTTCAGTACCACATATGGTACGGACTGGTTCGTGTGGGCTGGCTCATACTGCGAAATTGCAAGGAAGTAGCAGGGAACGCACTTATAGCATACATATAATTTTTTTTTTACACCAAAGACGAAAATTTTATTGCCGAATAACAAATTTACAACAAAAGCTAGCTGATGCTAGACTAAACACGCGGTGAAATGCCGCAATACTACGCGGCCTAATGCCCACTACTATCCAGCCTAACGCCGGAAAGCCTTAATACAAAACGAGACTACAACACAACGAGGCCAAGTAATAAATTGGGAAGAGGACGCTGAACAAAGGAGAAAAGTTCACCGAATAAGGCGTTCGCACATACTGATCCTCTAAAAGCAATTTATTACCCGACAAAACACAAAGACGGAACACCGAACACAAAGATTACTAAAATTTAATCGACACTTTTTTTTTCTACACCGCCAAAGATCCACCGCAGAATGATATCACCACCAAAGTTATTGCTTGAACGAGTAAATCGCCTCAAAGAGGTAAAAAAACAAACAGATTTGGGAAGAACCACCGTCTTCGACATCATTCCGCCACCTGAGCCAAGTGCACCAACGAACCCGCCTCAGATCCAAGGAGGGCGACATAGATCTGGCTCGAACCACCGGTGCAAGCAGGAGCAAGCTGATAAAGGCGGAAGAAACGAGCAAAAGCTCAAGGACGGAAAGGAGGAGAACATCGGACAACACCAAAAAGCTCTCAGGCCGCCATTCTCCATCGGGCAAGAAACGGAAAGAGAGGCAAAATTAGCTACCGGGAAAGAGAGAATTAAGCAGCACCGAGCGCGAATAGAGAGAGGAGGAGGAAGGATAATGTAAAAACAAACTACAAAAAAACAAGGGAAAAACCCATCCGGCGTGTCGCCGGAGAGGCGGAGGAGGGTGTCAAATAAAGCGAGCTCAGATAAAATGAGGAGAAGGCAGAGAAAAGAGGAAGATTTCTTTCGCTTACATATAAAATATAATTACGAATGTGATGCATTGCGACGCCCATGTCCCGGATACTAAGTCCTCATCCAGAAAAGAACGTCTGGCGTACATCTAATTAAAATTGAATCTAATTATATACGTAAGCCTTACGTAAGCAAACATCAAGGAACAAGACGTAAGACAAAACGGTTGACTCGGGTAACTAAAACGATAAATAAACGATTACATCATCAAAAGACTACATATAACTATCAATCACAAGTGAATCCAGTATATCTTCATAACCACTAGCCCAACTCACTTAGTCTTTCAACACTATAAGGATATGAGAATCTATATCCAAAAATAAACTGAAATAGATGCATGTTTTAAAACAACAAAAGAGCAACTTCTGTAAAGATACTTTATTATAATAAAGAAACAAAGATAAGAACTCCAAGCTTAGCACAAATCATTCAACGCCCTCAAAATCATCATCATGATCCTGCAAATCTTCTCGTAAAAGGAAAACATACAAATATGCAAAACGGGTAAGTACATAGCGTGACTTAGCAAGATGTGTAAACTATTGAATAACGAGTATTATAATGAAAAGAAAGTAATGCAATGACGTTATTATTAAAGGTTGTCTTTATATAATGAGACACAACTTCTAAGGATCACTTCATGCTTGTAAAATGTCGTGAGGTTTCTAGTTTGTTTCTAGTTTAGCTTATATTTGTTACGCCATGCATTCCAGGGCCGCGCTTGGTCTTGGAGCACCAAGCACTCTCCAGGGTGCAACCTACTAGAAAACACTCTAATAGTCCCGGGCTAGTCCCGTTAGTGTGTATGTTAGGCAACATTGTCCACTTTGACTGACCATACAACACATTGCGATATTTCCAAATGCATTACCAAGAATTGACATGATGTCTATGCTTTTATATAGGGAATTATGTAAGTTATAAATTTTTAGCTAGCCACTTCAGTAATTTCAATTAAAGCTCTCCTAACATCTCTACTCTCCCATCTTAGACAACTAGACTTTATGTTATACTTAGAAGATACAGAACCAATGATGAGTTTTAACTCATCAAAGCACAAGGCCTATTCTAGGTTTCAACGGTCCCGTACTTCATCTTTTTCAACAATTCATCCGGTGCCGGAACTAATTCATCAGAAACCTATTCAAGGCTTTGTCACATTATTTCATCTTATTTATAAATCAAGTTAAGCATCAAAATAACATTGGCCACAAAATTCATTGTCTACCAAACCATATATTTATGTTTTTCGGGAAAGAAAAGGGCACAACACAATAATACAACACAACTATACATTATACTTATTGTATCATCTTTTTTTTTATTCAATCATAAAAGCTACACATTATGTTATCACATTGATCAATGTTTAGATCATATTACTATCCTAAAAAAATACATTTTACTACTATTTTAATTTTACTGAGACGAAAAATTTAACACACACCCTCTTTTTTCCACTAGCGGGGCTCGAACCTGGTCTCATGCCAGGTTATAGCTTAACGTAACCACTAGGCCGATGCACCATGTGCACATTTGCTCTATTTGCATTTCTATTTTATATCTGAATATATATATATAAACAAAAAAATACCAATACATATAAACCTTATTTATTTAATTTTCCTTTGTAGACAGCTTCATTCTGGGAAGTAAGCAAATCCAAGTAATATATAAAATTAAGAAATTATATCAAAGTAAAAGCAAACAAATAAAACTTTCAATGCAGTAGGTACCCTGATTTCGCTGGCCGACGCAATTTGAAGAACGGAATTAACAGGTTCAGGTTACGACACAATTACTCAATATTATATAGGGTACACAATAAACAACATAAACACATAATCTAAATTAATCAATTCGGATTCCGACACAATTACTCAATATTATATACGGTACAAAATAAACAACATAAACATGTAATCAAAATTAATCAATTCGGATAAACACCCTTTTAATTCACCTTAACATTATAAAAACAAGTGCCAGGCAGGGAATTGGAATCGATGTCTTAATGAATTGACTATATTCAGATAGGAAAACGACAACTCCTATAATTTTTATAGACTGAAATTACAAAACCCAAAAAAAAATATAAAAAAAAAAAAAATCCGACTTGCTGGATGCTCCAGTTTTTTTTTTTTTTTTTTTGGCTCCCATTTTTAAACACTTATATCTTTTGATCTAGAGATCCAAACGCGGTAAAAATTTCACTGATTTTTTTATTTTTTGATTCTCTTCGTTTTAAGACTTGGCTCGATATAATTACATCGTTTTCGTGAGATTCACTTCACTCAGTGAATATCCCAGTGAATCCTCAAAATTAATGAATTTCGACAGTTAAATTCGAATAATAGTGAATTTCGACAGTGTATTTTCTGAAATCACGTCAGAATATGTTGAATTTGGTCTCTAAATAAAGGGCATGAAAAAATAAAACATTTGCTTAAATAATTTTCAAATTTGAAGTTCTAGATTGAGAGATATGCGTGTTTAAAAAAATATTGATGAGAGAGAAAATGTGTTGGTTTTTTTATGGAAAAAAAGCACGAGAAAATTAAATAAAATAAAATAGATTCTCTTTTATTCAAAAATTTTAAAAATTTGTCATCTCCTGAATTGATGAAATATTCATGTATTTCTCCCTCATTCCCTCATTTATTTAATGGTGAATGACTTTCATTTTCTCTCATGGATTTAATGATCAGAATATTATAATATGGTACCTTAGGAATACTATACATGGTTTCAAATATGTATTTTAATGATTTAAGCATTCAAATACATTAAAAGACCCTTAAAAAAATTACATCAAAAGAAAAAAAAACAACATTATATCCGATACACTTTTTCTTACTACCAAATTAAGATTTTCTAAAATTTCTCTTATACCCCTCAAATAAAAAAAAAAATTTCTCTTCTGTTATATCCATGGTATCAAAAGGTTATGCAAAACAACAATAAGAAACCTAATCGTCGGTTTCTTCACTTGTTCCCTCCTGCTTGTAATTGCTTAACTTGATCATAACCAGAAATTAGCAAGTACTGCCGCTGCTTTATTTTATTAGTCACTTTTGTTACGGGCACACAGATTAAAAAAAATTATTAGTGTATCTGAAATATAGTATGAAATTACTAGATTGTTCTTCTTTAATCTTTCCAATATATATATTGATAGTAATACTGACCTTTGGTGTTTTTAATGAATTGAAAATATATTTTTTTATTATTTTGAATGTATGAATTTATTTAAATCTTGTAATTAATATGAGGATATAAGTGGGAAAAATAACAAATGATAGAGTGGTAATTTAAACCGACAAATATACATAAATAAAAAACCAAATTCTAAAAAATGACCGTTAGAAAAATGAACGTAGGGAGTACGTATATGGAAAAACAAAACTAGTAAATAATATAAAAGATGAAATATGTGTAGGCCATATTTTTCTTGGATGGTTGGGGGTAAATGAGTGACAACACATACTACTGCGCTTGGCACTAAGGAATGACACAAGTTCGGAATATACTATATCCGTGCCAAAATACAATTCGGTTATATTTTTTAAATTTATCTAATAATATAAATCTATTTAAAATATCAGTGAAGATTTTATAGATTTTTCTCTTTTTACTTACCATTTTTCATTATTTTGCATTAATAACAGTCAAGGGTTATTTTGAACTTTTCCATCAAAATTAATGACACATAATTCATTTAAGCAACATTCTTAATCTGTGTGACAAAATCCAAACAGATTAACATTTTAGGACGGATGTTGTATACCTGTTGAAATTATTTTATGAATAATACACTCCCGAAATTTTCGTTAAAATAATAGAGGATAGTAATAGAAAAAGTTAGTAGACAATTATGTTAACTATAGTTTTTAATGTGATTCTTTGATAACCGATATTTTGTAAGTTAAAGATATTGATGCGATCATCGTGAATATAGGTGATGTAAACCAAAGAAATTAGTTTTTTTTTTATCCCGACCTAAAGAAACTAGTTTTTGATACTGTAAAATTGAAAATTCGTTAAGAATAGTATTTAATGCAAACATATTAATTGCAGCATCGGTAGCTTGGGCAGCCGCAATTCTCGTGCATGTGTATCAAACATCACGGTCTCTGACTCATTCATCAAGCATTCTGACAATGGTGTTCGAATCAAGACTTGGCAAGGTGGTCTTGGAGACGTTTCACACGTAACATTCAACAACATCCATATGGATACCGTTCGAAACCCTATTATTATAGATCAATATTACTGTGACAGCAAACACTGCCCTAACCAAACATCTGCGGTCTATGTGACAAACATACTTTATACAAACATTAAAGGTACCTATGATATTAGAAGCCCATCAATACGATTAAGCTTAGAAGCGATACAATAGCGTGCACGAATCTCACGCTTTCTGATGTAGAGTTGTTCCCTGCTATCGGGCAACAAATTTTAGATCCTTTTTGCTGGAACGCTTATGGAAATTCGAAGACTATTACCGTTCCTCCTGCTTTTTGCTTGATGGAAGGGTATCCGGAATCTTCACCTGCTACTGATGTTGATCAATGCTGATTCACCATTTCAAGAAACATACTGCTAGCCAGCCTAGGTGTATTTGTATTTGTATTAAGTGAACTTTTATACTTGTCTTAAAAGTGTTTACATTTTAGTACCCATGGGGCCACGAAAGATGTTGAGCCCTCACCTGTATTGTTACATTGCCCAAGAACCTAGTCAAAAGTTCAGTTACTATGAATGGTGAATATTGTCTGTTTCTGCCCTTATGTATAAATTTGTTTGAAGAACACTTTTTTTGTTATTTTCATCAAAGAAAACTGAAAAATGTACAAAATACGGCTCAACCCAGTTTACTAAAGTTAATGACAACTTAGCACAAAAACCTGCATCATCAAAACCTATAGGTAGCAGAACGTAATGTGAAAATTATTCTAAGAGAAAAGAGTATCAATGTTAGTGCTGAGTCGAATTCAAGAAAAAGTCTTCTTATCAAGGGACCCTAAACTAAACTCTCAAATATTTTAAGAAAGGAATTTTCGCTCCTCTCCACTAGAATCTCTTTCTTCCCCTTAATCTTTTTCAGCATTGCTTGAAGTGTACGGCTTTCCTCATCATCTCCTAGATTTATTTGTGATAGCATAATCTCCACATCTATTTCATTTGAAATCTCGCAATTGCAGGAAGCATGCTCGCAATTGCCGGCGTATTTTTTCCTTTTTTATTCAGATAGTAAATATGATTCACAGTACCGATCGAGACACTCGATCATGCACAACAGAAGAAATGATTCGAAATTCGTTTACGATTTTACCACGATATTATTCACATATATAATTAATCTAAGCTACAAGAAGATTTGAAGATTTACCCAACCGAGGAGAATACGTGATCTTTCGAGTTGTGTCACCAAGCGACGACTGGTGGACGTCGATCCCGCATTCGAACCTCCTCGAATATGGTCCAAGAAAAACATCAGCTTTACTTCTCCTAATGGCTAAGGCAAGAAATAAATTTTTCTCCCATTTCTGAGAAAATGGCGCAGATTTAATGTGTCAAATGTGTTGGGGGAAACTCTATTTATATAGGAAAATAATCGGGCAAGAGAGAGTTATCTTTTTTCACATGACAAATATCATTTTCCTTAAGAAAAAGACATTTACAATAAATAAGAAATAATTACCATAAATAAGATGATCATTAGAAAATCAATATCTTATTTTATCCATTAATTATTGAAAAATTAATTAATCAATTACAAATATGATATAATTTAGAAAAATTTCTTCTCCCAATTTTCCCATATGTGGCGCCATTTTACGCCATGTGATAAAAGAAAATATTTTTTCTTTTGTACATATTATTTAGAATAAATAAATATTCCGCATATTCGTTAAATAATTAACTATTTAATTTATTTTTGAGGTTCCAAAATACGAGAATTCACTTGCGTGTTAGGAGCCAACCCGGGGACCATGGGCCTATAACCAGAAGCTAAAATAAATTGAAGAAAACATTCATCGAACATAACATTTCTAATCAACTTATTAATTCCGGAAATACGCCACCATAAATTCGAAGTTGAACTCTATCGATTATCGATATAACTTATTCTCAATGTGTTGAGTCAATAAGTGTCCATTGATATAATTATTACATATAGACTAACCTTTCATGACTATCCTTAATGAAGCGGGAATGTTTCCATAAACCATCTTCATTATCCTTATTTACCGTTAACCCACTAGTGATCAATTAGTTCATAATCACTATGAACTCCGTGGATCGATCAGTTTCTAGGATTAATAAATAAGGGGATAGTCTTCTTACTTCCCGCAGGAAGGAATGAATTCCGTATCTGTGAGACACATTCCCAGCTACTCATTCCCGATAGTGCCAACATGAAAGTGATTCGGACAACACCTCTTAGAAATCCTTAACGAACACATCAAACTCTATCTTGAAACAAGAAGGAGTCTGCAATCACTTTAGGACTAAGGTTAATTCATATATGATCATCTTGTGATTCAATAGGATTTCTCAATCATGGAATTTTATGAGAAATGTAGATTAAATCGGTCCAGTCCTATATGACTACATCATATATAAATGCCCTACTTAGATAACCAATATGGACGGTCCAGATAATACAGTCACATCATAAAGTGTTTTGGGCACATTAATGGTGGTTTAATCAATAGACCCCATACATTGATTAAGTTCACCACGGATTAATAGTTCAAGTGCATCACCATAAATTTAATCATCACGTGTGACACACATTAAGTTATATGGCTACATATGATACAACTTGGGGTTTTTAGTAGTATATTACTTATGAGCACGAAGTAAATAATAATATGAGAATAAATAAGTCATTTATTAATTATAATAATAATTACATAAAATGTCTTTCGGACACTACTTCCAACAATCTCCCACTTGACTGTAAAGACGAGAAACCCTGTAAGGACAAGGAACAATTGTCCGTCGGGCACTACATCCAACATCTCCCACTTTCCCGCAAGGACAAGCAACAATTGTTTTTAGAGCACACCACATCCTTATTCTATTCCCAACATTCTCCCACTTGCTCTAAAGCAAATGAGACATATCACTCAATTCTATATCCGCCAAGCGCTTATCAGTGAAATTGAATGTCACGCGACTTGTATATTGATCAGCTAGGTTGTTGGCTCGAGGTGATCTTTAGGACTGAAACGTCGCCTTTCTGCACGATCTGTCTGACTAGGTGGTACTTACTTTCAATATGCGTTCGACCTGTTGTGACCGCGAAGACCGTTTTGTATAAGATACCTCTCAACTATTTTCACACTGAAATGATATCGGCTTACTGTTGGAGTTGCCAGAATCTGAATCCGACCCGATAACCCGATTCGAATGAATCGAGTCGAGTTAGAACCCACACAGATTCATCTGGATCTTGATTAGATCAAAATCTATTACGGAAGCATGAATTTTACGATCTAATTAACTAATAAATGATTAATTAATACCTTAAAAAGAAAAGGTTACGAGATTACCCAATCGAATCGAGATGCCGTGATCTTCGGGATTGTATCTCCAAGCGACGACTGGTGGACGTCGATCCCGTATTCAAACCTCCTCAAATATGCCTTCAAGAAAAACCTAGTTTTTCTTCTTCCCAATGGCTAAGACAAGAACACAAAATTTCTCTTTTTCCAAAAAAAAACTTGCGTCTCTTTTTTTCCAAATTTGGCGTTGGATTTCATATATTTTGTGTTGGGAGAAACTCTCTTTATATATGCTAATAACCAATAGTTTGAGAGTTTATTTTATACACACATATTTATATTTTCCTTTAAGGAAAATAAAAACCTTTATCCAAGAGGAAAACAAATTTCATATTTATCCAATAAGAAAACTAATTTCTTATTTATAATTATTTAACACATAAAAAAAATATTATCCACTTTAAAATTAATTAGGAGAAAATTTCTTTTCCCAAAATCAAAAAAATATGGCACCATTTTTTATGTCATTTGGATAATAGAAAATGTATTTTCTATATTACATATTATTTACCGAATAAATAATATCCGCATATTCATTAAATAGACCAACTATTTAATTTATTTTCGAGGTTCAAAAATACGAGAATTCACTCACGTGTTAGGATCCAACCTGGGGACCATGGACCTATAACCAGTAGCTACATTAAATTGAATAAAATATTCATCGAACATAATATTTCCATTCAACTTATTAATTCCGGAACTACGCCACTATAAATCCGAAACTGAACTCTATCGATTATATATATAACTTATTCTCAAAGTGTCGAGTCAATAAGTGTCCATTGATATAATCATTACATATAGACTAACCCTCCATAGACTATCAGTAATGAAGCAGGAATGTTTCCGTAAATCTTCTTCATTACATCTTATCATTATTTACCATTAACCCACTAGTGATCAATTAGTTCATAACCAATATGAACTCTGCGGATCGATCAGTTTCTAGGATCAACAAATAAGGGGATTTTCTTTCTACTTCCCGCAGGAAGTAATGTATTCCATATCTGTGAGACACACACTCCTCACTTATTCTAGAATAGTGCCAACATTAAAGTGATTCAGACCGTGCCTCTTAGCAATCCTTAACGAACACATCAAACCCTATCTTGAAACAAGCAGGAGTCTGCAATCACTTCAGGATTAAGGTTAATCCATATATGATCATCTTATGATTTAATAATATTTCTCAATCACGGAATTATATGAGAAATTAAAATTTAATCGGTTCAGTCCTATATGACTACATCATATATAAATGCCCACTTAGATAACAAATGTCGACGGTCCGGATAAGACGGTCACACCATAAAGTGTTCTGGACACATTAATGGTGGTTTAATTAATAGACCCCATACTTTGATTAAGTTCACCACGGACTCACAGTTCAAGTGCATCACCATAAACTTAATCCTCACGTGTGACACACACTAAGTTATATGGCTACATATGATTCAACTTGGGGTTTTCAGTAGTGTATTACTTATAATCACGAAGCAAATAATAAGATGAGAATAAATCTGTCATTTATTAATTATAAAAACAATTACATAAATTGTCTTTCGGACGTTACTTCCAACAATCTCCCACTTGCCCGTAAGGACAAGTAACAATTGTCTTTCGGGCACTACATCCAACAATCTCCCACTTGCCCATAAAGACAAGCAACAATTGTTTTTGGAGCACCACATCCTTATATATCTATCCACAACATTCTCCCACTTGCTCTAAAGTAGATGAGACATATCCCAATCCCATACCCGTCATCTATGACATCTATGACTGATCAGCTAGGTTGTCGGCTCGAGGCGATCTTTTGGACCGAAACGTTGCCGCTTTGCATGGTCTGTCTGATCAGGTGATACTTCCTCTCAATATGCTTTTGACCTCTTATGATAGTGAAGTTCCTTTGCATAAGCTACTTATCAAGACCTGGAATTACTTCCAGATCTAACAAAGAACTTTTAGAGCCATACCGCCTCTTTAGCTACTCTGAAAGCTGCTACGTATTATACTAATAAAGTCAAATTGGCGGTGCAGGATTGCTCCAGACTATAGCTCCATCATAAAGAGTAAACACTGAGCCCGAGATCGATTCATTGTCAATCTTAATCTGACTGAAAATCAGAATAAGTGTAGTCAACAATATCTAGGTTTGCACCCGAATAAAGAAGCATATAATTCCGCGTTCTTTAAAGGTACTTGAGGATGCACTATACTACTTTCAACGCTCAAATCCAAGATTCGACTTTAACTGACTTTTAATGATTTGACTTTCTCTGTCCAAAAGAGATATATCCGAAGATTAAGAGAATTATTTCGTGAGAGGGTTGGTAGTAAACCTCTCGTTGAATCTAGAAGACGAAAATGTATTATCATCTTAAACAATAAGATGGATGGGATAATGCCACAACTTGTTCTCATGAATTCGACCGAATCAAATTCTAAAAATATAGTCCACTTCTCTAATTCAGAGAAGCTTGGCTCGTCAGTTCTTGACTTCAGATAACACACCCATGTTGTTCACAACTGTTGCAGTGTTACCTTTTATAAACACTAATGTTTACTACTTTACCAATATTGATTCTCTGGTCAACAAAAGACTCATCAATATTTTGGTCAAACCCACATATATCAAAACATGTGACTTTTAATGACCTAGAAGTTTGCTTTAATCCACCAATGGATACGAGCATAGGCAGTCAATCTACCATTGGCTTTAAGCTAAAAACCCTTATGTTCCGAATGAATTCAAGCTCCGTTGTACGGAAAGAAAGTTTCATGGCATCACACATGGTAATCTTTCTGCTTTCCAGGGAGTCACGCAAGGCTGATTGGTGAGAAAGTTTCAGGGCACCACCCCTGTTAAACTGTCTACTTCTCAGGGAATTACCCCTAGACCACTTGGCTTTTCTTTGAAAGATAAACTTTCTCATTCATTCGACTATTTTTCACGTAGATCCAACTTCTCCCACTGGGCCTGAGACACTCAGGTGGTTCTACAATAGCATGAACAGACATAGAGTACCAAAACTCTATTTACTGGTATATGGCTTTAAACAAACCTTTATTATCGTAATCCTATCTGATTCTTACAAAAGACCATAGGGTATTAATCACCCCAACAGATCAGAAAAGTCAGATAATCACAACGGGTCAATGGTTAAACCATACTCCCATTGAATTTGGGTGGATTGATAATCTGATCTTGTTCAGAAACATCTATCAACGTAACCCCCAACAACCAATGTTTGATGTGGTCTGATTAAATCAGATAGTAACTCCTTGAGTAACTTTACTTCAAGGTCCAAGGTTGTTATTTAAACATTATTTCAGAAAGGTTGTGTGATGTGATACCCATTGAAGAAAAACTTTTCTAAATTTAGTTAAGGTCTTTTATTTTTTTTAGTTATGATTTATTTTATTTTAGCCTTTTATTATCCCAAATTGGTAAGATGGTCTTTTATTTTTGCTATTATTTTTATTTAGTGTATTTTGTCCCACATTGCTAAATTAGCAATTGGTTTCGAAGTCTCTAGCATATATAAAGGCATTTAGAGTGATTGTAATGAGAAGACAAAATTTGAGATATATATTTATTTGAAACTTTTAAGCTTTGGTGAGTTTTCTCACGTTAGTGTTTGGTGGCTTCCAAACCGGTGTTTGGTAGATTCTAGACGGGACTTATCAAGGTTGTGGCGAGAACTCATGGTGTCTATTATACCAAGGTTTTTAGCTATGGGTTAGCTAAGGGTCGCGGTGTTCACTTTATTGGTGCCTTCAGTCAAGTCCTTGGGAATTTTCATATTCGTTCACGGATCACATCAGTTGGTATCAGAACACTGACGGTATCCAAATATCCATTTTTTTTCCTATTCCTAATTTCCTCATTTTTTTTCCTATTCCTAATTTCCTCATTTTTTTTCTGTTCATTATATAAAAAATATCAAGAGTAAAAAAAAATTCCTTCATTCTTGCTTTCTTGTCCTTATTATTCCAAAAAAAAAAAATTTCAAATTCTTTTTTTTCCAGCGTCCATTGTCGTTCTTGCATATTAATTATTATAAAAAAAAAAAAAAAAAAATTCCGTTCTTCCGTTCTTATTCCAAAAAAAAAAAAAAAAAAACACCTGCTTGTTTTTTATTTATTTATTATTTTATTCTTTCTGCTTGCGTATTCCTTATCAAAAAACCCTACGGCCTACCATAGTCAGGTTAGGATTAAAGGTACCATTTTTTTTCCCAATCAGATCTCTCTGCAATTTCATTTGTCCGTGACTTTTGACCCCAAGTTGCCCTATTTGCCTTGTTTTGATTGGAGGAGGAAAAAAAAAATATTTGCCGAATATTTTTGTTTAAACCTTCTGTATGCTTGTCGTGTGCTACTTATTGGTGTATTTCGATATTGAGTAATGTCAAATGAGAGTACTATGAATATCTATTTTCGGAATTTTGATGATATGATGAATCGGAATTCGGAAAAAATAGAACGATGTTTTGATGATATGATGGATAAGATGAAGAATATGTTAAAAGGAGTAACTGAGCAATCTAACCGTGGTGGTAGAGATAACTGCAGTGGTAGACGTAATCGTGGTGGTAAAAGTACCCGTGGTGGTACAGATGTCATTAAGAAAACTTCTACGGGGCTATTTTCTGTTTTTTGCGGTCATTGTAAAGAGAGTAGCCATTATTATTATGATTGCCCGGATTTCTTGAAAGAACTACGTAAAATCGTCGAGGAAGCTCGTTTGAAATGTGCATCAACAAGGGAAGAAGACTCGGTTGAAGCGAAAAACGATGAAGATAAGAGTGTGGTGGAGATGAATATGGAGAATGAGCCGAGAGTAGCGGAGATTGGTGATGCACATACACCTACATTTGTGGCTGTGAACGTGGAGGAGGAGATAGGAGAATCTGATTCTCTCTCATTAGTCCTTTGTTCGAGTTATATTTCGTCTTCTTTGCAGGTACATGAAGATCAACTGCTTGAGGAGCAAACTGGGCTATCTGATATACCCAATCCAGCCAATATATTGCCTATGGATGTTCTTGTCCCAGTTGACATTGATGGAAAACCGAACCACACTTCATTGATCCTTTTGCGGTGTATTGTGCTGTTATTCCGGATTCTAACCCCTATGCTTATGTTGCTGCTCCAGAGACCACTATTTGAATTGAGCACTTGCAAGATTACTACTTATTGGTTTCCTTGGCAATTTATGCATCAACAACTCGAAGTTCTATTGATTTGAAGTGGTATGTCCGCCTTGTATTTGATCCGGGCATATCATTGGTGTTCGTTGTTGGTTCGGCCTATTTTTTCCTTGTTGCTGTGTTTTACGACATTCTTTTGATACGAGGCTGAATCCTTTCTGAGCCGGGAGGGAATGATGTGATTCCCATTGAAGAAAAACTTTACTAATTTTAGTTATAGTCTTCTATTTATTTTTAGTTATGATTTATTTTATTTTAGCCTTTTATTATCCCACATTGGTTAGATGGTTTTTTTATTTTTTCTATTATTTTTATTTAGTGTATTTTGTCCCACATTGCTAAATTAGCTATTGATTTTGGAGTCTGTAGCCTATATAAAGGCATTTAGAGTGATTGTAATGAGAAGACAAATTTTGAGATATATATTTATTTGAAGGTTTTAAGCTTTGATGAGTTTTCACGTTAGTGTTTGGTGGAATCAAACCGGTGGTTGGTGAATTCAAACGAGACTTATCTCGGTTGTGGCGAACCTTGTGAGTGTCCATTATACCAAGGTTTTAGAGTGCGAGTAAGCTAAGGGTTGCGGTGCTCGCTTTATTGGTGCCTTGGTCAAGTCCTCGGATTTTTTTTTCTAATAAAAATGAAGAAATGACGCATTTTCGAGATCTGATTACGCTGCATCAGATCATATCAGTTGCTTTGATACCAACTAATATGATTCATGGCCGAATCAAATCTGAAAATTCCCGAGGACTTGACTGAAGGCACCAATAAAGCGAGCACCGCGACCCTTAGCTAATCCGTAGCAAAAAACCATGGTATAATGGACACCCACAAGGTTTGCTCACAACCTTGATAAGTCTCATTTGGAATCCACCAAACACCGGTTTGGAATCCACCAAACACTAACGTGAGAAAACTCACCAAAGCTTAAAATAAATATATATATCAAAATTTGTCTTCTCATTACAATCACTCTAAATGCCTTTATATAGGCTACAGACTCCAAAACCAATTGCTAATTTAGCAATGTGGGACAAAATACACTAAATAAAAATAATAGCAAAAATAAAAGACCATCTAACCAATGTGGGATAATAAAAGGCTAAAATAATATAATTCATAACTAAAAATAAATAAAAGACTATGACTAAATATAGTAAAGTTTTTCTTCAATGGGAATCACATCATTCAGCGCTTGTTCTTTAACATTGTATCAGAGCCAGTGGTCACAGGATCGAACCCTGGTTGGAACATTATTTAAAAAAAATTATGCAAGTGTTGGGACAGATTGCACACACTTGAGGGGGTGTTGTAGAGATTGCCCACACTCTTGAATTTTTTTTTGCAAGTGTTTGACAGATTGCCAACACTTGAGGGGGGTGTTAGGACATATTGCCCACATTCTTAATGTATAAGGAAATATAGTAGCACCTTTACTACCACCAATTGGTTTTAGTACAACGGTAAGCGCTTGATCCTAATAGGTCGCGGTGCTCGGTTTATTGGTGCCTTCAGTCAAGTCCTCGGGAATTTTCAGATCTGATTCGTTCACGGATCACATCATTGTGACTGTACAACCGTCACTTTCTGTTGGAAATAAAATTTATGTTTTGATGATAATTCATCATATTTACTCAGAATATTATCTTAACCTCATTGATGAAGTGCTGAAGCTAGCCGTTATAGTGAAAAGCTAAAAGATGTCTAGATCTAAATGTATAGGTCTTACTAGAGTCTGATATTTGTATAGGTTACATCAGACAAACACTGTAATAATTAGTGTGTCGTGAAACTGAAAACTGGTAAGTCATTTAGAAAACTGGAAATTGTCAAGATAAACAAACTGACTCAGACTACACCATTATGAAACTGAAGAAGGTAAGTTCGCTGAGGGTCACAAACTCGGTTGGCTTATCTAGAAGACAGAAGAACTGAGGGTTCAAACTCAGTTATGAAGATCACAAGTCGAGACTATAAAGTTAGACTTCATGCAAGTTTGTGGTGACCTGAACTGACTTTATGGATCTTGTATGAAGACCTAAGAATCATAAGGACAATGAATTCTTAGAAGATATTTGTTTATGGTGTACTTTGATTAAGTCAATTATAATCAAATGAAAACTGGAGTACTGATATTTGAAGAAGTGTAAAATCTCAGTTAATGCTCCAAGTCGATCAAGAAATCGACAATCGATAAACATGATATAAAATCGATCAAGAAACTCAGTTTTATAAGTCAGTCAACCAACAAACTGATAGTACAGTCGAACGTTATAAAGGAAGCAATTTTATTGGATGAAATACTGACACATCAGAACGGTCACAAAATATAGCCGTTACAAGATAGACGTTGATACAATTTGAATTCAAATAAGATGAATGTTGGACCTCACACTATAAATAGAGGACTTTGCACCAAGGAAAAACAACAGAATCATTAAGATCAACAAGCATTTTGTGCACTAGTCTTAGTTATTCGAATTGCTATCATCTCTGCGCTATAACAAGATCATATCAAGGATTTCTTCAAGTGTTCAAGCTACATAGAATTTATCCAGATTCAGACACTTTGAAGAACAAGAAACAAGAATCAATTCATTGATTCTCAGCCCAACTTTGATTCTAGATCAAAGGTTTAGACTATGAAGCAAACCGGGAAGGTTTTGTTAAGGACAGTTGTTACAGTAGTCGGGTAGACTGTGTTTGTGGTGGAAGCTGGTGAAGAGGCATACGTAACCCTTCAAGGACCAGTGTTCAAGCAATTGAAGAGCAACAATTCTACATGTTCTACAACTATTTAGATAGTGAAGCTAGGATTAGCCAAGGACTATTGTTTAGGACTTTTTGTAACAGCTCATCTCAAGAAGTTCTAGTGGAATTTTCCTCCTACACCACAGGGGAAGAGAGGACTGACAGGATTACACCACCTAGAACCTCTATAATATTTGCCTCATTTACTTTACGCATTATTATTTACTTGGCATTTATCTACAGCATTCTGAGAATTGATTGTTATGCACCTCACAGCTAACAGACTGACATTCACCAGAATTCAGTTTAGCACACTCAACTTTCATATAGAATAACAAGATCAAGAAAAAGGCTAGAATTTAATCCGCTGCCGGTTGACTCAGTTTTGCTTAAGGCAGTTTGACTTAAACTCAGCTCATTCAGCTTAACTCCACACAAGTTTTAACTGAACCTTAATCGGTTTAAAATCCAGTTTTTGGTTACAAATTTATTCAACCCCCCTCTAAACTTGTGTTAGCCTTTCAAGGGACCAACAATTGGTATCAGAGCAGTGTTTCTTTGACATGTCATTGTTAAAATCTCATTTGCTCTAAATCATCACTAGTTGTTCTTTTTAGAAAGCTCAGTTTCTAAGTTTTCACATAATCAGTTCTCACTCTCACACTATGGATAACAATCAGTATGCCAGACAAATGCTGATGTGCAACATGGACATATTTGATGAATATAGACGTCGTTTGCAGGCTTTTCTAGCGGCTTCTCATAATGAGATGATTGATGTACTCACTGATGGACCCATCCAGATTACTCACATGCAAACTGTTGATGGAAATCAAGTTAGAGTTCCCACGCCAAAAGCTGAATGGACCAGTGATGATCGGTAGAGAAACAACCTGAACAATGTCGCCATGGATATTATACTCAGAACTCTTGATAGCAACATGTACCTGAAAGTCAAGGATTGTACAACTGCAAAAGAGATGTGGGAAAAACTTCAGTTAGTTTGCAAAGGAACTGGTTCGATTAAAGAGAATAAGATCTCTGTAGCAAAACAGAAGTTTGAGAATTTCAAGATGAAGTCAGGCGAAAATATTGATCAGATGGAAACAAGATTCAGCGCAATCATGGATGAATTGGCTTTACTCAAAATTGATTATACCAAGAAAGAAATCAACAATAGAATCTTGAAGGCCTTACCAATGTGCTGGAAGATGAAGGTTACAGCAATGGAATAATCAAGAAAACTTGACATAGAAGATTCCTTCAAAATCTTCTCAGATCTCAAAGCTTACGAATTCAGTGATGATTTCACCATGAAAACGGCCTTAATCAAAGACATGGAGGAACCTAAAACTACATTTCTTGCAAAGATCAAGATCAAATGATAACCAAGAAACCTCATCTAGCAATCTTCAACAATTGGATGAGATGGAAGAACATATGGCACTAATGATGAACAGAATTCGAAGGATGAAGAGTGGACACCCAGTCACTCAGAAGTTCATCAAGAGTACTCCTGAAAAGAAGAAAGACGATGAATATCTTTGCTTCAACTTTAAGAAGCCTGGACATTACAAAGCTGAATGTCCAGAACTGACCAAGAAGACTCAGCAACAAAGAACTGGCAGAAGAGCACTCTTAGCCGGAGATGAGTCAGACTATGAAGCTGGTACTGAAAGATTATCAGACGACACAGCTTTAATGGCTCACATGGAAAGTCCAAATGAGGTATGTGAATCCAATTCTAAATACTCTTCTGCTCAGATTTCCATGCAAAATGCATGTTCTTCGACTGCTGACTCCAATCCAAAAAATCCAGAATTAGAAGAAACACTTGACGAATTGATGAATCAGCTAGTTATTCAAGCTGGTTATGAATCAATTAATGCTGAGAATGAGATTCTAATTCTTGAAGTTGAAAGATTGAAGTCTGAAATAAATATGATGAAAGTGGCTAAAACTGATAAAGAAATGAATCACTATCACCATTGCATCAGCAAAGAATCGAATCATTTGCTCAATCATGTTCAGCTACTAGATTCAAATCAGGAAAGCCATATGGAGACAAAACGGGCTTAATATTTGATACACAACAATCTTCTAAGGATAGAACTAGCAAAGCTGCTGAACCTAGTACCAAAACTGGTATTAAGTTTGTAGCTGAGCAACTTCCACAAACTGAGAAAATTGCTGAACCAGTAAAGTCAGTATCACATAGGATAAATCAGTTTTCTAAGAAGACAACTATATCTACCAACAAAGGTAAACCAAATGGTAGATCAGCCGTATCTCAAGGAAATCGAAATGGTAAATCAACTGCCAGATCCACAAAAACTGTTCAAGTCAAGAACCAGAAACATTTCAATCAGGGTAAATCTAAGAATGTCAACCATTCAAAGATTCACACATCTAGGGGGAAAGGAAGATTATATCCCACTGATGATGATTGGAATTTTACTGCATCTACTAATAAAACTGATAAGAACAATCATTCCAGACAGAAAACTTATCACAAGTTTTAGTCCAAAACTCAGCAGAGGGCTAATCTCAGTTCTCAGCAAAAGTCCTAAGACCAAGGTCACCTGCACCTCGAAGATGAAGGAATGATGGTTATGATTCAACTTTTAATAATACAAAACATTTTGGAAATCGAGTGAACGAGAAGACACGAGAAATCATATACATAAGATGTAATCCAGAAAAAGATATTATGGAAGTGTGGCCTATATATATGAAAACAAGTGCAACAATTTCAGAGAAGACCCTATGGAAATATACCCAGAGTTGTACTAACAACCGACCAACTATGGACCCAAACAGAGTTGGGTACCTAAAACATTTTAATTTGTTTTGCAGGATATATGGTACTTTGACAGTGGTTGCTCAAGGCACATGACAAAGAGCAAGGACTATCTAAGTGATTTCATTGCCAAAGATGGACCAAAAGTTAATTTTGGAAGTAAAGACAAACCTGGATACACCAAAGGTTATGGCACCTTGATCAGAAATGGTCTCACAATCATGAATATATCTTATGTAGAAAGACTGCATTACAATCTACTCAGCACCAGTCAATTCTGTGATATGGGATATAAAGTTACTTTTGACAAAGATTTCTACATTGTCGTCAATAAACAAAGATTTCAAGTTGTTTTAGCCGGAAGAAGAAAAGAGAATATATATGTTGTAGATTGGACTACAGCTATTGCAGAAACATGTTTACTTGTGCATACCAAATAAGAAATCAGCTGGTTGTGGCACAAGAAACCGAGTCATCTAAAATTTGATGACATCAACACCCTCATCAAGAAACAGTTAGTCATTGGATTACCTGAAATCTCATATAAGATGGATAGCTTATGTAATGCTTGTCAACAAGGAAAGCAAACAAAAGCAAGTTTCAAGACTAAATCTCAGCATTAAACAACCAGAGTTCTGGAGCTACAACATATGGACTTATTTGCACCTATTACGCCAATTAGTATCAGTGGAAAGAAGTATACATTGGTGGTAGTAGACGATTTTTCAGATATACTTGGGTTATCTTCTTAACCAAGAAAAGTGAAACCAAGAAAAGACTTACAGAACTACTCAAGAGACTTCAGAATCAGAAAGGCATATCAGTTGTGAAGATAAGATCAGATAAATGAACTGAATTTCTCAACAATGTGATTATTGAATATTGAGAAGAAAATGGTGTTTTACACCAACTTCCTGCCACAACAACACCTCAACAGAATGGTGTAGCGGAAAGAAGAAATAGAACGCTCAAAGAAGCGGGAAGGACTATGATCTGTGAAGCAAAACTACCTGAAAGATATTGGGCAGAAGCAGTTAACACAGCTTGCTATACAAAGAATAGAGTTCTCATGAATAAAAGGCATGAGAAGACTCCTTATGAAATTTGAAATGGAAGAAAACCAAATGTTTCTTACTTCCATGCTTTTGGAAGCAAATGTTTCATACACAATAATGGGAAAGATCAACTCCATGTTTTTCAGCCCAAAGCTGATGAAGGAATTTTTCTGGGATATTCAAGTGTCAGCAAAGCATTCAGAGTACTAAATAAAAGGACACTCAAGCATGAGGAATCAATACATGTGGTATTTGATGAACCAAACTTCCCTGGTGAAACAACTGAAGACAGACCAGAACCAGTCTCTCAGGCTCAGTTACCAATCTTGCCAAAATTGATTCTTGTTGACATTGGAAGACTATGGATTTTAGATTCTTCAGATCAAGATCAGTCTCAGTTTCCAACTACTCAACAAGCCATTCCTGAACAACATGATTCTGACTCAGTTGAAGAAAATCAAGAACCAGTTCATGAAGAACCAGTCGAACAAAATGTAGAGCCCTTGATGCAAGCACCTGTTTATCAATGGATGTGAGATCACCTCAAGAACAAGTTAATGGTGATACTCTAGCCGGAGTTCGAACAAGACATCAACTAGATGCAATGATTGCATGTTTTCTATCTCAATCTGAACCTAAGGAGATAGAAGAAGCTTTGAAAGATCCAGACTGGATACTAGCTATGCAAGAAGAACTGAATGAATTTGAAAGAAATCAAGTATGAGAATTGGTAGAAAAACCAGTTCATGTGAATATCATTGGAACCAAATGGGTTTTCAGAAACAAACTTTATGAAGATGGGAATATCATCAGAAACAAAGCTAGATTGTAGCTAAAGGGTATTTCTCAAGCAGAAGGCATAGACTTTGATGAAACTTATGCACCAGTTGCAAGATTGGAAGCAATCAGACTATTTCTTACCTTTGCAGCTCACAAAAAGTTCAATGTATACCAGATGGATGTTAAAATCGCATTTTTAATTAGAATACTTGAAGAAGATGTTTATGTTCAACAACCACCTGGATTCGAGATCAAAGATCGTTCGATAAAGTTTTTGAGACAAAGGAAAGCTATTTATGGACTTAAACAAGCACCAAGAGCTTGGTATGAAACTCTATCTCAGTTTCTAGTGGATAATGGATTTATCAAAGGAACTATCGACAAAACTTTATTCAGAATGAAAATTGAAGAGAGCACTCAACTTGTTCAGATCTATGTTGATGACATTATTTTTGGATCAGAAAATGAACAGTTATGTGAGAAATTTGCAAGTTTAATGAAGAGCAAATTTTAGATGAGTATGATGGGAGAATTGAATTATTTTCTTGGATTACAAGTTAAACAATTAGATGATGGAATTTTCATTCACCAAACCAAGTATACAAGAGAACTTATCAAAAAGTTTGGTATGGAAAAATCAGCTTGAATTTCTACACCAATAGGGACCAACATCAGACTAGATGAAGACAAAGAAGGCAAAGATGTTGATCAAACACTTTACAGAAGAGTGATTGGAAGCTTACTCTATCTTACAGCAAGTAGGCCAGACATATCTTTTACTGTTGGTGTATGTGTAAGATTTCAGTCGAGACCAAAGGAAAGTCATCTCACAGTTGTAAAAAGAACCTTGAAGTATCTGAAAGATACAGATGGAATTGGAATTTGGTATTCAAAAGAAGGAGAATTCAAGCTGATATCCTATTCAGACTCATATTGTACAGGATGCAAAGTGGACAGGAAGAGCACCTCAGGCACATGTCAGTTGCTAGGAAATAGACTTGTGTCTTGGTTCAGCAAAAAGCAAAATTCTATCTCAACTTCAACAGCTAAAGCAGAGTATATAGCAGCTGGAAGTTGTTGTGCTGAAGTTCTATGGATTTGACAGCAATTAAGAGATTATGGGATAGAAGAAGGAATGATTCCTATAATGTGTGATAACACAAGTGCAATTGCAATTACAGACAATCCAGTTTTACACTCAAGGACAAAACATATTGATGTGCGTCATCACTTTATAAGAGATCATGCAGAGAAAAAGGATATTGCAGTTCTTTATGTACCTACTGAAGATCAGTTGGACGATATCTTTACAAAACCTTAGGATAAAGAAAGATTTGCCAAATTAAGAACTGAGTTGGGGATAATCAAAGTCAGTTAAGTCAGTCAAGTCAGTTTAAGCCGGAGATTCGTCAAGGGGATTAATCTTTTTTATGCTGGGTGCGCTCACTTAACAGATTAGTCATTGACATCAACAATCTCAAACTGACCAACTGGAACTTAAAGATATTTTGGAACTGAAAGTTTACTCTAGAACTGACCTCAACATCAGTCTTTATAAGAGTCAACTTAAGTCAAAGGTTGATAAGATAAAACCGACAGCGGTTATATCGCATTTAATTACAGCATTTTTTGTCAGAATATATTGCATGTACACCCCACTATTGTCAGAATAGTACATGCTTTGGTTACACAAACCATCATGGAATTTGAAAAGTTGTACTAATCAACCGTCAAGCATCATCCCTATATATCCAACCTCCGTTCACATTTCCTTAAAAACAAAAATCAGATTTTTAATAATCCTTTCATCTCAAAATTCAATTTTTGTTTCCACACCCAGAAATGACCACCTCAAAGAAATCTCAAGAAGAAAGATTGATCACAGAGTTAGATGTGTATACATTCGAAGTTTATGAAGCTATGTGCAACAACACTCTGTTAGCAAGTTATATCTGCGAGAAGATCCAGAAACAACAAGGATTAAAAAGCATTCTGGAGGTCACTTTCAACGAAAGACGTGATGTGGAAGGGATTTCTGAGCTTCGGGAGAACATGCGTCTGATAAGAGACTCCATCATCACTACAGTTCATGGAGATCGAATTATTATCAATGAACGAGTCATGAAGTCGCTATTTGGTTTAAAAAATTCATCTGTGACATCAATAGACAAGACTCGTCTACCATTAAAAAGAGACGCATTTCTTAGACAGATTTCTTTATCTAAGGAACCAGCAGAAGTTGGCATTCATATTGATAAACTCAAGCCATAATTTGGACTCCTTAGTATTAGGCTCAGCAGACATGTTATTGGAAAATCCAAAGGAATCAACATATTATCCGATGACAATGTTTAACTGATGAACATAATTTGGGACGAACTAGAATTCAATTGGGCCGGTTATGTCGTCAATCAGATAAAGAAGCAACACTTAGATGAATTGGAAAGTGTACCAAAAGCTCAATCTGAAGGACAAGTTACTGTTGCGTAGATTCCATCAAGAAAACACTCAAAGTGGAATCATTCAATTTTATTTGGAGAAACTCAAGGCGGGGAAGAAAGCACGAATCGCAGCCACAACTCATCGATACAAAGGGAATTTGCAGAGTCACGTGGAACAACTTCCCAACCTGGCCAGACACAGAAGCGTGTCTCAACAGAAGTCGAACATAAATGAGTCAAGCGGAAAGTCGACTCAAAGAAAAGAAAAATCGTTTGTCAAATGTTTGTACCCAGGTACTTCGAGTCAGCAAGCACCAAGTGAGGGGGAACTACAACAACTGACAGCTGAAATCACGCGGAAAGATAAACCTGCTGATTATACTTCTCAGTTACAACACCATTCAGATCAGCAACAAGCTCCAAGTTTTGAAGCTGATAGAATTACCAAGCTAATGGAGATGAAACTCAAACCAGAAAATTCTCGTGATACTATCTTAAAATCTGATGAAAATTTACTCTTGAAGGAATTGGAAATTGGAGACCTATATACTTTGTTTCCTATATCAGAGTTTCTTGCAAATTGTTTCAATAGATTCACTGAACTAGCTGAATGCGGACAATCAGCCACATCATCTTCTCCCAAGAATTCTTTGAAGAAGAAGGATGATGATGAATATGATAATTCAAGGAAAGAAGCTGATATGATTACAGTTTTGCAGAAAAATACTCAACCTCAACTGCAATCTACGCAAACTGTAACTCAGCAAGAAGATTTGCCAGTTGAAAATCAGACAGCTGACAATCAGCAAGCAGCAGATGGACTTAATAATCAACAACTTATGATCATTGATGATATCACTCGGTCAAAAGTTCAAACAGAAGCAACATATGATCCTTCTAATATCCTGACAAAGGAGGAATTGGGCAAAGTTCATGAGAACTTGAAGATTGTGCTCAACCAAAAGGATGCATACAATGGCCTTCTGTCTAACATATCTGGATATCTAGATTACAGAATGAAAACAGATATCTCAGTTCATGCAATATTAGAGATGATCCATAAGTCAAGTTCAAGCTCTGCCTCAGTAATTTTTTTACTTAAACAAAAACTTGAAGACTCAACCGGAGTAGATAGGGAAACACATGCTCAGGCTCACTGGCATATGAATCAGCACATCTACGGATTAGAGAATTAGCTCAAAAAAGTACTTGCTTCTTAACAACGTATCTCAGCCGATCAAAAGGCAACCCATGCTTTGGTAGATCAATTGTATGATGCCAAAAGTGGGGAAGTCAAGAAGAAAAGTGAAGTTACTCAAAGTAAAGAAGCAACTTGAAGACGAATTGGAAAATATAAATCGGATCTAAAGTTCTTAAAGAAAGAATTAAGCGATGAGCGGCTCATTGAGAAATACAATAACTCAAGATCGAGAGCTACTCTTACAAAGGATCTGTGGTTAAAGTTTGTCAAAGATCATAATCCTATCAAAGCCAAGTACAAGGATAAGACCATTGAAGAATCCTTGAATTACTTCTTATCTGACGAATTCTACAATCAGAAGATGGCACAATATAAGAAGATCAAGAGGATTGAAGACAAACTGAAGATAAAAGTCAAAGTTGAACAAATGAAAGCTGATGTAGCAGAATTTGAAAAATACTACTTGGATGAATCAGCTTTACCAAAGTTAATTTTATTCAGAAAATGGAAAGAAGGAAGTCAAGTAGACTTTAACAAGACCTTTTCTAAGGAAGACTCTAAGCTGGAACATGATTATCGTCTACATGACAAAGAGATGAAGAATATTATAGTTACACAAAAATCATAGAAAGGAGCTTAGACTCTTGTTAAAATTTATTTGAACAAAGTGTAACTCTTCAAGTTTTTGCTCATTCTAATGAAATCCAGTTTTCCAATTTTACATTGTTTTGATCTTTAATCTTTTCTTTTAGGGAGAGTTTTGGCATCATCAAAAAGGGGGAAATTGTTGGAAATAAAATTTATGTTTTGATGATAATTCAACATATTTACTCAGAATATTATCTTAACCTCATTGATGAAGTGATGAAGCTAGCTGTTATAGTGAAAAGCTAAAAGATGTCTAGAATTGAATGTATAGGTCTTACTAGAGTATGATATTTGTATAGGTTACATCAGACAAGCACTATAATAGTAAGTGTGTCGTGAAATCAAAACGGAAGTCATTTAGAAAATCGAAATTGTCAAGATAAACCAATCGACTTCGCACTACACCATTATGAAATCAAGAAGGTAAGTTCATTTGAGGTCATAAACTCGGTTGGCTTATCTAGAAGATGTAAGAACCGAGGGTTCAAACTCGCTTGATGAAGAGCCGAGGTCACAGACTCGATTATTGAAGATTGAAGAACCGAGGGTTCAAACTCGATTATGAAGATCACAAGTCGAGACTATAAAGTTAGACTTGTGCAAGTTTGTGGTGACTCGAATCGACTTTATGGATCTTGTATGATGACCTAAAAATCATAAGGACAATGAATTCTTAGAAGATATTTGTTTATGGTGTACTCTGATTAAGTCAATTATAATCAGATGAAAACTAGAGTACTGATATTTGAAGAAGAGTAAAATCTCAGTTAATGCTCCAAGTCAGTCAAGAAACTGACAACTGATAAACACAGTATAAAACTGATCAGGAAACTCAGTTTTATAAGTCAGTCATCAAACAAACTTATAGTACAGTCGAACGTTATAAAGGAAGCAATTTTATTGGATGAAATACTGACACATCAGAACGGTCACAAAATATAGCCGTTACAATATAGACGTTGATACAATTCAAATTCAAACAAGATGAACGTTGGACCTCACACTATAAATAGAGGACTTTGCAGCAAGGAAAAACAACAGAATCATTAAGATCAACAAGCATTTTGTGCACTAGTCTTAGTTATTCGAATTGCTATCATCTCTGTGCTATAACAAGATCATATCAAGGATTTCTTCAAGTCTTCAAGCTACACAAAATTTATCTAGATTCAGACACTTTGAAGTACCACAAACAAGAATCAATTCATTGATTCTCAGCCCAACTTTGATTCTACATCAAAGGTTTAGACTGTGAAGCAAACCGGGAAGGTTTTGCCAGGACGATTGTCACAAATTATCCAGAGTAGACTTTGTTTGTGGTGGTAGTGGTGAATAGGCATACGTAACCCTTCAAGGACCAGTTGTTCAAGCAATTGAAGAGCAGCAATTCTACCTGTTTCTACAACTGTTTAGATAGTGAAGCTAGGATTAGCCAAGGACTATTGTTTAGAACTTTTTGTAACAGCTCACCTCAAGAAGTTCTAGTGGAATTTTCCTCCTACACCACAGGGGATGAGAGGACTGACAGGATTACACCACCTGGAACCACTATAATATTTGCCTCATTTACTTTGCGCATTTATTTATTTACTTAGCATTTATCTACAACATTTTGAGAATTGATTGGTATACACCTCAAAGCTCACAGACTGACATTCACCAGGATTTAGTTTAGCACACTCTGCTTTCACATAGAATAACAAGATCAAGAAAAAGGCTAGAATTTAATCCGCTGCCGGTTGACTCAGTTTTGCTTAAGTCAGTTTGACTTAAACTCAGCTCAGTCAGCTTAACTCCACACAAGTTTTAACTGAACCTTAATCTGTTTAAAATCCAGTTTTTGGTGACAAGTTTATCCACCCCCACCCTCTAAACTTGTGTTAGCCTTTCAAGGGACCAAAACTTTACGATCTTAAGAATCTTATAACCAACCTTTACTCACCGCATTAAGATATTTCATGAACAGTCACTATCTGAACGTGTATGCAAAATCTCAGATCCTACGCTCAAGCACTAGTGCTAAATGCCTCTATTTGCGGAAGTGGAGTAAATGTACTTCACTCTTTATCCACAAATTCATAAGTATCTTCTAGGTAGACTTCTCGGTATTACATAATAATGTAAACCGTTATTTTCAACCAATATCTTAATTGAGTTAAGCAGTGTAATGTAGCATATCAATAACTATACAAGGCAATACATGGTTTATCCTTTCAGTGAAATTGTTCCACTCGGAGGTAGGCTGAGCATCAGTTACAAATACTATACTATAGCCTATATCTGAGCATGGAATATTCTCTTCTCTGGTGATATTAGAGATTCCTTCCCAATATTCCGATAAGCTAATCGGCATTTTGAGTAGTCGTCAGACAAAACGTCTACCACTCAAAAGCTCACACTAGCTTGTATCCTTCATAAGACCCTAAAGGTCAATATGAACAAGCTGTGATACTTCTTCAGCTCTATTACATTTTCCGAATAGAAAGGTTACTTAGTCATTTTTCCTTTGAGATAGTGTTCTTAGACTGGGAAATAGGAATCACCCTTAGCCAGTCTTCACATCTTATCTTTAGGATATATTCACTAATTAATAGATGCTGAAGAATCGTTTATCTAAATATGGAAATCATTTGCCTTAAGTGTTTATGATGCGTTACATATACTCTTTTCAGCATTACTTAATGGTTTTGACTTTATCAGACAAAAAACCTAGTCTCAGAATCATATACAAATGTCATATTCACTTTGTTTAAGGCAACTATATCATCGATGTGAAGTGAATCCATTTGTTCCAACCGATCTGAAAACCTACATTATATTTATTTGATATTCAAGGATTAAAATTCGAAATTCGTTTCCTTATATCACTCCCACTATCATAGCTGAAATAACAGCCCGCTGTTTACTCTTTTATCATGAATGCTCAGCTACCTTGTTCTTGCAAAAAAAACTCTAGATTTCGAGTCATTTAGCCAATCAAGAAAGTCTCTAAGGATTCATAGGTTAGTAATCCATAATCACTTTCCTTATCCTATACTTATTTTATTAATATCTCGGTTTAGCCTTTAACTTATTTAGTTTATATGACTTACACTTGTAGACATTTACCTTCCCATTCTTGGCTTTTTTTTTAAAGGAAATGACCGTGAACTAGCAGTTCATTTGAGTAGACACTACTCGTGAACTGTGGGATGTCTAGTGAGATTGATACCAAATCATTCTCATCATCTTTGAACTAATTTTGTTTGTCTCTCGTTCAACACGAGTGGCAGCAGTGACACACTAATCAATGTCACTTAAGTTTGAAGGGTCAAGAGGAGCATCCTCTACCGAAAATTAATTGCATTCGATTAGTGAGTTCAACGTTCTCGTTACTTTTCCACTTACACGAAGTCATCATCAGTCAATTTTTAATCACTTAAGCAGTCTAGTCATTTTGAGATGATATGTAGTTGTAAAATTAAATTATGATAGAAATATAAATCAAATCATACACCACAACAAATAAGAAATTTTAGGAATTATAAACGTGATGTCATGCATGCAGTTTATCCTACCATTCCAAGGATTTAATCTCACACCTACAGTGCCGCCTCAAGGTTGGTCAAAGATGTGACGATTAAATTGAGACAATCTCTCTCAACAATTAAACCATTAAGATTCAGACATCTCCATTTAATTGTTGATTACCTTCCTTTTCATCCAAGATATTTCCAAAAATATCTTTTAGAGTGTTACCTACTATTACAGATCTCAAAGTATGCCCCGAGTATGCCGCCTCAAGGCCGGTCAGTGACTCGTCGAGTACCCAAAATCCTATCCTTTCAGAGACCAAGCCTTGAATTTTGATAGCGGTGAAAGCCACCTCGGGAGGCCGAAATCAAAGTGCACGAGGCGTCACCATTCTCTCACATGCTTGTGTGTCAGTAGAGGCCGTGGGGTTGGTGTCACATTCCCGCTCCTACTGTTATTTTTAAAATATGTAGTCTTATTAGGATTTTCAGAATTTCTTAATAATCCAGAAAACAACAAATCATGAATATTTAAATATTAATCCTCCCATTAGTTCATCGGTTCCAAATACCGTCTAACTAGTGTCACTTATTCATGACTTTCCAATTTCTCAGATTTATAAATTCTTTGTGTAGACATTACACATTTAAAATTCACCAAGAATTTTATAATCCTAATATATTAGGACTTATGAATTTCCCATATAATCGAAAAACAATAAATCACAAATTTTAAAGCTCTCACTAGTTTATCGGTTCCAAATACCGTCTAACTAGTGACACCTTATTCACGATTTTCCAATTTTCCGATCATTAGAAAACTCTTGTGTAGTTACTACACAAAAAAAAATTCACCAATGAATTTTATAGTCCTAATTGTACCATGATAAAAATTTAGGATCTCAGGATTTTTCCAATAATTCGAAAACAATAAATTTCCTATACCCGATGCCTTCCACGTATGAGAACAACAACAGAAACAGGTACGTCAATAGCATCAACCAAAAGAAAAGAAACTTTTCTCCTAAATCCATCAATTATGAGGCATAAAATTTTGAGATAATTAAACATAACAAATTACATAATTTCCTATACCCGAAAAAACTGGTTTACAATAGATCTAACGGGTAAACAATACCAACCCCAATCCATCTCGTCAACCATGCATATATATATATAACAGATCTATAAAAGATGAAATATTTATTCTAATTCAATTCCACTACATATTACTTAATCCGTTCAAAACTAATTAATCGATGAAATTCAATTTTTAACCTCGCTCTGAAACCACATGTCGGAGTTGCCAGAATCTGAATCCGGCCCGATAACCTGATTTGAATGAATCGAGTCGAGTCAGAACCCACACAGATTCATCTAGATCTTGATTAGATCAAGATCTATTGTGCAAGCATGAATATTACGATCGAATTAACTAATAAACGATTAATTAATACCTTAAAGAAAATGTTACGAGATTACCCAACCGAATCGAGATGCCGTGATCTTCCGGATTGTATCTCCAAGAGAAGACTGGTGGACGTCGATCCCGTATTCGCACCTCCTCGAATATGCCTTCAAGAAAAACCTAGTTTTTCTTCTTCCCAATGGCTAAGACAAGAAAACAAAATTTCTCTCTTTTCCAAAAAAACTTGCGCCACTTTTTTCCCGAAATTGGCGTTGGATTTCATCTATTTTGTGTTGGGAGACACTCTCTTTATACAGACTAATAACCAAATAGTTTGAGAGGTTATCTTATATACACATATTTATCTTTTCCTTTAAGGAAAATAAAAACCTTTATCCAAGAGGAAAACAAATTTCCTATTTATCCAATAAGAAAACTAATTTCTTATTTATAATTATTTAACACATAAATAATTATATTATCCACATTATAATTAATTGGGAAGAAATTTCTTTTCCCAAAATCAAATAAAATTTGGCGCCATTTGGGATGGCAGAAAATGTCTCTTCAATATTACATATTATTTACCGAATAAATAATATCCGCATATTCATTGAATATACCAACTATTTAAATTATTCTCGAGGTTCCAAAATAAAAGAATTCACTCACGTGTTAGAGCCAACTTGGGAACCATGGACCTATAACTTGATAGAGTTACAATAAATTGAATAAAATATTCATCGAACATAATATTTCCATTCAACTTATTAATTCCGGAATTATGCCACCATAAATCCAAATTGAACTCTATCGATTATAGATATAACTTATTTTCAAAGTGTCGAGTCAATAAGTGTCCATTGATATAATAATTACATATAGACTAACCCTCCAAAGACTATCCGTAAGAAGCGGGAATGTTTCTGTAAAACTTCGTCATTACATCTTATCATTATTTACCATTAACCCACTAGTGATCAATTAGTTCATAACCAATGTGAACTCTGCGGATCGATCAGTTTCTTGGATTAACAACTAAGGGGATTGTCTTTCTATTTCGCACAAGAAGTAATGGATTCCATATCTCTAAGACACACACTCCTCACTTATTCCAGAGTTGTGACAACGTGAAAGTGATTCGGACCACCTCTTAACAATCCTTAACGAACACATCAAACCCTATCTTGAAACAAGGTGAGTCCGCAATCACTTCAGGATTAAGGTTAATCCATCTATGATCATCTTGTGATTTAATAATATTTCTCAATCACGGAATTATATGAGAAATGCAAATTAAATCGGTCCAGTCCTATATGACTACATCATATATAAATGCCCCAATTAGATAACCAATATCGACGGTCCGGATAAGACGGTCACACCCTAAAGTGTTCTGGGTGCATTAATGGTAGTTCAATCAATAGACCCCATACTTTGATTAATTTCACCATGGACTCACTGTTCAAGTGTATCACCATAAACTTAATCCTCACGTGTGACACACACTAAGTTATATGGCAACATATGATACAACTTGGGGTTTTCAGTAGTGTATTACTTATAAGCATGAAGCAAATAATAAGATGAGAATAAATCTGTCATTTATTAGTTATAAAAACAATTACATAAATTGTCTTTCGGGCGCTACTTCCAACACTTACCTAGGTCTAGAATTACTTCTAGATCTGCAAGGGACCTTTCGAGCCATACCACCTCTCTAGTTGCTCCCGGTCGCTATGTATTCAACTTACAAAGTCGAATCGGTGATGTTGGATTGCTCTAGACTATAGCTCCATCGAATGAGTAAACATTATGCCCAAGTTCGAATTACGATCATCCTTAATCCGACTGAAAGTCAGAATCAGTGTAGTCAACAATATCCAGGTTTGCACCTGAGTATACAAGCATATAATTCCTCGTTCTCCGAAGATACTTGAGGATGCACTATACTGCTTTCCAATGCTCGAATCCAAGATTTGACTTTAATAGAATTTTAATAACCTGGCTTTCTCTATCCACAAAAGAATTTATCCCATTTTCTCTATATCCCTAGATGTAGAGAATGATTCCGTGAGGGGTTGGTAGGAAACCCTCTCCTTGAATTTAGCATTCGAAAAAGCATCATTATCCCAATAAGATGTATGGGATATTGCCAACTACTTGTTCTCATGAATTCGACCGAATCATACTCTAAGAATATAGTCCATATCTGTAATTTAGATAAGCTTTGGCTCGTCAGTTTTTGACTTCAGATTATACACCCATGTTGTTCTCAACTGTTGTAGTGTTGCCTTTCATTAACACTAACGTTTACTACCTTATTGATATTGATTCTTTAGTCTACAAAAGACTCATCAATATTCTGGTTAAGCACACATATTACAAAAATGTGACTTTTATTGACCTAGAGGTTTCCTTTAATCCATCAATGGATATAAGCATATGCAGTCAATTTTCTATTGGCTTTAAGCTAAAACCCTTTTGTTCCGTTGTATGGCAAGAATGTTTCTGGGTATCATCCCTGGTAATCTTTTTGCTTTCCAGGGAGTCAAGCACGGCTAAAGGGTGAGAGAGTTTCAAAGCATCACCCCTGGTTAACTCACTAATTTTCTTAATCAAATCCACTTCAACAATAACTCGAGCTGGTGACGGCCGACGTAGATTTAAAGTTACTGCATCAATTTGAAGAGGCCTTCCTATTAATGAAGCAATTTTCCAAATGTAATTCTTATTAAAAAGAGGCAACGGCGATCCAGGCATCTTTAAGTTTTACTTTAACAAATGGCACTTGAAAGAACATGAATTGTTTTACTTTGACATTGTCTGTAAACCCACTTCATGAATAACAAACAAAGACTAAAATCTGCTATATACCATAAATATCCTTGTATAATTAAACCTAGGAGAAGCAGGTATGATATGACCAATTATTGGCCCACCTGCCTGCATTTAATAGGCTGGTATGATCATCATCATCTCTCATCTCTGGACTCCGGTGCATTAAAGAAGAGAAAAATTAATGCCGGTGCCCGGCGGTTCAAGAAAAACTATGTTTATTATGAAAAAAATATCTAGCATGAACTAAAAAACAAGTAAGATTAATTCCCCCTAAACAATAACATATATTGACATGCGGAGGAACATATTTACTAGTTATGTCATCTGCAATCGCTTGAATCACTATCCCTAAAAATAGGTTGAGTCTGACTCCAAAGGGCTTCTTTCGTCCCCAATGTTTCGTGAAAGATGTAAATAGAATGTTATTTCAATGGTCCAGTTTGTAATTGCTATATATACATATATCCTTTTCTGAATGGCAATTTTATTAAATGTCTTACCTATTAAGAGTATAGATATGACAAAGAAGAAATGATACAAGTTATTAGATCCTCAAAAAACAAAATACACATGCCGAGAGATAAAAATTCCCGACTAAAGCGAATCCAAGACGAACAAGACAACTAGCACAAGCTATCTAGGGTCTTCGTCCAATCCAAAGATAATTTGTCACACCGACCGTTAATCCAAGCAAAACTAGCAATTGGATTTCTCAAAAAATATCTTTTTCTGAGCTAGACATTGCATTGAAGATAGAGTTATTTCTTCGTTTCCATATACTCCAACACACAATTTTTCGGGTTGCATCCAAAACCTCAGAGAACATGGCAATCTTCACTTGAAACGGAGTGGAGTGATGGAAAGATTGCAAAACTTGTGGGGGAGCGAGTTGTAAACTCCACCAAGCAAAGAATTTATCCCAAATCTTCGCAGCAAAAGGACAAAGCATAAACAAGTTATTTTCATCCTCCATATCCAAGTAGCATGAAGTACACAAGAGGCTAGGAAGTCCAATACCTTTTTTTGATAGGTTAAGTAGGGTAGGGAGCCTACACCTAGCCGCCTTCTAGTAGTGAATATTCACCTTAGACGGAACCATGTTATTCCATTGGAATGAGTGTGACGCATTTGAGGCAGAGACACTAACTATATCAATCAAGGTAGTCATTAGAAATATACATATATTTTATTGTTGAGAGAAGTCGTTCATTTACGGAGTTGTACCTTAACTCTTCAAATCAAAAGCAATAATGCTAATAGAATACTTTACACTTTTACTACATATATATATATATATATATATATATATATATATATATATATATATGTTAGACTTGTTAGTATTGTAATACTACTATGCATAGTTGCATTGTACATACGCTGTAATTAGTGAGATAATGCCGTATTGTTACGCTATTATTTTTAAATTAGTTGTTCACATGTATCTATCATACTAAAATGTTTAGTACCTATCAGATTTGAACGTAGTCAACACTTTTGAATGTTGATTTCGTCAATATTGTAACACATTTAACTATAAAAATAATAGGGATGCTTAAACATTGCTACCTACATGATTTGAACATCGACTAACACTTATAGAGGATGAAAATGATTGCTACAAACATACACAAAATTTAATAGGAATTCAAAGATGTCTACCAACCGGATTTGAACGTAGACAACTCATGGATGGGATACTAAAAACGTGTTTTTTTAGAGGGAAACATAAGATCTTCTTTTTCATTTGGGCATCTCCTAATTGGTTTTCCAAATTAAGAGGGATACTACAGACATTATGATTGTGTCATAACGAGTGACACAATATATTTGTACATGCACTATTGATTATATAAGCCTACATCACAAACTATAGATACTACATTATAATTAAAGGTAAGAATATGTGTCGTGTTACTCGTTGTGACTCGACCGTTTATCTTTAGCAATTTTCCTTTTTGAAAATGTTTGAAAACAATTAAGTAAAGACATGTTTGCATTGTGCTTAAGAAAGTTAATTGTTAGAAAACAAAAAAGAGGGAGCAGAAGAAGTTGCAGAAAGGTTATTTTTGTCGGAAGTAGCGCCCGAAAGACAATTCATGTAATTGTTTTTAGAATTAATAAATGATAGATTTATTCTCAACTTATTACTTGCTTCGTGCTTGCAAGTAATACACTACTAAAAACCCTAAGTCGTATCATATGTAGCGATATAACTTAGTGTGTGTCACATGCAAGGATTAAGTTTATGGTGATACACTTGAAATGTTAGTCCGTGGTGAACTTAATCAAAGTATGGGGTCTATTGATTAAACCACCATTAATGTTCCCAGAACACTCTATGGTGTGACCATCTTATCCGGACCGTCGATATTGGTTATCTAAGTAGGGCATTTATATATGATGTAGTCATATACGATTGGATCGATTTATAATCTGCATTTCTCATGTAATTCCATGATTGAGAAATCTTATTAAATCACAAGATGATCATATATGGATTAACATTAATCCTGAAGTGATTACAGACTCCTACTTGTTTCAGGATAGGGTTTGATGTGTTTGTTAAGGATCGCTAAGAGGCGCGGTCCGAATCACTTTCACATTGACAATATTCTGGAATGAGTGAGAAGTGTGTGTTTCACATGGAATCCATTCTTTCCTGCGGGAAGTAGAAAGACAATCCCCTTATTTGTTAATCCTAGAAACTGATCGATCCACGGAGTTCGTATTGGGTATGAACTAATTGATCACTAGTGGGTTAATGGTAAATAAGGATAAGATGTATTGAAGAAGGTTTACGGAAGTATTCCCGCTTCTTTACGGATAGTCTATGGAGGGTTAGTTTGTATGTAATGATTATATCAATGGATACTGATTGACTTGATGTTTTGAGAATAAGTTATATTTATAATCGATAGAGTTCAGCTTCGGATTTATGGTGGCGTAATTCCGGAATTAATAGGTTGAGTAGAAATATTCTGTTCGATGAATATTTTATTCAATTTATTGTAGCTACTGATTATAGGTCCATGGTCCCCGGGTTGGCTCATAACACGCAAGTGTTTTCTCTTATTATGGAACCTCGAAAATAAATTAAAAGTTGGTCTATTTAATGAATATGCAATATTATTTATTTGGTAAATAATATGTAAAATTGAAAAGACATTTTCTATTAAGATAATGACATAAAAGTGGCGCCCCATGTTGATAAAATTAGGAAAAGAAAATTTCCTAGATTATGTCACATGTGTAATTAATTAATTATTTATTTGTTGGATAATTAATGGAAAAATAAGAGATTGATTTTTTGGGAATTATCTCTTATCTTTTGGTATTTGACTAGTTATTTTCTTATATAAAGAGAGTTCCTCCTAGCACAAAAGACACACCAAATTTGCACCACACTTGGAAAAGGAGAGAAACATTAGTTTCTTGTTCTAGTCATTTAAGGAAGAAAATTCATATTCGAGGAGGTTCATGGCAAGGATCGACGCCCACCGATGCCGCTAGAGATACAATCCGGAAGACTCGTGGCTTCTCCATCTGTCAATTTACTATTCCTCTTAAATAAGGTAAATCTTCAACCTTCTCATAGTTGTAATAATTATTTATGTGAATCAAATCGTGGTAAAATCGCATGCGAATTTTTCACGACTTCATTGCGGCAAGATCGAGTATCTCGATCGGTCTTCGAGATCGAGATCGACGATTTAGTTATGGATTGGATCCGGATTCGGTTTCTCAGATATCCGTAAATTTTCACGTTGAGAAACTATTCCTTAAAAGATTCATTCCAATAGGTAGAAATGCTAAAAACAAACACGCATACACGCATACACACATAGTATGCTACGATCACTTTCAATCATATCATGCGTAACATTCTAGTTAAGTTATTTTTCTAACACATTCTAGCTATTTGGACCCCCCTTATTACTACTTACACCCATTTACTACTTGTACCACAAATTTTTGCTTTTGACACCACAAGATTATTTTGATTATTTTCATACTTCATACACCACAACTTTTAGAAAAATGCAATTGAGTCCTTTACAAATAAAAATAAAACAATCTAACCCAAACCCTAATTCTCTTTCACCAAACTCTTCTTCCTCACCCCCTCACCACCAGCCGCCACTACCATTCTCCTCCCCACCACCAGGTCCACCACCAACCACCGCTATCTCAATACCCACCACCAATCAACCATCATCAACCCACCACCATCATCAACCATCAAACCTTCATCACCATCATCTTCTTCCTCGCGCCTCACTACCACACACTCCTCCTCCCATCGCCGCCCCACGGCCACACCGCAAATTGGACAACCCATTTCCCTCCTCTTCCCGTCCACCCTTTTCTACCATAAATCCTCCCATCCCATTGCTTATGTAAACCCCCCTTTTCCTTCTCCCTTGTTCGACTGCTTAAAAAAAAAAAATCCAAATCATTGCTACAAGTGAAGAATAGTAGAAGAAGAAGAGAGGAAGAAGAAGAAGAGAGTCTGCGATTTTATTTTATTTTTGGCAAATGAAGAATTGCGATTTGGATGCTTGAGGAGGAAGAAGGGGCGGTGTGGTGAGGAGGAGGAGGAAGAAGGGGGTGGCGGCCGAAAGGGAGGAGGTGAAGATAAATTAGGGGCTACTATTTGGGGGTTTGATTTTGCTGCGATTTGGGGGCTCGATTCACTGCGATTTGGGAAGAGGATTTTCGATTTGGGGTGGTTGAGGGAGGAAGAAGGGGGTGGCTGTTTAGGGTGGCGGGTTTGATGGAGGTTTGATGGTTGATGATGGTGGTGATGGAGAAGATGATGGTTGATGATGGTGTGAAAAGCGTAGAAGAGGGAATAGGGGCGGGTTTAGGGTGGCGGTTTGATGGTGGTTGGTGGTTTTGGGTGACGGGTGGATGGTGGATGGTGGTTGGTGGTGGGAAGAAGATGGTGATGTTGGGAAGAAGATGATGTTGTTATTTAAGTTTAAAAAAGTCTAGGGACTAAAGTGTATTTTTTTTTTTTTTTTATTTTTGTGTGGTGTAATAAGTAAATTAGGGGTGTGTAGAAGTAAAAAAAATAATAATCAAATAATGGGTGCAAGTAGTAATAATAAAGTCCAAATAACTCCATATATATATATATATATATATATATATATATATATATATATATATATATATATATATATATATATGTTAGAGATGATAACATAAATGAGTAGATAGTTTGTTAAGATATTGTGTTTAGATTTGTTGGATATAAATTTGTTGAGATGAAGTTGTTATCAGAGATTTATTGTTTAGATAGAGTTCTAATTCAATAGATCTCTATCCTAAAAAAATCTGTAATTTGTAATCCTATATTTCATTCATGCAATGCAATCTCTTTACAGTTTTCTATTACGCTATAAGAGTTATTCGACTAACGTGTTAATTGTGTTCTAGTCAATCTTTCAAGAAATTCATTTGGACGAGGGTTGGTTAGATTAATCCAAATGAACCCTTACCCTCTCTTCTTCCATTTTTCTTCTCATTGATTTTGTTTTTATTATTATTATTATTATTATTATTATTATTATTATTATTATTATTATTATTATTATTATTATTATTATTATTATTATTATTATTATTATTATTATTATTATTATTATTATTATTATTATTATTATTATTATTATTATTATTATTATTATTATTATTATGTTTTTGTGCTAAATAAATTCTTCATGTTGTCACACTGAAATAGATGGCTAGGTTTAACTCTGAGTATCATAAATACTCACCCATTGTAACCGAGTTTGATTGGTAGAAAATCTGACAACTCTATAAAGTTTATGTGATAATAGAATTCCTCGTTTCTGCCAGTGGACTAGTCGGCACATTAATGGAAACCACATTAAATCTACGTTTTAATATCTCTCTGGACTGGGATAAGTGGCTGTGGTAGCCTATCATATTGCTGCTACATCAGTTTTGTCTACTAGAAATAATTAGTTGTGCATGTTTCTGTTGTATTCATTTTTTGGTTTGTGCTCTTTTGATGTGTTGCGCTCCGGATTTTCTGTTATGTTGTTACAACTTTAATTGTGTACTTTTGACTTTGATCTAGAGGCTTGCTAACTTAATAAAATTTTGCTTGCTGTTAAAAAAACGTTAATTCTTCGTGTTCTTGTTTTCTTTGTGTTTGATCCTATTGACGGAAGTTAAAATCAATGGTAAACTTGGTACATTATTGATTGCAAGGTAAATCTTGTTTTATCTCTTAGTTAGAACATGTCTAAACAGCTATATATGTTCTCTGCTTTTTTTATACTTCTTTGGGAATGGTATATGCTTAGTTAATTACATGTTATTTTTTTATATTTCAGTTATTATTTCCATGTTTTTTTGATATATGATATCGCTATACGAGAGATTGATGTTTGTCACATGTTATGAGTTGGACATGTGCTCATCTATATAACGTCCCAAATAACTTGACGAGGACATGTATTTTATTTATTTTATTTTATAGAATGGAGGGCTATCTATCTATACATTTCACTGCTGAAAAATATCATTGGCCTATATTTGACGCAAACGTCCTTAGATTTAACAGCTTGACATGACCACAATCATCTCTGGATTCCGGTGCATTAAAGAAAAGAAAGATAAGAGCATATACAATAGCTTCAAATAACACAATGTGAAAGTCACTTTTTCCACTATTCCTATTGTGACTCCAAAAAAAAAGTATACAATAGCTTCAAGTTTCATGATGTGATTGTTTTGGTTGGGGATGGGGTTGTGGTTCTTCCCACTTTCCCTTCCACAAAAAATTAAACAAGAAAGAAAGAAAGAAAGGCTATTGCAAGATGCATTAGGAATGGAATTGGAATGTGATGATATGTTGATGCCATGTGGGATGTTTTGCTTCTTTCAATGTAAAATGCCATTGTAAAGAGCAATTGCTATTGTACATGCTCTAATGCCGGTGCCCGGCAGTTCAATAAAAGAAAACGAAAAATACCAGTGCATGAGCAAGTTCTTGCATATAAATAGATGTCTAGTAGGTAAATTATAAGTACACAAAAATCTAATCATGGCTAAAGATAGTTTCCTTGTGGTATGGGCTTTCCTGCTCGTAGTCGTCCAAGCGAGCTGTAGTACTGTTGCCGCAATTAATGTTGTTGGAGGACACCAGAAGTTTCATTTGAAAGGTAATTAAGTAAGAGTAGCTAGCTGAGCTGTTTTTTTTTATTTAATTATTTATTTTTTTTCATTTTTTTGTTTTCATTTATTTCTTACTTGAGAAAATTATGTGGTAGGCACTCATGTTATAATGTACTATCGGTCTTATTACGTGTAGAAAATACAAAGTTGTTTTATTTGTTTATACACGTAATAGTCATTCATTGAAGGTAGTCGACCCACATCGTAATTACCTGTCATGTATGCATTCATATATACACACACACACACACACACACACATATATATATATATATATATATATATATATATATATATATATATATATATATATATATATATATATATATATATATAACTATGACGACACTGATCTCGATAATGAGTCTTCAACAGGAAAAGGATGCCCGGCACGTAGATAATTAAAATAAATCGATTATATACGTAAGTCGACATCATTAACACCAGAGAACAAGCGGAAACTAAAAACGAGACTCGGGAAAAACTTAAAGGATCACTACCAAGGACGGAGGTATGTAGTATGTTTAAGGGGCTAAGTTCACCCGACAAAAAAATATTACACTAAAAATCGGTAATCAATTTTGATCCAACAAATTTTCTTAATCCAAATTTACCCGACGAACAGGATATAGTCTATTAACCCACCTTAAATTAAACTTGTGACTCCGTCCCTGAGCAGCACCGCAACGATCGACAAGTAACACAGTGGGATCTGAAACAACGTCCCAAGAAATAATATCCAGATTGAATATCCATCAACTATTACAAACCATTCTTTCTTTAAAATCCAAATGTAAAACTAGGTCAAACTATTACAAAAGGGAAAAGGAAGATTATATACCATTAATACAACGAGATAAAAGAAATATAGAGTTCAACGGCCGCAACTTCGGGAATCAATCTTAAGCGATCTAGAGCTCAACCTACAACAAAACCACATTCTCAAGTGCGGAACGACATACTAAAGGGGTAAGTACAAACGCATACTTAGCAAATGGTAGAAACACCGAATCTACACATGCTATATCACAAGGATTATCATTAATAATAAAAATATCAAATGGCAAGTCAAACATATATAATAACACATATGTTTCACTCACTCACAACACTCTACTTGTCTTACTAGTTGACACAACCAAGTAAGACATTTGTTACATATTAATCCAAGGACACTTTGCATGGTGAAGGCTGCACCATGACACATTCAGCACCTCATATGACGAGTATCTAAAACGTGTGGAATATTACACGAGTCCACAACAGTATCTTGAAAGTGTTGACGTGTAATAGTTCCATGCTGCGTTACAAAAATGTGCCTCACCAAGAACTAACATGTTTAATATAACCACTTAAGTTCATTACACATGAAAAGGCTTCTTAGGACCACTAGAACCTAGACCAACTCTACATGACACTACTTAGCACATTGTACAGAAATATTAGAGTTTAATCTAATATCCACGAGGCTAAGAAATAATGTTTCCGTGTCCCGAGTATCTCCCGCAGAGGGTCTCCACAAGATGCTAAGCCGAATACACCATAAACCGAACCCTTAACTTCGTCATGTTACAAGTAAGACATTGAACTCAAGTCAAACGTCCGATAAGGCCGAATGTAGAGTGTTCCAATGTTCCGTGAGACAGATGCATTGAGCCAAAGCCACTAGAACACGACACTTGACTTTACAACATTCCACATAACCTCTATTCCTTTTTTGCCCAAAAACCAGCCATCAAACTCCAAGTTTTCTTCACCATATTATACACTAAATCTACTCCAAATCCATACAAAATAATACGAGAATTATTCTACAACATGCTTGTAACATCATATTAGATCTAAACATCAATATAACATGAAATTCAAGCCAAAATGATATGAAATTACTCTCAAACATGCTTGAAGTAAAAAAGCTACATCTAAACACAGAAAAAAAAAATTTAGATTTGCTTGAACAACCATTTACCTATGATTTCACCAAAAAGCTCCAAGAATTCTTCAAGAACACTCCAAGAAGATGTAGATCCACAAGAAAAATCCAAGAATCTAAGCAACCCACTTCAAATCTAGCATCAAAATGAAGTTCTACGATTACCACCTTTTAAACATTAAAAAGCTAAAAAAAGCTTATGAACACATCTAGATCTAGAAAATGGATTTTTGAAAATCTTACTCGATCGGAGTAAAACTTGTATAAAAAATAAGCTCTCATCATGGAGAGCATTTTGGCGTAATTAGTTTATGATTTTGACGGTTGGATTGATTGGGAAGTGGAAATATCTTTTCCCCTATTCTCTTTTCTCTTCTCCTTTCTTCCTTTTATTTTCCCTCCTTTTTTTCTCACTTACAACGCAGCTTTCTTTTTGGAAAAGGTGAAATAAATAATGAAAGGGTTTGGGGTGTGAAGGGTATATAAAAATGGTGGTACATTTACCTTTTTGCTTTTACTAAAAGTTACACCTTTAAATACCGTAAATAACCTTTAATATTTATCTTGACTATATTTATTAAATTAAAACATAACCCATTAAATTATCAAGACACATATAAAATCATAAAAAGACTTTTATATTATTTATGGAAATACGGGGTATCACAATACAATTAACGGACCAGTATTTTTGTAGGAGCTCGTGGTTCAAAGGTAGGACCATTAATTCCCACTTTAACACAGGCTGCAACACAGACCTATGATGGTCTTTGCGGGGTGTTGCCAGAGTGCAACGACAGAGTCCGTTGCCAAGATGAGGACTGTCAATGTACCGACCAATTCCCTAGTTTTGTGCGTCTGGAAGACCACTTTTGTATACCATCTTGGTCGATTGGTCCGGCTTCTGCGATTGCCGATGAACAGGGAAAAGTTCAGCAGCAGCAGGCGGTGATAAACAAGAAGTGGAGCAACCAATAATGATGATGTTGAAGATGAAGCAACAGAAGATGTGGATGCATAATATATATTCTCGATCGATCAACAAACTTTGTCTTTAATTGTGTCCGGATTTCTTTTCATGTACGTCTCTGTCTCTATGTGTGTGTGCAACCATATGGTAAAGGTATATAATGCATGTTATTATGTTGCACCTTTTGTCAACTGTTTTTTTAAAGAATAAAGAAGAGTCATTTGTGGTGTGCTGCTTTCTGTAAGGTTTACGAAAGGTAATTACTCCTCCAAATCTATACTATTTTCACATCCAACATGATCTTGTGGTTGTGATTGTTTCTATTTTTAATAGACTTGAGGGAGTAACTGTATCACTCTCCATTTACGTAATCCCTTCCCTGGGACTTATATGTCGCTTATTGTGTGTTTTATTTTATGATATGTCATGTCGTTTTGTGAAATATATATGGTTATGGAGAAGTTATACTTTTTCTTAATTTGTCCGATAACTTTGAAGTGATATATATTTTTCTTACTTGATCCGATAACTTTGAAGTGATATCAATTTTTTTTCAGGATACAATAGGTTCACACCCCCACACACACTATTATGCCAATGCCTCATTGGGGAAGTGATATCAATTTTGGTCTTGTAACTTAAATAAAACGCATCATTTTTTGTCTCATATGTTTTAAATTATCAATTTTTGTCCCGCAACATTAAAAAATACATTTATATCAGGACAGTTATAATTTCCGACGAGATCTCTTCGCTTTTTTTTTTAAAATATTCCGATGCAAAATTACCCAATTGGCATGTCCATAATACTCAAGCGGAGAATAAAATGGTGTCAAAAATCCCAAGCATCAAGATTCAAGAAGTTGGCCATAAGAGTATTCTGGAAAGCGATGCTCTATTTCAGGTATATTAATATATATCTTCAAATCTCGATATTTCCGAAATCCAAAACCCAATTTTTTTGTGTTTCTTCTTTATTGTTTGAGTTTTTTTTTAATCTATGTTGTAGTGTATTCTTGAAATGAGTGTGTTTCCACGAGAACTGGAGCCCATGAAAGAGCTCAGGAAATAACTGCAAAACATCCATGGCAAATTTCTTTTCATTTATTATATATAGTAATGAATTCCAAATTTATCAACATGATTTTGGTTATCAACATGATTTTGGTTACGATGTTGTTTGAACAAGAATCTAATGACTACGTCAACCGCTAAAAGGCAGTTCTTAAATATGCTAATCAACACCAAAACAAATAGGCGTTTACACAGGCTAATCCTCAGCCACCGCTCCTTCTCTTCCACATGACGGAAATGTACTTATATATTTCTACAAAAACGAATTGCAGAGTAGAATATATATTACTTAATGAAAATTCGTTTCTCTACGGATATAAGCGGTGGACATATATAGCGAAATTATGAATTGGAGATGCCAGTAATCGAAAAGGCGGTGTTTCTTAGAAGATAGACAAGCCAATCGGGTAATTTGAGTCGGAATATTTAAAAAACAATCGAAGAGATCTCATAGAAAAATATAAGTGCCCCGAAATTGAAGTATTTTTTTGAGTTATGAGATCAAAATCGATAATTACAAACAGACCAACACTAATGGGCTTTTTTTTTATGTTACATGACCAAAATCGATAATAGCAAATGTATGACACCAAAATTAATACCGTACTAAAGTTATGAGACCAATTTTGTAATATTTTGTGTTGATATATATATATATATATATATATATATATATTTTTTTTTTTTTCTTTTCAGGACAAGAACTTTTGAATTTGGGCCTTAAGTGCAAAATAAACTTTTGACAAAATGATCATAATAAAAATACATGTTTCGATATTCAATAGTACAAATTCTAGAATGAATACATAGTGACTCGGTGGGGATCACGTGACCTCTTGGTAATGGTAGGTCCGCTCATGTGAACACATAGAAAGAATGACTTTATACTCTTACTACAATGTAAGAGATAAATAATTGACCTTTGTTTGTGCAAATGTACTTTTGTATGATTTAGTGATTAATAATCACCCTTATGAACACTCAAAATAATAATCACCCTTATGCGTCATGGTTTGGTCGGAAGCTCTTGGACTCAAAACTGTTGATTTATGTTCTTATTACTCACATCATCATCTGTATGTTGATCTTTCGAAACCACCATTAAGGCATCGCCCTTATTTTAAATCCATTTAAACACATCATGGGTTTCCTTCGGTTCCTGAAGTGTATTTTTTAGCCTATAGATTTTTTGTGTCTTTTGGGGAAGATTTCCTCACGATTTGGTGGGTAATTCTTAGTACAACGTGCATCACTATGTCCAATTCTCATGCAATAATACTCCGGCCATATCAAGGCTGGCTCAACCGTTAGGCGGTCAGCGACCGTCGGCGCCCACTGCCGTGACGGGCCCGATTACGTGTTTTGCTTTAAAAAAATTGTGTAGGTCCGACCCACCAACTCAATATTTTTAGAAAAAGATTTACTGTATTGATAAATGCACATCCACCAAAAATTATATAAAATCCAAGGGCCTATGACCAAAAAAATAAAATGAAATCCAGGCCCCTATAAAGTTTTTGTTGAATTACTTATTTTGTAGAGTATGTTTTGTGGCTAACAATGAATTTGAATTTTTATTTGGATATTACAAGCGTGATGTTGAAGTAATATTTTGTAAGTATGTTTCGGAAAGAAAAAACTTGAACTAAAAGGCCCGAAAATTTCAGGGGCGGCCTTTAGGCCATATTCCCGCATTACGGCATTAGTGATCCGCCAATTCCATCGTGCACACTAATTTCCACAATCCGAATTCGTTGGCATCTCGGTTAATTAAATCCACTTCAACAAGAACCCAAGTTGTTGTGACGGTCGGCGTAGATTTAAAGTTCTTTGCATCAATTTGAAGAGGCCTTCCAATTAATGAAGCAAATTTTCAAATGTAATTCTTATTAAAAGAGGCAACAATGATCCGGGCATCTTTAAGTTTTACTTCTACAAATGGCACTTGAAAGAACATGAATTGTTTTACTTTGATATCGTTTGTAATCCCACTTCATGAATAACAAACAAAGACTAGTATCCGCTTATATACCATCAAGTATCCTCATATATATATATACCATCAGTATCCTCATATATATATATGAACTTAGGAGAAGCGTGTATGATATGACCAATTATTGGCCTGTCCACTTTGCATTTAATAGCCTGAATCACTATCCTCATAAAAGAAAGGTTAAGTCTCAATCCAAAGGGCTTCTATCATCCCCAAAGTTTCATGAGAAATGTAAATCGAATGAAATTTCAAAGTGGTCCATTTGTTATTGCTATACAAACATATCTTATTGTTGTGAGAAGTCGTTTATTTACGGAATTGTACCTTAACTCTTCAAATCAAAAGCAACATCGCTTATTACAATACTTTACACTTTTACTCTCGATATATATATACCCTAATGTCGTAATAACGTACATTAAGGTTCATTAGAGTTTGTTCATGGGCCCATAGTTGACCCACCGAGATAAGTAGGTTTTGGAAACTTACCAAGAACAAATTTTGTTCTACCCAGTTAAGAAGTCCTGGGGGGCGTTTACAAAATTTGTCCATCCAGGTTGATATTCGTGGGGCTTGGGCCATCCGGAATTGGCGGCATATTCTAGATTTACGAAGTTGTGTGTTGCCCGGTGTATGGTTGTTCATCGGCACTCTTGAGAGGAAATCGGATTTGGATGTATCCTCGTTGATTATTGTTGACCAGATTTCATCTCTATTATTTTTAGGGCTTCTTCTTGGAGCCTTTAGAATGCCTCGTTCTTCAAAAATCCCCCATTTGGCGATGTAATCTGCAACAACAGCATCATGTCTGGGGACCCGAGTATTGGGATGTGTTGGTCCCTTGGAAAGGCTAACACAAGTTTAGAGGGGGGGGGGTGAATAAACTTGTCACCAAAAACTAATCCTGAGCTGGAAAAGTCCCAGGAACTGAGTTTCTCTGAAACTTAAACTGATCTTCAGTTCCGTTTTGTTCTTATCCCTTAACTTGTGCGGAGTTCAGTTAGCTCAACTGAATATAAGTTAATACTGACTTATATTTAGTCTTGTTAACTGGCAGCGGATAAAATATTAGCCATTAACAACTAGTAACTATAGTTTCGATATGAAAACCACTATAATGAAATAAATGAATGAATAAAGTAAATAGACAAGAATTATAGAGGTTCCAGGTGGTGTAATCCTGTACATCCTCTCTTCCCCTGTGATGCGGAGGAAAATTCCACTAGAACTTCTTTGAGATGGCCCAGTTACAAAAAGTCCTAAACTGATAGTCCTTGGCTAATCCCCAGCTTCACTATCTAAACACTTGTAGAACAGGTAGGATTGCTGCTCTTCAATTGTTTGAACAACTGGTCCTTGGAGGGTAGAATTGTCTCTTCACCAGCTCATCACAAACACAGTCTTCCTGACTGCACTCAACTGTCCTTCACACCTTCTTGGTGTTTCACAGTCTAAACCTTTGATAAAATCAAAGTTGAGACTTTGAATCAATGACTATGATTCAACTGTGATTTGAGCTTTTCTTCTGGATGATTAATTTAAGCACGGCTCTGTATTTCTTCAAATACTGGATCTTGAATCTGTTTGAATACGCTTGAACACTTTGAAGAAATTTCTTGATCTAGCAATACTTAGCAGGTATTCTTTTGAATTTGGCTTTCCCCCTCAATTTGATCTTCCTTGACTAGATAGATTCCTTTTAATTTTCTTGATTTAATATCATATACCTGCTATCTCTGATGTTGTAGAGATAATCTATTTATAGGGGTTCATTCAACATTCATCCTGCTTGTAACGGCTATATTTTCTGACTGTTCTGCTGTGTCAGTAACTCATCCAATGAAATTGTTTTCTTTACAACGTTCGACTGTACTTTCAGTTTGTTGGATGACTAACTTATAAAACTGAGTTTCCTTATCAGTTTTATACTGAGTTTATTACTTGTCAGTTTCTAATCGACTTGGAGCATTAATCGAGATTTTATTCTTCTTAAAAATCAAGTACTCGATTTTCATCGATTATAATTGACTTAATCAGTACACCATGATACATTTATCATCTAAGAATTCATTGTCCTTATGATTGTTAGGTCTTCATACAAGATCCATAAAGTCGATTCGAGTCACCACAATCTTGCCTGAAGTCTAACTTCTGATCTCGACTTGGTCTTCATAATTGAGTTTGAGCCCTCAGTTCTTCAGTCTTCTAGATAAGCCAACCGAGTCTGTTCCCTCAGCGAACTTATCTTCTTCAATCTTACATTTGGTGTGCTCTATTGTCGAGTTTCTTGTAGAATCTCATTTGGATTAAATGTCGGTTTCTTCATTTCGATTCCGGCCAAGAACTATTACGATTGCTTATGCGGTTTAACTTATACAAATATCGACTTTAATAAATCCTATACATTGGTATCTAGACTTCTTTTTGCTTTGCACTATAACAGCTAGTTATGACACTTCATCAATAGGGTTAAGAACAACTAACAAATAAGTGATGAATCTGTGGTGGATTTTTGTAAATGAAACAAAAAGACAAGAAATAAAAATCCGGGTAGTCGCTCCAAGTGCAAAGCTTGTAGTAAAGCGGTTATTCCGGGTCGATCACACGAGGAACGTAGGGTTTAATGCGTTTTTAAGTTTAAGCTAAACGTGTCACGAATTAACAATTTAAGGTTTACCAAATAATGGGGAGAAAGGCAGACGAACAAGGATTCACAATTCAAGAAAGCGCTAAAGGCATCTAATTTCCTACGCATGCAAATCAACTAAAGGCTAAGATTAACCTATACCCAATGCAAATTACTAATTTCTTAGAAAATTTGTTTATCAACTTTTATCAAAGATTGATTCTTCAAGCACGATAGGCATAAATTCTTTCGAATCTATTATCTAGGTTAACAATTTGATAACTTTCGTTTTAGACAAATTGATTAATCGAATACTATTGCGGTGATCTAGAGTTCATTCAACTATCATCAAGCGAATATCACAGGCTTTATCTATCGATATCAAGCACAAAATAAAGCGCAATAGAAATCGAACCATTTGTTGATTGCAAACGCAAAAAAAGAAAATCAAAACACCTCCTTGAATTGCTTCACCCGTTCGTTCAACCCAAGAGTTTAGCTACTCATGATAATCTTGAAATCAAAAGTTGTTTTGATTGCATAAAGAAAATAAAAGCGAAAAAAAAAAAAGTAGCTCTTTGTGTTTAAGGATGAATTTTTTCGATTCTCTCCAATGTGTCTATCGGGTTTGGGGCGCTACTGCTTAAATAGATGTCAAAGGCGGCTAGGTCAATACTAGGTCAGTTGCTCGTTCAGTCGGCGCTGGACGCCCGTCCAGTCTACCTGGATGCAAATGCCTGGTGTGGTGCGATCTTTGAGTCGGGCGAGTCTTCTTGAGGCGCCCGTCCGTGCGGCGTCCACCCTGCGTCCAAACTTCACGAATGTAAATATATCCTCTCGGGCGCCCGTCCATTTGATCGACGTCCATCCATTTGAGCGGGACATGGGCGCTCGTTCGGCTCAGATGAACGCTAGTCCAGCTTCGATCAAGACTTGATAATTCCATCTTTATCTTCTTCTCTTCTCTATCCAATTCATCATTATCTCTTTTATCTTGAATTAGCTCGAAATTCATCAACATTTGATCATCAATTGAGCCACATAATTGTACCTATATGACATCAAAAACACATAAAGCATAACATAATTCCAATAAACATAAAATCATAATTAAAACATATAAATTCACCAACTGCGATTAACTCATTAAAAATGTCATTCGCTCAATAATTCCATTTAAACACGTGATTTCCATGCAATTCATACGAATGTGGGGAAAATATTACAAAATATAGCGTTATAACCCAAGTAAATTCACCCTTAACAACTCCCCCACACTTAAACTTTTGCTCGTCCGAGCAAATCAAAACAAGGTAGTAAAGGCTCAGAACGAATATAGACATCTCAACATATACCACATAGCCAATAAATTAGAAGTTCACCACCGTGTGTGTGCAAAGCCATAGAAAATTTCCACTAAATCCAAACTTGAATAATTCAATGTAAAACTAGCTAACACCCCTCTAGATTAGCAATAAGTGACACACTCATAAGTGCACCTACAAGCGTGAAATATCCCAAAAGAATGATCGAATATATCTAGGGCCTTTACGAAATACTCGAGAGGATAATTCCTACTGACATATCTATCAGTTTCTCTTTGGGGATAAGATGAGCGATAACTAAGTCTTTCATTTAATTCATAACATATCTTAAGTTGATCGAATTCATTCACTTTTAACACACATTAGAAGAAGCTATTGCCCTCATGCGAGAATAGGACATTTCAAGATAATCCCCTACCTTACTCCAATCATAAGGCGACTTTTTCTAACTGTCGTGAGCTCTTAGTCATCATAGTGGTATAGGACATACGGTATACCCTATCGCACTCAAATCATCGACTAGCTTCCGACACACACATAGATTCATTTAAATTTTTCAACTTCTCATTTGACATTAGTTACGTGCTACTTATCACATTCAAACCTCTAGATATTCACAGTATCCCATACTTCGGATCTAAATACAAACTACCATAAATCTCAAGATATATACGTAGCACTAAGCACATGACTTATAAGAAAATCAAAAATTACTAATCCAAAACGGGGTATAACTTTATAAAGTAGCTCATCATTCACTATGGCTCGTGAAAAGTAGTGTCAGGTGAAACAACTAACTTATCAAGTACATGAAATATCGCATAGATGACTATAAAGACAACGAACTTCAAATCGAATTGCCTACTCGGGACAAATCAAAAACAAAAGTGTCGGAAAATTTTGAAAAAAATTACGCTCATTTCGCATAAAACAACAATCTAACGTACTAAACAAACGTGTACGCATAGGTACAAATCGAACTATCCCCTCCCCCACACTTAACAATGCAACATGTCCCCATGTTGTGCGAGAAAATAAAGGATAAGAAACTTAGGTTTGTATGCGCGTAGAAAATCGAGATGTTGGTCGGGCCGAGCACGAAGAAACAACACTCGCAAAAGCGTTGGAAACAACGTCCAAACCGAACTCAACCGAGAGCTCAACAAAAACTAGATCTGTACTACTCGACAAAACAGCGAATCTCGGGAAAGCGCGGGGTACAATAAGGAATAATGTGAAAGGAATGAATGAAAGAGATATAACAACAAGCGTCATCCAAAAATGATCATAATACCAGCGAAATCGCAATCCAAGTACATGGTGCTAGGCGACTTACATGATTGAAGACAACATCGCCTACGATAATAGAGAAAAAATAGAAATCATGGAAGCATCAAAAGAAAGTAGTAATAGTCATCGTACAACCAGATCGAATACGGATAAAAGGAAGAAATACATCAAGCAGAAAATGCAATAAAAATCTCAAGATCACTCGGGCGGGATCGGATCATCAGACGGAGGAATAACAGCAGAATCACCAGCAGGGGCAGCAACATGAGGAGGATCTGAAGTAGGTACAGCAACAGTGGATGTCGTCTGAGTAGGCTCAGGCTGCGTAGTAGAAGCAGTAGCAGGGTCTACCGGGGGCTCATCCTCCTCATCTGACTCGGGCTTCTCCTCCATCTTGACCACCTCAGCTATCACCCGCTCTATCTGCTCGGAGAAGACATAATCCATATTACTTGCATTGAACACCCGCCGATCCCTCGGTTGCCGTCCATCAACGATACATTCCAAAACCGACAAGATATTATCTTGGCCATCCCGGATGTCACTCAACATCGCCCTCAAACTATGAGCCATACTATGCCGAGTAATCTCGGAAGAGGATAGTCCAGAAAGAACTGAAGCTCGAGGCGGTGTCGATGTGGACCCAGGCTCGGAAACGGGAACAGCCTTCTCTCGACGAATAGGGGGGTAACTCTTGGTCTTGTGGTCCGCAGCATACTCCAAAACCCCCGCATCGAGACATAACTGATGTATCAAATGAGGTACTATTAAACTCCGGGTGTATACCTTCTGGTTCATTGAAATCTCATCGTATAAGGCTTGACCTACATCTACATTCAACCCGAACGTCAAAGCATACAACATCCCAAGATCACTGATATGGAAATGTGTGAGATTATTCTTCGGGATCAGACGACTTTGAATAAAACGGCATTGAACTCTCCAATCCTCGGTCCATGTCGTTGTGACCAACTCCTTTCTCTGGCCATTCGGTCTCATTGTCCAAGCCACATCCGGACAAACCCGTAATCTCAACTCCTCCATCGGGTCACGACCATCCTCATGTTGCCTCCTTGCAATCTCTTCCTTATAATCTAAACCCTCAAAAGCCGGTAATTCATACTTCTTATTAATGACCTCAGCAGAAAAAGGGACCTTAACACCTCGCACCATAACGCACTTTTTATCTAAGTTTTCCTCGAGAAAAGTTGGCATAGAACTCTCGGACAATAGAATCATTGGCGAGGAGTAGATGGAATTTTGTCAAAGTGACCACTTCCTAGTCTTGAACATCCGAGCGAAAGTAGGATCAACTTGAGATCGTTCACCTCCTGTCAAAAATAAGACTTACGGATGAGTAGTGCTTAGTGGCTTCATAGGCCAAAGGATTGACAAACCGGCGAGGCATCGAAGAGGGGTAATAGTCTTAGACTTTTTCTTAGGAGGTGCTCTCGGTTCAGCTCGTCTTGCACAACATCCTCCTCACCACCCTCAACTCACAGGCGGCTTGGCTCTCAGGCGACTCCTCACCACGAGTACCTCGAGACATCCTACTCGGGGACAAGCATCATCATCCTCGATTATCGAGGTGGAGGAAGAATCATCCCGTAAATTGGCTCTAGCTTGTTGAGATGTTCTAGGCGGTTGATCTCTAAAGACTATGCCTCGGTTAGGGTCCAAATTGGATGGGTCAAACTCAGGGCGTTGCCGTTTACCTTTCTCCGTGCTAACCCTTTACCATAACGTTTCACAATCTCCTTCTTGCGCACCATTGTCAAGCGTAAATCTAAACCAAACCATTCACACAAATGGTTACCCGTTTATCGTCCAAATCGGGATTTCAAGCGAAGCGACCAACCCACCCATATCAACAACGCACCATCACCATCCCCACACCACCACAATGAGAAAGAATAAGAAAAGAACCAACAAAAGCGAAAGAAAATCAACAATAGTTGAAAATTCAAGAAAATGAGCCGACTCGAAAATCGAACTCACAAAAGCGTGAATTAAAACTAGAAAAGTGGTTGAAAACTTACGATTGAAGGTGAGTAGGTGATGATGATCTTTGTGTAGAAACCCAAACAACGCAAATTCGACCCCAAAAATCCGATTTTCCTTGAAAAGTCGAATGGATAGGTGGGTGATTCTCCAAAAATGTGGAGCGTTGGGAGAGAGCTGGAAGAAATAATCGAAAAGAAGGTGTTTAGGGCGTTCTAACGCACCTTAAGCGCCCAATTTGGTGTAGAATCGAATGATTTAGGGCAAAAGGGAGGAGAAAAGTCGGTTTTTCAATTTTGAGTCTGAAGAATGAGGTTCATGGCATGAGGGTATATATAGACAGTGGTGGGCCTTTCGTCCAACTCGGCGGACGGGCGTCGATCGGAAATATGATGAAGCCGGGCGGGCGTCCAAAGTGCGACGCTCGTCCAAAGGCTTGATTTGAATATAGAGTTGGAGGAATTATCGGACGGGCGTCCATATTTCTAGACGAGCGTCGGCTAAAAGATAGTCTGAGATTGAAGAGCTCGTTTCCAGGCGGGCGTCTCATAACAGACGGGCGTCGGGAAAATCGAGGCGGACGGGCGTCTAGGATCACTAGGCGGGCGTCGATCAAAAAAGAAAAAAAAAATGCAAAATTGTCATTTTCTAAAAAAAAAAAAAAAAAATTAGCATATAAAACAACTAAATCACGAAACTTTTATTGCGATAATTTAAAATTCAAAAGTACAATGCGGAAAATCATGAAAGAACTTGAAAATAAACCAAATACAAATAAAACAGTGGGTTGCCTCCCACCAAGCGCTTCCGTTTTACGTCGGGGCTCGACGAAAGCAAAACTAACTAAGGAAATACTAATCTGTGTAGATCTCGTCCCAATCCACTAAGAGAATGAGACGTCGAAGCATGTCGATAGCCGGAGGGAAGTCGTACTCATCCTGCAAACACCAATCCTCACCAGCTACCTCAATACCTCTAAAATGCTCAGCCCGCAGCACTAGTGCCAAGTCCGTCAGCATAGGATCATTAAGGATCGTGTAAGGACGTCCTATGGCCTCCTGCAACTCCTCAGTCGTGAAATCGCTACCTCCCGAACAAGGAGGAACAATGATAACGTACGTGATGGTCTTAACCTGAGTGCTAATGTCAAAATCTACATGAAGAACTATAGTGCCTCCTGGTCCATCATCTACTGTGATCAGCGGTATCCGACTAATGAGCGGGAATTCCTCAGGGCGAACTCCGTAAAGATCCATATCTAGAAAGCAACTAATGACAGATAGAAACATTAAAGCTTAGTAAATCTAACTAAAACAACAAGCGAAAACAAAAGAACTAAGGAAAACCAAAACAAGATTGGATATCTAGGATGCCCCCTAGTGGCGCTTTTGGTTTATGTCGTTAGCTTCGACACCATTTAAACTTAGCACAGGTCGGGCCATTTTGGCTTTTTGCGGCCATCCCATCAGCAGAGTCGTAACATAATTATGACTACGAGAGCAATGAGTGCAAACTCGGGATCCGACCCACCCATTTTTCCAGGCTGTTTGATCTTCTTTACATTGTGGCTCTTTTCCGTGCTTTATTCTTCTTCAAAGCCACTTCCTTCCAATATTGTTCCATGTCGACTTCCGGCAAAAACTTGGTGGTGATTCAGCGATAGCATCGGAAAATAGGTGCAGGGAGAACTCGTCGCAATCATCGACTCGACGTGATACAACCAAGCAAATCAAGGAATTTAACTATCTCGGGTGATTCAGCCGGTTGGCCAATGTAGTGTTTGCATCGTTGACCATTTACCTTGAGCGGTGATCACCAATCCCCTTAAGTTCCAAAGCGCGCTAGGAAAGGCAGACAGGACCTCAAATGGACCGGACCAAGCGCGTCCTTAGCTTTCAGGAAAAGATGCGACTGGAATTGTATAACGATACCGGTTCGCTTTGCATGAAACTCCCTTTTCTTGATCTTTTTATCATGAAGGAATTTCATCCTTTCCTTACTTATCCGTGAACTCTCATAAGCTTGGAGCCTGAACTCGTCTAATTCATGTATCTGATGGAACCTACGTTCTCCACAGGCTTGGGAGTCGAAGTTTAGAAACTTAGTTGCCCAATAAGCTCTATGCTCTAACTCCACTGGCAAATGACAAGGCTTTCCATAAACCATTTGGTATGGTGATGTACCCATAGGATTATTGTATGCGGTCCTGTAAGCCCACAGTACATCATCCAGCTTCAGACTCCAATCCTTTCGATGGGAGTTGACCGTTTTCTCGAGGATTTTCTTTATACTCTGATTACTACGCTCAACTTGCCCACTGGTCATAGGGTGATATGGTGTGCCACTCTTATGCTTAACACCATACTTAGCTAACAGGCTATCCAGTGGTTTATTAATGAAGTGTGACCCTTCATCATCGATCGAGCTCTAGGGCAGCCAAACCTCGTGAAAATGTTCCTCTTGAAATTTCATCACCCGTTTATGATCATTCGGTGGAGTTGCGGCGGCTTCTACCCATTTAGATCGTAGTCTACACACGGACGAGAATGTATTTATTTCCACGTGAAGATGGAAATGGTCCCATAAAGTCAATGCCTCATCGTCAAACACTTCACACTCCAAAATGGGTTTAAGCGGCATATCATACCGCTGGTCAAAGTGCGGTTCTCTCGGCACCTACCACGACCTTTGCAGAAAGCTTGATATCTTTAAAGATTCTGGGCCAGTAAAAACCACATTGAAATATTTTGGCAAAGGTTTTCCATGGATTGAAATGACCACCAGTGGGACCACTATGACATTGCTCAATAATATCCCGTTGCTCGGATTCAGGGACACACCGGCGAAGCAACCCATCCTTGCAGATCTTGAACATATATGGTTCTTCCCATACATAGTACTTTAGATCAGAGAAGAACTTCTTCTTCTCCTGGTAAGAGAATTCAGGGTTCAGATAGCCAGAGTGAAGATAATTGACAATCGAAGCATACCAGGAGGGTCGGGAGTGTGGACTTCCATGTTCATGCGCTCGAAGGGTAATAAAGATCAATGTCCTGGGAGTCTCCCTCAGCTACTGGCAAAACTCTCGAAATATGGTCTGCTACGATGTTCTCACTACCCCGTATGTCCTTGATGTGAACATCAAATTCTTGTAGTGTAAGAATCCATCTCAGCAGTCTCGGTTTAGCATCCTTCTTGTTCATCAAGTAACACAAAGCCGCATGATCAGTCCATACAATCACCTTGGCACCAAGCAAATAGCTGCGGAACTTATCCATGGAAAACACAACTGCTAACAGTTCCTTCTCCGTAGTGGTATAGTTTGCTTGGGATGGATTCAAGGTATGACATGCGTAGGAAATAGGTTGGAACTTACCATTAATCCTTTGCCCCAATACTGGCACCAACAGCGTAATTGGAGGCATCACCCATTAATTCAAATGGCATGTTCCAATCCGGAGAAATCGAGGATAAGGAGAGGTCAAGCATTTGTTTTAGCTCTTTGAAGGCATTTTGTGATCATTATCGAAATTGAAAGTGATGTCATCTTTCAATAAAGTTGATAAAGGTTTAGATATTTTTGAAAAATCTTTTATAAATCTCTATAGAACCCCAGCATGACCAAGGAAGCTTCTTACTTTTTCGTGTTTAGGGTAATTCATCTTTTCAATAGCTTCTATCTTAGCTCTATCAACCTCTATGCCTTTAGCGGAAATCTTGTGACCTAAAACAATCCGCCCGGTTACCATAAGATGGCACTTCTCCCGATTGAGAATCAAGTTCTTCTCCACACACCTTTGCGAGTACTTTGTCTAGATTTTCAAGGCAGTCCGTAAATGATGTGCCAAACACCGAGAAGTCGTCCATGAATACCTCCATGCATTTCTCTATAAATCCATCAAAGATAGCCAACATACATCTTTGAAATGTAGTGGTGCATTACAAAGTCAAAGGGCATTCGCCTATAAGCGAAAGTACCATAGGAGGCGGTGAAGGTTGTTTTCTCTTGATCTCTTTGGGTCAATAGGGATTTGGAAATAACTTGAATAACCGTCCGTAAAATAGTAGAAAGCATGCCCGCCAACCGTTCCAACATTTGGTCTATGAAGGGAGAGGAAATGGTCTTTTAAGGTCACCTCGTTTAGCTTCCTATAGTCTATCTGGACTCTGTACCCGATGACTAATCGACCGCTACCTCCTCACCTTTGTCATTCTTTTCAATGGTAGTACCTCCCTTTTTAGGTACTACGAGTGGGGGACACCCCAATCGCTTCTCGACTATCGCATAAATGATCCCATATCCAACGACTTAATAATCTCCTTCTTCACCACTTCCTGCATGTGTGGGTTTAAAGCGTCTCTGCGGTTGTCTTATACTCTTTGCACCTTCTTCGGTTCTAATCTTATGCATACTGACGTCTGGAGATATTCCTCTTATATCACCTACCCGCCAACTTGAAAGCTTTCTCATTTTTCTTGAGAATGTCAACCAACTCATCTTCTTCTTCCTGCGATAGTGTGGATGAGATAATCGAGAGGTAAGTGCTTACCTTCTCTCAAGAAGATATACTTGAGATCTTTGAGGTAGAGGTTTTAGAACAAGGTCCTCGGGAGGTTCCTCTAAAAGCTGGTTTTGGCTTCTCCTCGATTTAGATCTTCCTCTCCGATAGGGTCGAAAACTCTTGCCTCAAGCAAATCGACTTCTTACGAGGGGAAAGAGTTCTTTCACGAGAGCTTTGTGTCCTCTTCAACAAGCTCTTCTCCATAGGCAGCCTCTAACTCGTCCAGTGTGTAGCGTGAAATGTGTCGGCGTCTCAATCACAAAACACGAGGGTTTTAGGAAGGTGCTCTGAGAGCTTTAACTACACTGTAGCGTACTTCCTCATCCCCAACACGTAAAGTGACAAATCCTGCATCGCAATCTATAGAGGCTCTGGCAGTGGATAGGAAAGGTCGTCCCAGGAGGAGGGGGGGTATCTTCTTCTTTAGTGTCCAAGACGTACCAATCCACAGGAAATGTAAATTTGTCTACTTGGACCAGAAGGTCTCTAAGCACTCCTTCGGCTCTCTTGAAAGATCATGCGTCAAATTTGGATACTTATGGGGTAGGCTCCAATAGATGGTCAAGGTGTAGTCTCTTCTTGAGATGAGATAGAGACATCGGACTAATGGATGCTCCTAAATCACCACAGAGAGTTTGGGAAACTTAAATCCTTGATCTGCGAGTTAAGACAAACTTTCCCGGATCATTGCGCTTCTTAGGAATTTCTCCGTCATTGATAGCGGAGCATTCCTCTCCCAATTTTTCTCCATCTCACCCAACTTCTTCTTTGAAGAAACAACATCCTTCACAAACTTGGCGTGCTTAGGCATCTCAACCAACACTTGAGATAAAGGCAAACTTACTTGGGTGTTTCTTAGTAGGTTGAGTACCTTCTCGTACTTTTGTCTTGAGATAATGAAATGTTTTGCTTTCTTGGCGGAAATGGGAGCTTATTGAGTTCTTCTTCGGAAAAGACTCTCACAGGCGAGGAAGCTCTTATAGCTTTGTCCTCAAGATCCTTCCACCTCACCATCTTTTCTGTCTTTTTTTTACTCGTCAGAGGATCATTCGCTGAGTGACTTTCTCCGGCTCATCATTTTGGTTTTCAATCACCCGAGATCTCTTTCTGCTTCAATCTCATTTTCATCTTTCTCTTCATCAGTCGGGATCTGCGATTCTTCCCTCCTACCGAATCGGGGTAGGAGGGTTTACTCGTTCCACAGTTCATGCTGTACCCGTGGTGTTGTTGCAATTGTGTACCGGATCTCGGGTTCATAGCATTTGACTCCTCTTGTCCATAGGGAGTAATGGGTGCGAGCTCGGCACAGTGGTTTGTTCCTGCTTCCGCCTGGGCTGCATGCCCACTTTTAGGGTTTTTTTAGTAAAACTAGGTAGGCGACCTTGAGGTGCAGCGACTAATTGTTCGGCCCAGTTGTCTAACTTGTCTTTCTAAGTTCTTCATCGTCCTCTGTTGCTCTTCATACTCGCCTTACTTGTAGGGGTAGTACCATAAGTTGAGGAGTCTGAGTAGAAGCGGATTCTGCTGTGAGTTTTGATTAGCGGGCCAGGTTGGATTTGTTTTTGGTTGAGAATTTGAACTTTGACTCGAGTTGGGGTTCTGGTAGTAGGCATTGCGAGTGGTATTCTGTCCCGAATTTTGATTGTAGCTCGAATTCTGAGTGCGGTTTTGGTCATAACCTTGATTTTGAACATAGTTTCTATTCAGGTTGTAGTTCTGACCTTGAGAGTTATTCTGGTTTGAAAATCTCTGGTTCTGCGGGCCAGAAGAGTTGTTTCTCTCATTTCCACCATTCAAGGGGCATGTTGCAGAAATGTGACCTCTAAGCCCACAGGTATAGCAGTTCACTGAATCATACTGCCTTGTTTGTTGGGCAGCATTGGCTTGAAAGGTGGGGATGGGGTGTGTGCGACAATGGTCGCGATGTGACCGATCGATAATGATTATCACAAGAGAATACTTGTGCATTACATTGGAGAGAGGGCTGATTTTAATTTTTATTCATGGTCAAAGCAGAAAGTTGAGCCTGCAGGGCTGCAATCATTTGACCATGATTCTGGTTGTTGACTTCCTCGATTTTAGGTGCAGCATGGACCGATGGTGATTGATATGTAGGTGCATAGTTGTACCTAGCTATATCTTCAAATAACTCCCACCCTTCTTTGTGGGGTTTTCTTCAAGAAGACTCTCTCAGGATGAGGAGTTGACCATTCCTTTAGTGGACTCATTCGGACCCCTTGAAGAAAATATGGACCTTTCTCTGCAAATCCATTCCATGATGGGGCACTTGTTCAACAAAATTTTGAAAGCGCTTCCATGCTTGAAGAAAGATTCATCACTCAGTTGTTGAAAATTTGAGATCTCGTTAAGACATTGAATTTGTCTTAGATGGAGGAAAATATTGGGCCAAAATTGACTTTTATTTGGGCCCAAGTTTGGATAGATTCGGAAGGAGAGATTTAAACCATTCCATTGCTTCTCCACGGGTGAAAATGGAAATAGTTTGACTTAATGATGTCTGGTGACATCCTTGATGCGAGTAGTATCGCATATACCCGAAATACATAAAGATGCGTATAGGGGTTCTCAGTTGATACCCATAGAAAGTTGATGCATCTTGACCATCGGATGAGGGTGGTCTTATCTCAAGCGGGTTTGTATCGGTAGGGATAATCACGGCCCGAGCGAATGTTCACATCACCGGGAGTGGCATAGTGCGCCAGAGTGCGGTTGGCTTGAGCCATCGAAGCGATGAGTTTCTTCCTCAAAGAAAAGGTTGGAGAAGAAATTATCCTCGGAAGAGTTTTCACTCGAACTCTCTTCGACTTCCTCTTCGGGAATCGAAATGGGCTCAGGAACTTTTCGTTTACGGTTTACTCGAACTACGTCTCGTTCAAGCTCGAGTTCAAAATTAAGCGTCCTTGTTTACCGTGTTTGCATCGACGAACTAAAACTAAGAGAGAAAAGAAGAAAGAGTCGAGGGAAAGCAGGCGGGCGTCCAAGGTCTGGGCGGGCGTGCGCCCTAGAAATTGAGCTAAGCGGGCGTCTACAAGTCCAAGCGCTCGTCCGGTTAGTCGAAGAAGCGGGCCGGACGTCGAGTGGATGGACGCTCGTTCGAATCAGTGACGAATGATCTAAGCTTATGCTAAAAACACATAAAACCGTGCTAGTTCCCCGGCAACGGCGCCAAAAACTTGTGGTGGATTTTTGTAAATGAAACAAAAAGACAAGAAATAAAAATCCGGGTAGTCGCTCCAAGTGCAAAGCTTGTAGTAAAGCGGTTATTCCGGGTCGATCCCACGAGAGCGTAGGGTTTAATGCGTTTTTAAGTTTAAGCTAAGCGTGTCACGAATTAACAATTTAAGGTTTACCAAATAATGGGGAGAAAGCGGGCGAACAAGGATTCACAATTCAAGAAAGCGCTAAAGGCATCTAATTTCCTACGCATGCAAATCAACTAAAGGCTAAGATTAACCTATACCCAATGCAAATTACTAATTTCTTAGAAAATTTGTTTATCAACTTTTATCAAAGATTGATTCTTCAAGCACGATAGGCATATATTCTTTCGAATCTATTATCTAGGTTAACAATTTGATAACTTTCGTTTTTAGACAAATTGATTAATCGAATACTATTGCGGTGATCTAGAGTTCATTCAACTATCATCAAGCGAATATCACAGGCTTTATCTATCGATATCAAGCACAAAATAAAGCGCAATAGAAATCGAACCTTTTGTTGATTGCAAGCGAGAAAAAAGAAAATCAAAACACCTCCTTGAATTGCTTCACCCGTTCGTTCAACCCAAGAGTTTAGCTACTCATGATAATCTTGAAATCAAAAAGTTGTTTTGATTGCATAAAGAAAATAAAAACGAAAAGAAAAAAAAGTAACTGCTGTGTTTAAGGATGAATTTTTTCGATTCTCTCCAATGTGTCTATCGGGTTTGGGGCGCTACTGCTTAAATGGATGTCAAAGGCGGCTAGGTCAAAACTAGGTCGGATTGCTCGTTCGATCGGCGCTGGGCGCCCGTCGATCTACTGGGCGCTCTTACGGTGTGGTGCGATCTTTGAGTCGGGCGAGTCTTCTTGAGGCGCCCGTCCGTGCGGCGTCCACCTGCGTCCAAACTTCACGAATGTAAAATATCCTCTCTGGGCGCCCGTCCATTTGATCGAGCGTCCGTCCATTTGAGCGGGACATGGGCGCTCGTTCGGCTCGAGATGAGCGCTAGTCGACCGATCAAGACTTGATAATTCCATCTTTATCTTCTTCTCTTCTCTATCCAATTCACCATTATCTCTTTTATCTTGAATTAGCTCGAAATTCATCAACATTTGATCATCAATTGAGCCACATAATTGTACCTATATGACATCAAAAACACATAAAGCATAACATAATTCAATAAACATAAAATCATAATTAAAACATATAAATTCACCAACTTTGCGATTAACTCATTAAAAATGTCATTCGCTCAATTATTCCATTTAAACACGTGATTTCCATGCAATTCATACGAATGTGGGGGAAAATATTACAAAATATAGCATTATAACCCAAGTAAATTCACCTTATGTAATCATCATCAAAACATAAATTTTATTTCCAACAATTTCCCCCTTTTTGATGATGTCAATACCCTCCTTAAAAGCAATGCAAAAAGATAAAAGATGAAATATAATAAGCAACACCATGAACTGAGAAACTGGAACTTTATTTGATAGCTGAGTTACAAGGTTTGAATACAACATAAGTAAAACAACTAAATTCAATGTCCTGGTTGATTATCATAGTTCTCTGCAACAATTCTCATTTCCTCATTCGTGGCTGAATGTTCAATTCCATGAACGCTTGCCCAAATGTTCCATGACTAAGATAAATTGTTTTTCTTGAAAAATTTACTTTTGAATAGAGCTGCGAATGTAAAGACTGATGTCCTGAGTCTTTCATTGGTGGCTGTTCTCAGTAGAGTTTGAATAAATTCAGGTTCAGCCTTTTCAACTTTCTCTGAAGCTTTATCTAAGGTACCATCTCGCTTCCCATTTCTTGATTTATTCCAATAGTACACAAGTATCTTCGCATGTGTAGAAATGTTTCAAGAGATTCTTCTTTGATACTCCTTCTTTCTCTGGTAAATCCTTGAATAAATTGTAGAGGCGAGAATCGGACCAACTCTTTTGTCGGTTGGTTACGAGTATTTAACAATCAGTTTCATCTCCTCATCAGTAAAATCTCCTATTGCTTTCTTCATTCACTCAACTTATCATCAACATTTGTGAGGGCTTGTGGCATTTTAATTTGCATGGACTTTTAAGATATCCAAACTTTCCCCTTATTGACATCATCTTTATTAATCAGGCTTTTGATGTAAGCATTCAATGTTTGTTGAGTTGATGCCAATATGGTTTGAGCCACAAGCCCGAGTCCTTTAAGCCCTGTTCCATTAAAAACATTCTCGCCCACTAGATTCACGAGAATGCCTTCCCATCTGTCTTGAGTTTCATTTTTCTTTGTGACATGTTCAGTGGTTGTTTTTCGAATCTCAAGCAGAGTGGTTTGACAATTGTCATTCACAGTATCCATCTTCTTTTCAAGTTTGGATCGTTCATCTTGGTGGCTTCTAAGGATTTTAGAACTTTTCCGAATAAGCTCATATCATCCTTTTGAATTCTGAGTATCTCATTGTGATAATATCTAATGAGATCAACTTGAGTAGGAACATCTTGTGAACTTCTTTATTGTTGTTCCTTTGACTTGCTTGTCTCAGCCTCTGTTAAATTAGTTTGCTTTAGTTTTTTATAAATAAAAAAGGGGGGGGATTAAAAAAAAGGAAATAAAGTTGGGTAAGAGAACGATTTCCTTCAATTTCTCCCTACATTCAGCTGATTGTCTTTTCTCTTCCGACTGTTTCTCAGTTTCCTCCAATCTTGATGAACCAATAACTTTTGCAGGTGACAAATGTACTTCCAGTTCATCATCTGAGTCTTCTTCAGGTATGTCTGCCAATGTTTTTTCTATTTCAAGTGTGGATTTATCAGTGCGAGATTGGTAACCTCCTTCTGCTCCTTTGTCCGACTGAGTTTCAGATAAGCTGTCAGAACTTGAGCTTCCACTGCCTCCATCAGAACTACTAGAGTCTTCATTAGTATTTTGTTCTATCGCAGTTTCCTTTTCTTGTATAGAGGCAAGAATCCTCTTTTGTAGGTCAGGATCTTCCTCAAAATCATCATCAACATTCTTCTTAGAGCTTCCACTGGCTAAGGCTTCCTTCCAATAGCTGTTTCTGATCAACGCATACCCTTGATTTAGGAATTCTTCTGTATTGATTATCTCCATTAAACTTGTAATGTTGTATAGATCGAATACCCATTTCTCAATAATCTCCATTTCTGCACGCTGACTTCTTTGATCATTTATAGAACTAAACTTCCAAGTTCTGTATCTTTGCAATCGCTCATAATCAGCTTTCAATAGTTCTGTATGAGCAGATGGAGATTTGAATGGTGTGAGGGTGTCTTCGGAATCCCTTGTGATCTCATGATCTTCTCCTTGAGTAGGAACTTCAATTTGAATGGGATCATCAGTTTGCACAAGATTTGTTCTGCTGGTTTCTCCCTCTGCAGTAATTGAGACAACTGATGTTCCTTTTTCAATATCAAAGGCTGAGATTATTGGCTCTGTTTGCAAAACTTTTTCACTTGCAACTTCTTCAGCGGCTTGTTTTTCACTTTGCTCAGGTTCCAATTCAACAATTGGAACTTCTTCCATTGTGTGTCCAGTGGGTTCAGTTTCATGAACTTGTTCATTCAATTGAATAAACTTGGTTGATTCTGTTGTTGCTTGACCTCCTTTTCTTGATTTGAGAACACGAAAATTCTTTGGCGATTTCCTCTTGTTCCAAGCTGGGTACAGATTCTTGAGGAGTAGACCTAGACTTTGAAAGCAACATAAGCATGTTCAATGTTGTTTCATCAATCAGTCTTTCATCACTATCTGATTCTTCATTATCGGGATCAGTTCTCAGGGTCTGTTCCCCCTAAGTTACAGCTTCTTTCTACAAGTTAGTTTCAACAGTCTGTTCTCTGTTGATAACTTCAGTTTCTTCCATTATTTTCATTCCTTGTGAATGCATAGCTTCTTCTTGAGTTGGTAAAACCTCAGTTACCGAAATTGGAATGGATTCGGTGAGATTAATTTCAGTTTGCACTTCTGGTGCTGACCTGTCAGCAACTTCAGTTCTAGTTTCTTGAGTTGATGACATATCTATCGATTTTTCAGTTACGCCTCTTCCTGTTTCTTCCAACTGCTTTCTTCTTTTCTTCAAGTCTTCAATTTGTGCAAACACTTCATCTCCAGTTGCAGGTTCTTTTGATTTCCTGCTTTTCTTCTTCTTGAGTTCAGTCTCAGTTTTCTCAGCTTTCCTTTTCCTTGTCTTTTCTTCCTTAATATCAATCTTTCCATCAGCAACAGGTGTTTCTTTCCTCTTAGCAACTCCAAAGTGATCGAGTATCTTTTGGACTACTAATGCTAGAGTTTTCTTGTGATAAAATCTTCCTTTCTTCACGTCGGTCTTCTTTTTGGGTACATCAATTGATTGTGCTATCAATTGATCAAATAGATACCTTGCCCAATTGAAATCTTTTTCAAACCAGATTATATAAAGCAAATCTAGTTTTGCTCCAGATAAATTGCTGAAGTTTCCAGCATTCCCAATTATGCAATTTGCCAGCAACTTTGAAAGAAAATTAAATTCTGGCTTGAGCAGGCTTGTGCTCCCCGTCTGTAAGACAGCAGATTCACCATTAATTGCTATATCTTTCCATAATTTCTCTTTCTGTTCCTTGGTCAACTTAATGGTCATTGCTTTGCTCCTCCATTTGTCAAACCCAAAGATTTTCGCAATTAAATCTTGATGACTTTAATTTCCTTATAACTTACAAAGTGGTGATATAGGTTTGTGTGTCTTCTCCTTCTACAGGTTGTTCTACCAAATTGATAGAAGTCTCCGATGCTTTCTAAACAAACACTTTTTAGATCGATGTTGAAAGCGACTTCAGGTCCTTTATTTTTCGAATTTTTGTCGCAATAGAATTGATTAGAGTTTGATCAACATACTTTGCAATATATTGATCAAAAGAAGCGATCATTCCAGGTTCAACATGAGTGAAAGTCATTTTTCTGGATTTGATTGAAAATTTGAAAATTTGAAATTCAGAGAGTAGATTCAGAGTTCAAGCGTAAAGAATTTAAATAAAAGAAAATTCTGGATATTTATAATTTGGAGTGGGGGTAGTTAAGAATTGAGTGGGACTTAAAACGTCTTGTCATAAATGTGTTGAGATTGCGAAAAGGTGGATATGTGGAAATTATGAACGGTTTAGATTGAGAAGGACCACGTCTTTTCTTGATAACCGTAGCTAGATAAAAGTGAGTAAAGAGGGTACGGTGTATTAACAGCTGTATATTCTCAGTTTTGTCCTCATGCTAAATTCATAAACTCAGTTGTGAATACAACTCAGTTTTGTGAATTGCATTTTTCAGTTCTCAGCTGGTTGTCTTTCTCCTGCAAGAATCCCCCTCTCACAGATTAGTGAATAGCATTGAATATTACCACTAGCGCGAGGCTACATTGGTAACATTACTACAAGCCCAGTGTTTAACGCATTGTCAAAACACAGATAATTCTCAAGCTTATTACTCCGCTTTGATGGCTAGAAGATAGGAATACATCAGCAGATAAATTTCGACACTAAGTCTGCATAACCAATCATCTTTGGAATGTACACATAATTCTTCTTAGTTATTATAATTCGTGCGGTATTCGTCGATAAAAAATGAGTAATCGAATAATAAATAACTACTTGCCACAGTCGGCATGAATATCCTTAAATTTACATTCACATAAGTATAAAATGATCACGTACTCATGCAACTTGGATCCTTCCCTACTAATTCCATGTTTTAGAACTCAGAATTCTAAGGGTGTGAGATAAGTACTTTGGCATTTGTTCAATTTTTTCATTTTTCACCGTTTCATTCAATTGTTCAATTATAACACATCAAATCTAAGTCTCCTAACCCCCACTTAAACATGGCATTGTCCCCAATGACAAATAAAAAGGAGAATATAAGAAAAAATCTTAGCTCTAGAAACGGCCCTCAAGTAGATGCAGGATATAGTTGTAGTCCAAGCACGTCGTGGAGAAGCAAACGAAAACCTGTTTAAGCAAACCAAACAGAAACTCCACGAAACCGTTAATAACATGTCAATGGATGTTACAAAATAATTTGGCAGTAATTAGATATAGAATATCCTATTGGACTTATTTTTAAGTTTTAGTGATGAGTGCCAGACTAGCTGTTATAGAGCAAAGGCAAAAAGATGTCTAGATCAAATGTATAGGTTTATTAGAGTTTGATCTTGTATAGGTTTGATCAAACAAGCACTGTAAAAGGTCAGCTGATCTACATCAACAGACTTGTCTATATCAGTAGGGTACATAGGTCATTAGACTAGTCTGGAACCTGCTGAAGACTGAAGGCTGAGGGCTCAAACTCAGTTATTGAAGGCTAAGGGATCAAACTTAGTAATTAAAGTCAAGGATATCAGAATTTAGGGAAGTCTGTGATGACCTAAACTGATTACATATACCTTGTGTACAAGGTCTAAGTTCCACAAGTTAAGTGGTGATTGGAACTTAGTTATATGGAAAATGGTGTAATCTAACCTCATAAATAAAAGTTAGATAAAAGAAGTCAGCTGCATTGTCTTATAGACACAGCAAAACATGGATCAACTGACTAATATGTACTTCAGCAGTCTCATGATTACAGGAACCTGCTGATACATATACTTCGAATTATTCAAAGGTTACATTGGAAGATTACAAAGAAAGGGACAGCTAACAACATCTGATTTTATCAAACAAATCAATGGTTAAGATCAAATGGACGTTGGAAAGATTCAGACCTTTATCCAAGGATACAAGTCAAAGGGTGCACAGACTGAAAACTGTCAAAAAGCAGTCTGACAGTGTCAGTACTATGAACAGTGACATAAAGCAAGTCAAATAAGACAAATCTGAAACGGCTATGTTTGAATTTCAAACATAAGTCACAAGGATTCCTACCTATAAATAGAGGACTCCAAATTCAGATACAAGTGATCAACATTGATGAAAAATAAGGATCTATCTTAAGTTATCAGATTTCAATCGATTAAACACCCTGCTGATCCTACTGAGTATAAGGCTACTGATCCCGTATATTTCTTCAAGTGTAATCTGAATTCAAGCTACATCAAGTTTACACACTTGAAGACATCAAGCTGCTGATCATATCATCCTGATCAAGCTGCTGAAAGCTGAATCACTTACTTGATTCAAACTTTCTTTTACAAGGAATCTCATGAAGACAATGAAGCAACATTTTTGTGTCAAGGATGGTTGTTTGTGGTGGAGTGGTGAAGAGGCAATCCTACCCTTCAAGGACCAGTGGAAGACTTTGGAGCAAACAATCCTACTGCTCCAAGTGTTCGGTTTGTGAAGCCATAGTTATTGGTGAAGGACAAGTAACTTAGGGATTTTTGTAATGACTACCTCAAGAATCTCTAGTGAATTACCTCCAACATCACAGGAGAAGAGTGGGCTGACAGGATTACACCATCTGAAACCACTATAAAATCTGTCTACTTATTTTTCTGCATTTATATTCTGCACTTTGGATATTTAACACATCAATCTACTGAACCTAGCAACTGAATCACACACATACACTACTGAGTATCTAATACTTGGTATCATATTTAACAACAAGTAATAAGACTTAAATTTTGATATATTCCGCTGCACAAATTCAGTAAACTCAACAATCAATGAGACTCTGAGTATCGCCAGACTCATCGACCGATCGGTAGGTCGGGTTGCCGAGTTTGTTAACTCCAAAAGTTTTAAGTGTTAAGTTTATTTCCCTTCTAAACTTAACCAAAGCCTTTTCAAGGACCAACAATTGGTATCGAGCGATTTTACATTGGAAGTAATCCTACTTGTTGTGCTTGTTAAAATACTTTGAAAACTTTTTCATGTTTCTGATTTTCAAAGCTTTGCATCATGGATAACAATCCGTATGCTAGAACAATGTTGATGTGTTCTTTAGATCGTTTTGATGAGTATAAACGTCGTATGCAGGCTTATCTAGCTGCAACACATGATTAAATGATAGATGTGCTGACAGATGGACCACTGGAGATTACCAAGTCAGTAACAGTGGGAGATGAGACACAGTACATTCCAAAACCAAAAAGGGAATGAACAGCTGAAGATAGAAAAAGAGCATATCTCAACAATATTGCAATTGTTATCATATACAGAACCTTGGATAGCAATATCTATATGAAGGTAAAGGATTGCAAGACTGCAAAGGAACTTGGGACAAGTTGTAATTAATCTGTGAAGGCACTGATGCAATCAAAAAGAACAAGATCAGTGTGGCAAAGAAGAAGTTCCAGGAGTTCAAAATGAAACCAAATGAGACCATTGAACAAATGGAATCAAGATTCAATGCAATCATGGATGAACTCACCCTACTGAGTGTGAAGTACTCACAAGAAGAAATCTACTCAAAAATCCTGGAAGCATTACCTGTAAAAGAAGTTTGGGAGATGAATGTGACTTCTATAGAAGAAATGAGGAGTTTACATGAAGAAGACACCTTCAAACTGTTTTCAGATCTTAAGGCCTATGAATTTAGCAAAAAGCTTGTGCTTGAGACTGAAAAAGAAGAGCCAAAGACCACTGCGTTGCCTGCTTCACATCAAGAAGAAACATCAGGAGCTCAAGATGATCTACTGGATGAGATGCAAGAGCAGATTGCCCTACTGATATTGAAAATCAGAATGATGAAATCAGGAAAGGGTTCTCCAAGGAATTTCGCAAAGAAATTCAGTGAAAAGAAGAAGGGTGAATCAAAGAAAGATAATGATTACTTGTGCTATCATTGCAAGAAACCAGGACACTTCAAACCTGACTGTCCTGAATTAAAACAGAAAAAGGAACCTAATTATCTTTGCTTTAATTGCAAGAAGCCTGGACATTTCAGACCTGATTGTCCAGACCTACTGAAGAGAAACAGCAAACAAAGAAGATCTAGCAAGAAAGCTATGGTTGCTGAAGATGAATCAGGATATGAAGTAGAATCAGAAAAGGGAAATGAATTTGATGATACTGCACTTGTTGCTGAGATGGAAGATTATGCTTTAATGGCTAATATGGATGAAACAGAGGAGGTATACACTGTATCTTTAAACACTACTGGAAGTGATTGTGAATCAACTTGTGGTTCAAATCCTAAAAATTTCGACAATGAAGAAACTTTGGATGCCATCCTTAATCAATCGAGGATAATACAACTGTTATGAGATTGTGAAGGCTGAAAAGAAGCTCTTCAATCGAAGTTGAAAGATTAAATGTTGAATTAAGAGTTCTCAAAGGAAAGGAAAAGTAGTTGGACAGAATCAAAGATAAGCCTCGCCGTGACAATCAATAGTCTGCTGAATCTTTGAACAATCTTGTTCATCCACTTCATTCAAATCTGAAATCCTTATGGTGACAGAGCAGGCTTGGATTTGGAATCGAACAATCTAATAAGAGTGGATCCAAGCAAGGTTATGAACCTAGTACCGAGTAATTGGTCCTAAGTTTGTGCTCAGATAAGATCCAACTCCCAAAAGAGTTGTTGAAGCGTAAATCCATCGAGAAAGCTTCAAGGAAGCAAAATCGAAGTCAAGGAAGTCAACGACTCTAATAAAAAGAATAAATCTAAAAATAGGACTGCTGTACCTTCTAGACCTGCTGATAGCAGACCTGCTACCAAGTCTGCTAGACCACAAAAAGGGAAAAACCAGAAATATTCCAAGGATAAGAATCCTAAACCCAAAAATGCTAATCATTCAAGGGATACTTATCTCAGGGGAAAGGTAGATTGTTCCCTATTGATGATGATTGGAATATTCCTGCACCCACTGCTAGAAACAACAGATATAACCATGCTTCTAGGGTAAAACCTAAGCAATGGAATCAGCAGAGGGCTCAACAGAGGACTTATACAAGACCTCAGCAGGGACCTTAGCAGACTCCATATTACAGGGCTATTCCTAACAGACAGCAAACCAATGGTTACGCTAATGCTTCTAACAACAGAAATCACTTTAAACAACATTATATTCCTAAAGGCCAGAAAGCATTTGTGAATCCTACACAACCAACTGTTAGACCTTATGGATGTGTAGAATACATGTATGAACCAAAGTATGATACCTTTCAAAGAAGACCTTATGGAAATTTGCCAAGGGTCATGCTTACCACTGACCATTATGCACCCAAACAGATTTAGGTACCTAAAATGCATTAACATTGTTTTGTAGGGTGTCTGGTACTTTGACAGTGGATGTTCCAGACATATGACAAAGAATAAGCACTGTCTGTCAAGTTATGTGGCAAAAGATGGTCCAAGAGTGAATTTTGGCAACAAGAACACACCGGGATACACAAGAGGATATGGCACACTTGTGAGAAATGGATTAACAATCAGGAATGTTTCATATGTGGAAGGACTGGACTACAACCTACTGAGCACTGGACAGTTTTGTGACATGGGATACAAGGTCACTTTTGACAAAAACACATGTATTTTCATTAGTGAAAGAGGTGATCAAGTTGTGTTGGTTGGAAGAAGACAACAAAACATGTATGTTGTGGATTGGTCTACTGCTGTTCTAGATTCATGCCTGATTGTGCATACCAAGTCAGAACTCAATTGGTTATGACATAAGAAGTTGAATCATCTAAATTTTGATGATATCAATCAGTTGGTAAAGAAGAAACTGGTGATTGGTTTACCTGAGATCACATTCAAGAAGGATGCAATATGTGATGCTTGTCAGCAAGGTAAACAGACAAAATCAAGCTTCAAATAAAAAACTAAGCAATCTACAAAAAGAGTTTTGGAGCTGATGCACATGGATCTGTTTGGACCAGTAACACCAACAAGTGTAACAGGAAATAAGTACACCTTAGTGGTTGTGGATGATCATTCAAGATACACTTGGGTAGTATTTATGAACAGGAAAAGTGAAACACTTCAAAAGATGCCTGAACTTTTGAAGAGATTGCAAAATGAGAAAAGTTTGATAGTGGTGAAGATCAGATTAGATAAGGGTACTGAATTTCTCAATAAAGTCATAAGAGAATATTGTCAACAGAATAGTGTACTACATCAACGGGCTGCTGCTGGTACACCTCAGCAAAATGGGGTTACTGAAAGAAGAAATAGAACTCTAAAAGAAGCAGGAAGAACTATGATTTGTGAAGCATTGCTGCCTGAAAGATATTGGGCTGAAGCAGTTAATACAGCATGCTATACACAAAACAGAACATCAGTGAACAAGAAGCTGCTGAAGACACCTTATGAGATTTGGAATGGAAGAAAACCTAATATATCTTATTTCCATCCATTTGGAAGCAAGTGTTTTATCTTGAATCATAAGGAACAATTGAAGACATTCCAACCAAAATCAGATGAAGGAATTTTCTTGGGATATTCTTCAGTCAGCAAGGCATTCATGGTACTGAATAAAAGGACACTGAAACATGAAGAACAATACATGTTGTGTTTGATGAACCTAAGTTCACTGGAATGGAAGATGAAGCTTCAGAACCTGCTGAGAATCAATAAGTCACTGATCCAGAATGTGTTGAAGTTTTTGAAAGATTCAATGACTTAAAGGTTTCTGATTCTGCCCCTATTGAACACCCTGCTGGTGAGAATACAGATGCAACAACTGAAGCAGTTCAAGGATCTACTGAACCCCCTATTGAAGAAATAGCAGACCCTACTGAAGATGATGTTCCTGAGAATCAATCTAACCAGAATCCACAATGGTTAAGAGATCACCTCTTTGAACAAGTTATTGGCAACATACAAAGACAAGGTGTGAGGACTTGAAGACAGTTAGAAGCAATGTTTACTTGCTTTCTATCTCAAATGGAACCTAAAGTTGTTGAAGAAGCAATATCAGATCCAGATTGGATAATTGCTACGCAAGAAGAGTTGAATGAATTTGAAAGAAATCAAGTTTGGACACTAGTGGAAAGGCCTAATCATGCAAGTATAATTGGTACAAAATGGGTATACAGAAACAAATTGGATGAATCTGGTACCATTGTGAAAATAAGGCCAGACTAGTAGCAAAAGGCTATTCTCAAGCAGAAGGAATAGACTTTGATGAGACATATGCCCCTGTTGCAAGATTGGAAGCTATAAGATTATTCTTGGCATATGCTTCATATAAAAACTTCAAAGTATATCAGATGGATGTCAAGAGTGCATTTTTGAATGGCATTCTGGAGGAGGAGGTCTATGTTCAGCAACCACCTGGATTTGAAGTTAAAGATCAAGAAGATAAAGTGTATAGACTCAATAAAGGACTCTATGGTTTGAAACAAGCACCAAGAGCATGGTATGAGACTCTATCTCAATTCTTGGTAGACAATGGTTTTACCAAAGGTACCATTGACAAGACTCTTTTCAGAATCAATGAAAGAAACAACACTCTGCCGGTACAAATTTATGTGGATGACATAATATTTGGTTCTGAAAATGAATTGCTCTGTGAGAAGTTTGCAAATTTGATGAAAAGTAAATTCCAAATGAGTATGATGGGAGAAATGAACTACTTTTTGGGATTGCAAGTCAAACAGATGAAAGATGGAATCTTCATTCATCAAACCACATATACCAAGGAGCTACTGAAGAAATTTGGTATGGAAAATAGCACCAATGTATCAACACCAATGAGTACAAACATTAGATTGGATGAAGACAAAGATGGAAAAGATGTTGATCAGACTTTATACATAAGGATGATAGGTAGTCGGCTGTATCTTACTGCCAGCAGACCTGACATATCCTTTGTTGCAGGTGTTTGTGCAAGATTTCAATCAAAACCTAAAGAAAGTCATTTAGCTGCAGTCAAAAGGATTCTCAAGTATCTAAAAGAGACTCTAGGAGTAGGGATATGGTATTCAAAAGATGGAAGTTTCAAGGTTATATCCTACTCAGATTCTGATTATGCTGGATGCAAAATTGATAGAAAAAGCACCACAGGAACCTGTCAGTTATTGGGAAATAGACTGGTTTCCTGGTTTAGCAAGATACAGAATTCTATATCAACTTCCACCTCTTGAAATTTGAATATATTCTTTCTTTGGAAGTTGTTTGTGCACAAATATTGTGGTTAAGACAACAATTAAGGGATTATGGAATTGAAGAAAGAGAAATTCCAATAATGTGTGACAACACAAGTGCAATTGCAATCACAGAAAATCTTTTTTTGCACTGAAGAACCAAGCATATTGATGTGAGACATCACTTCATAAGAGATCATGTTGAAAAGAAAGATGTGGTGGTTCTGTATATCCCCACTGAAGATCAACTTGCTGATATTTTCACTAAACCATTAGATAGTGAAAGATTTGCTATGTTAAGGACTAAACTTGGGATCATAAAAGTTGACTGATATATCTGTGATCCGCAGTGTACTGGAATTTACCAAGGGGATTAGTCTTTGCTATGTTGGGTGAGCTCACTTAACAGACTAGTCATTGGTATCAACAATTCCATGTACTTATGTTTGGACAATTGAGCAAATGAAGTTGCCAAGGGGATTGGTCTTTGTCATGTTGGGTGAACTCACTTGACAGATCAGTCATTGGTATTAAACTTCATCTTGTATTATCAATTGAACAAAACAAGGAGGAATAGAAGTTCAACAGAGTAATTTCATCAAGAGTTTGAGGCAAATTTGTCAACAGGCCGAGCCAAGTCTCATCGATGACAAGGTCTTTGAAGGAAACGTTACTCAGTCAAACTTACTAAAGTCAAAAAGCAAATGGTAGGATATTTATTCTATCCTTGTAACCGTAGTTACACGATCTGACGGTTACAAAACGTTATGAAAAAGTAATGGGCCACGTGTCAAGACAACATTCACTCAGATTTAATCGTGGTTAATACCACTGTACGTGCTCTGACAGTTACAACTACCCCTGTCTATATATACAGACATATATACAGAGTTCACACTCACAACTCTCAATCTGTGATTTCTCTAAAATTACTTTGTGTGAACACATATTTGAACACCTTCTTCTTCATCTTTCTCAAATTTATCATGGCAAACAAGGATGAAGTTCATATTGGCACCAGTCAAAGTGTAAGAGGCTATGTGATTGACTGTCACTCTCCTGAACTAGCCATTAACATAGGACGAAGAATCAGACGGTTTGCTGATTTGGAAAACATCCTCAACAGAAGGCTGGAACGAATTTCATATGTTAATGTGTTAGAGTTCTGGAAGAACATTGTTATACATGAAGGTAGGGAGGCCTTCACTACAACAGTAAATGGAAGAGAGATACAAATTTCCTCAGACCTACTGAGAGAATTATTCCATTTTGGACCTGGAAATAATGCCCCCACAAATCCAGAAGCTATGAATCTGCCCAGGATTAAGTTTGTAGATGCTATAAAGACAAATGATAAGATAGCTTCAAATCTAGGCATTAATGTGAAGCATATTGGTTATGAGTATAACCTGCTGAGCAAATTAATTGCCAAAACTATTTTGGGATTCGTTGGGAGTCTAGATACATTGTCTGGACCTAAGATAGATATGCTGATCATCAACTGCAGGAGTATGAAGTTTTATTGGGATGGATTCTTCATACACTACATAAAGAAGGTGTTTACTAAAGATAGAGATTGTACAAGGAAGTCCAAAACCAAGCCCCTAGGTCTACTAATTCAGACTTTGTTGAATCATTTTCAGATACCTGATATTTCATATGAAAAGATTAACAAATCAAGGTATAAGCCAGAAGTTACTACTCCTATTCCTGGCTTAGATGATGAAGAAGATGTGGATGATGAAGCCACATAAAGTGATGATGAAGGAGGAGATGATGATGCTGGTGGTGAGCATGTCAAGCAAACTATTAAGGAAGTTACTAAGTCTACTGCACCTAAGAAGGCTGCTGAGACGAGAAAGGCTGCCGACACAAGAAAAATAACAGAAATGTTAACGCCTAGGAAGACAAAGAAGCCGACAATTGAAGTTATTGATATAGCTGAAATTACAAGGAAGAGGAAAGCTACTGAAATTGAAGAAGAGCAACTTTCCAAAAGAATGAAAGAAATTGCCAAGAAGAAGAAACATGGCAAAGGAAAACAATTGAGGATTTTGGAGACTCAAAGGGAAGAAGAAGAAGTAGGAGAGGCTATTGAGGCTGAGCCCTTGACAATTATCAAGCCTATTGAGAAAGAACAGATTTTTGTTGAGAAATCTACTGGAGAATCACAGCAGGTTGCTGAACCTGAGCCTGCTGAAGAAGTGGAATCCTCACCTGTAAAGGCTGCTGAGCCTAATGAAGCTGCACAAGTTGTTGTTGAGCAACTTGTTGAAGACCCACAGTAGACTACTGAGTCTGTGCCTGTTGTGGAAGCTGAGACATTGGTACAAGACCCTGCAATTTTTGCAAGAAGTCAGGGGGAAGAGCAGTCCGCTGCTAACCCTGCTAATGAGCATGTAAGTCAGGGGGAACCAAGTATTGAACAAATGGAGGTAGTAGGCTCTAATATACAACTTGAGCAACCTACTGACCTAGAGGCATCTGTTGAAGAAACTATGACTCTGCTGGTTGAGACCTTTGGAGGTCAGCAGAGTGGACAGACAGCTCCTAGAAAGCCAAGCATGCCCTTTGAATGACAAGAGAAAAAGAAGAAAGAAGAATATGTTGATCCAAAGCTCCAGCTGGTAGCTGATTACTTTCAGTGGAAGTTTGGTTTTTATAAAAGACAAAAGCCAGCTGCAGAACCAATGACAGATTTTTAGGAGTGGCTTTTGAGAAATTAGGAGTGGAGAATCTGCTGGATTTGGTTGATACCTCTCTGTTGGAAGCAAGATTGATGGATCTTATTGATGAACAAAAGCAGGATGAGGGTATCAAATTTAGAGATCCAAGAGATGAATCTGATAGTGATGACTCTTCATCATCTAATTCTGGTGATGATCATCCCTCTGGTCCAGGAGGAGTCAGTGGGACTGCAATGATCATTAAACCAAGAGTAGAGCAGTCTACTAATGCTAGACAGTCTATTGAGAGACATGAAAATGAACATATGGATAAGGATCTGGAGGATCTCACCATAGATGGTCTGGAGGCCTTGATAAATGATGGGATAAATCTTGGAGGCAACAGACTGGTTGGTGCTTTAGATACTTCATTTGTTGTGGAAGCTACTGAGCAATCTGATGATCAACAGAATGATGATTTGGATGATGAGAGGATCACTGATCATAGTGAGCCTGATGTCAATTCTGAGGATTCAATTCAATATCAAGACTGGATTGACACTCAGGACACTCTATTCCAAGCTGCCAATACTCTAAGAAGGATTGCCCATGCTGAAGGGTTCCAAGAAGAAAATAGGACTGAATTCCCTGCAATCCTTGTACAAAGAGTGCTAACCACTGAGGAACAGACAATGATTGCATAGAGATTGGACATGGTGATGGGATTTGAAGGATCACCATTGTTGATTGAGGAGGTACAGGTTGCTGAGATACAAACAGCACCTGAACAAAGGTTTGAACAGGAGGTACATGTTGCTGAGGTACAAACAACACCTGGACATTGGTTGGAACTATCTATGGGTTTGGAGGTAACCCCTGCTGCTGTTGGAAAACAAGCTGCTGTAGTAGAGCCTTCTGGAGGAAAGGTCACTGAGGGTAAGGATAGTCAGCAGACTGCTGTTGTTGATGAAGATGAACATCTACTGGACTATGACTACAGAGATGAGGAATTTCAAGTGCCTGAGGAAGAACCAATAGATGATGAACCTCAACAGGCATTTGTACCAGTTTTTTAAGAACCTGCTCTAGATCCTATTCTAGAAGAATTCCAAGGCCCTAACTCTGCTGGAAGGGATATGAGCTATGCCTTGGTTATCAGCAGACAGAGGCAACAGTACAATGTAGAAGAGCCTGCTGATGGAGCTAATGGAGGAATGGCTGATGGGGTACCAGCACATGTTGTGGAAGAGTTGAGGGCTGTCAGAAATGACATAACAAGGTTAAGAACTCAATTGGACAGGCAAGAGCAGAGGTTTGAAGACTTAATGAATTTAGTGGAGAATAGAGGAAGAACTATTGAGACTGTTGCTTCCAATATTACCTCCACCCAGTATGCTATTGCTGACCTTGCTCTGGATGTAAAGGGGATCAGACATGGAAATACAATGAAGGAGAAGTTTCTGAAAGATCAACTTGAAGCCATCCACCATAAACTTGATAAACTTGCTGAGGCACCCAAGCCTGCTGTTCCTGAGCCTGCTGTGCCTGAGCCTGCTGGATCACTTCAACCTACTGGATTGGATCCTAAGTTTACTGAGAGGATCAATCTACTGGAGCAAACTATGCAAGCACGGATTACTGCAGTTGATACAAGAACTGAAATTATGGAAGGACAACTGAGTACTCTAGTCACCACACCTAAAAGTGTTCATGGCTTGCTGTCCCGTTTTGTTGATGATGTCAATAAGGGGAAAGAGAGTCAGACAGCTATAGCAAAAGAGGCTGCTAGGATCTTTGCAAAGAAAAGATGGGAAGATGACACTAATACATTCAGAGAACCTGCACCTGGCAGACTTCCACTCACTAATGATCTTCTCAAAGAATATAAGAAAGTTTACAACATCAAAAGGAGACCTTATCATGACAAGGGATTTCATGAAGGGTTGAACTCCTTTCTGGGACTCAAGTTTTGGGAAGCAAGAGTCAAAGCCTTGAGAGCTTCTCATAGAGGTGGAAGAGGTGGAAGGAGTTTACCTACCACCAATGCAAAGGAATCACTGAATGAATTTAAGGAAGTTTACATACGTTTAGGCTTTAGAGTACACCAGATTAATCTCACTCTGCCTGAAGCATGGAAGTGGTGGAAAGAAGTGAATCCTCACATTGATTTCTCTCTTATTAAAAATGAATGGATGAGAGAAATGATTAGAGAGATAAGAGCTTATCAAGAGCAAGTAGAGAAGGCAAGAGAAGAAAGAGAAAGAAGACACTAGATCAAAGATACTTTATCTCGCTTTATATTTTCTTTGAATCTAGATCAGTAATACTTTTGAACAAATGATTATAATGAGAGATGACTAAGTTTGTTCTGTTCTTGTTTTTAATCTTTTTGCTTTGCTGTAAGGAGGGTATTGGCATCATCACCAAAAAGGGGGAAATTGTTGGACTTATTTTTAAGTTTTAGTGATGAGTGATGATTAGTCATTATAGAGCAAAGGCAAAAAGATGTCTAGATCAAATGTATAGGTTTATTAGAGTTTGATCTTGTATAGGTTTGATCAAACAAGCACTGTAAAAGGTCAGCTGATCTACATCAGCAGACTTGTCTATATTAGTCGGGTACATAGGTCAGTAGACTAGTCAGGAACCTGCTGAAGACTGAAGGCTGAGGGCTCAAACTCAGTTATTGAAGGCTAAGGGATCAAACTTAGTAATTAAAGTCAAGGATATGGAATCAGAATTTAGGGAAGTCTGTGATGACCTAAACTGATTACATATACCTTGTGTACAAGGTCTAAGTTCCACAAGTTAAGTGGTGATTGGAAGTTAGTTATATGCAAATTGGTGTTATCTAACCTCATAATTAAAAGTTAGATAAAAGAAGTCAGCTGCATTGTCTTATAGACACAGCAAAACATGGATCAGCTGACTAATATGTACTTCAACAGTCTCATGATTACAGGAACCTGCTGATACATATACTTCGAATTATTCAAAGGTTACATTGGAAGATTACAAAGAAAGGGACAGCTAACAACCTCTGATTTTATCAAACAAATAAATGGTTAAGATCAAATGGACGTTGGAAAGATTCAGACCTTTATCCAATGGATACAAGTCAAAGGGTGGACAGATCAAAATGTCAAAAGCGATCGACGTTGTCGAGATTTATGAACATGTGATGAAAGCAAGTCAAATGGGACAAATCTGAAACGGCTATGTTTGAATTTCAAACATAAGTCACAAGGATTCCTACCTATAAATAGAGGACTCCAAATTCAGATACAAGTGATGAACATTGATGAAAAATAAGGATCTATATTAAGTTATCAGATTTCAATCGATCAAACACCCTGCTGATCCTACTGAGTATAAGGCTACTGATCCAGTATATTTCTTCAAGTGTAATCTGCATTCAAGCTACATCAAGTTTACACACTTGAAGACATCAAGCTACTGATCATATCATCCTGATCAAGCTGCTGAAAGCTGAATCACTTACTTGATTCAAACTTTCTTTTACAAGGAATCTAGTGAAGACAGTGAAGCACATTTGTGTGTCAAGTAATGTTGTTTGTGGTGGAGCTGGTGAAGAGGCAATCCTACCCTTCAAGGAATAGTGGAAGACTTTGGAGCAGCAATCCTACCTGTTCCAAGTGTTTAGTTTGTGAAACCATAGTTATTGGTGAAGGACAACCAACTTAGGGATTTTTGTAACAGCTACCTCAAGAATATTTAGTGAATTACCTCCAACATCACAGGAGAAGAGTGGACTGACATGATTACACCACCTGGAACCACTATAAAATTTGTCTACTTATTTTCTACATTTATATTCTGCACTAGGATATTTAACACATCAATCTACTGAACCTAGCAACTGAATCACCCACATACACTACTGAGTATGTAATACTTGGTATCATATTTAACAACAAGTAATAAGGCTTAATTTTTGATATATTCCACTGCACAAATTCAGTAAACTCAACAGTCAGCAGACTCTTGAGTATCAGCAGACTACTTACCAGCCAGCAAGCTACTGAAGTTGCTGAGTTTGTTAACTCCAAAAGTTTTAAGTGTTAAGTTTATTCACCCCCCCTCTAAACTTAACCAAAGCCTTTTCAAGGGACCAACATATCCAAAAACAAATTAATCCACTTTATTTCATACAACCAACGACAAGGAAAACCAAAGAGTTAAAACTACAAAACTCACATGGCGGCTATCAAGGAAAAAACCTCGTTTATTCCGAACATAGAATCGGAACATGGCGAGATGAAAAAAACCTTAACAGTCTCATGCTACTTTATTCATGCAAAACAAAAACAAAAGATAGTTTTTAAGAAATAGTTCTGAGGTTATAGTCGTCAACTCGACTTAGTTCAACGATGGCCTAATGATAGATGTGATCTTTGAGAGTGAAGACTTCCTCCTCCGTTCCTTGACCAAGACCAATGTAATGTTTCACATGGTGTCCATTAACCACAAAAGTGGATTGATCCTTAAGGTTTAATACCTCAACAGCTCCAGAAGGGAAAACCTTACTCACTTGATAAGGGCCTTACCATCGTGATTTTAACTTGCCAGGAAAAGTCTCAAGCGTGAATTGTAAAGAAGAACCAGATCGCCTTCCTTAAAGGTGCGGTCCAAAATTTTCTTATCATGAAATTTCTTTGTGCACTCCATAAATATTTTTGCATTCTCATAAGCTTGCAGACGAAACTCCTTCTAGGCGAATCAATTCCAACAATCTTCTTTCTCCAGCTAAACTCTCATCAAAATTCAACATACGCGTAGCCCACATGGCACGGTGTTCAAGTTCAACCGGTAGATGACATGTTTTTCCAAAAACAATCTTATAAGGGGACATACCAATAGTCGTCTTAAAAGCAGTTCTATAAGCCCATAAAGCATCATCTAATCGCAACGACCAATCCTTTCTAGTCGTATTCACAGTTTTCTCCAAAATGCGCTTTATTTCTCGATTTGTAACCTCAACTTGTCCACTTGTTTGAGGGCGATAAGCAGTAGCTAACTTGTGTCTAACCTCATCCTTAATCATCAACTTTTCAAACGGCCTATTACAAAAATGGCTTCCATTATCACTAATAATGGCACGAGGGATTCCAAACCGCGTTAAAATATTTTTCTTTAAGAACTTCAGTACAACTTTCGCATCGTTAGTAGGCGAAGCAATGGTCTCAACCCATTTGGACACGTAGTCGACTGCCACTAAGATATAGCGGTTGGACAAAGACGAAGTAAAAGGACCCACAAAATCAATACCCCAAACATCGAAGAGTTCGACCTCTAGGATATTCTTTAGTGGCATTTCATTCCTTCTCGAGATATTTCCCGTCATTTGGCAAGAATGACAAGATCTAGCATATTGATGCGCATCTTTGAACAAAGTGGCCCAGTAAAAACCACATTGGAGAACTTTCACATCCGTCTTCTCTCCTCCATAATGTCCTCTGGCCTCATAAGCGTGGCAATGTCTAAGGATATCCTAGCTTAAAAAGATAGGGCTGTTCCCAATAATAGTGCCTAAGATCCTTGAAAAATTTCTTTCTTTCTTAGGGGTTGAGATTTGATGGCAAGTATTTCACGGATAGATAATTCACAAAGTCTTTAAACCATGGTTGTTTCCTTTCCTTCACAACCTCAACACGCGAAGATACCGCATCACAATCATCCTTTCCATTGATAGCCGTGATGGAGAATAATTGTTCATCAGGAAATGTTTCTCCAATCTCGGTCATTGGCTCATTATTCTCTATTTGTAAACAGGAAAGATGATCCGCAACCAGATTCTCAGATCCTTTCTTATCACAAATTTCTACATCAAACTCTTGCAATAGTAGAATTCATCTCAATAACCTTGGCTTGGAATCTTTTTTGGCTAAAAGATACTTCAAAGCCGCATGGTCAGTCCAAACAGTGACTTTAGATCCCACTAGATAAGATCTAAACTTGTCAAACGCAAAGATAACAGCCATAAGCTCTTTCTCGGTAGTTGCATAGTTCCTTTGAGCAGTATTTAGAGTTCGACTAGCATAGTAGATGGGCCTAAAGATCTTGTCTTTCCTTTGTCCTAAGGCAGCACCTCAGCAGTATCGCTTGCATCGCACATCAACTCAAAAGGTAGATTCCAGTCAGGCGTAATCAAGACGGGTGCAGTGATAAGCATGCTCTTTAAATCATTGAAAGCTTTCATGCACTCATTAGTAAACACAAATGGCACATCCTTGGCCAATAACTCAGTAAGAGGTCTACAGATTAAGGAAAAGTCCTTCACAAACCGACGATAGAATCCCGTGTGGGCAAGAAAACCTCGCAATGTCTTAAGATTGGTTGGCGGCGGCAGTTTTTCAATCACCTCTACTTTTGCTCTATCCACCTCTATACCGTTCTTTGAAATACGGTGGCCAAGTACTATACCTTCAGTAACCATAAGATGACATTTCTCCCAGTTAAGCACCAGATTCGTCTCCTCGCATCTCTTAAACACTCTTGCTAGATACGTGAGACATGTATCGAAATCATCTCCAAATACGGAGAAATCATCCATAAAGATCTCTAGGAAATCTTCAACCATATAAGCAAATAGAGAAATCATGCATCTTTGAAATGTTGCTGGTGTATTGCACAAACCAAAGGGCATTCTATTGTAAGCGAAGGTTCTATATGGACATGTAAAAGTGGTATTCTCACGATCCTCAGGTGAGATATGAATTTGATATTATCCCGAGTAACCGTCAAGGAAACAATAAAACGCATGTCCGCTCAGTCTCTCGAGCATTTGATCAATGAAAGGAAGAGGGAAGTGATCTTTGCGAGTAGCATCATTCAACTTCCTAAATTCAATGCACACTCTATGACCAGTAATGAGTCTAACAGGAATTAACTCATTTAACTCATTAGCTTGCACCGTCAAACCCCCCTTCTTCGGAACTACGTGGATCGGGCTAACCCATTCACTATCAGAGATAGGAGAGATGATTCCCATTTCTAACATCTTAATAGATTCATCCCTAACCACGTCCTTCAATTGTGGAGTCAAAATTCTTTGGGGTTGTGCAACTGCTTTCTTTGCAGGATCGACGGAGATTTTATGCATGCACACGCTAGGGCTAATGCCTTTAATTTCAGCTATTGTCCATCCAAATGCTCCGCGATACTCTCTCAACACTCTCATCAGCTTTTCTTCTTGTATTTCAATCAAGGCAGAAGAAATAATAAGCGGCAAGGTCTCGTCTTGAAGGAACACATACTTCAAATGTGCAGGCAGAGGCTTCAATGTCAGATTGGTAGGTGGTTCTTCTAACAAGGTCTTTAACTTTTGTCCGGTTAGCTTAAGTTCAAAGAACTTATGCCATGTCGGTCTATGGTAGAATTTCTCAACCTCGGTAGATTTCATCTCCTCAACATGGCCAGGGGTTCCTCTACTACATCCAGGCCATATCACTTTCTCTTCCTCGCTCTTTTCATATGGCACTTCATCCTCTAATTCCAAGGTAGCCTTGAGGAAATCCTTAATATCCTCATATTGTTGGAAGTCATTGACAAGCTTGTCAACAGAATCCAACATGAAACATGCATCCTCTCCATCATCAGGTGTCTTCATAGTGTCAAACATGTTGAATGCTATTTCATCTCCATTAACTCTTAACACTAACTCTCATTTGTAAACATCGATAAGTGTCCTACTAGTGGCCATAAAAGGTCTTCCTAAGATTAGGGGTACTTTGTAGTTAGCTTCCATATCTAGCACAACAAAGTCGACAGGAAACACAAACTTCTCAACTCTTACTAGCACATACTCAACCACTCCACAAGGTTCCTTAACCGAATGATCAGCTAATTGCAAAGTAATTGAAGTCTTTTTAAGGTCTTTCATACCTAGCTTTTGATATATGGATAGAGGCGTCAGATTTATGCTTGCTCCTATATCACACAAGGCCTTGTTCAAACATACGTTACCTATGGTGCAGGGAATGAGAAAACTTCCCGGATCCTTGCACTTAGCGGGTAACTTATGTTGAAGAATGGTTGAGCACTCCTCATTTAGGCAAATGGTCTCTAAATCTAGGAGTTTCCTCTTAGTAGAGACAACTTCTTTTAAGAACTTGGTGTACTTAGGCACCTCAGCAAGTGCTTCAACTAAAGGTAGATTGATGTGTAGCTTTCTAAAGATATCTATGAATTTCTTATACCTCTTGTCATCAACCTTAGGCTTAGATTTGCGTGGAGGATAAGGTAAGGTTGAAGGATCGACATCAGTGAAGATAGGATACTTATGATTATAAAGCTCAAATCTAGGGCCAACAGGTTCCTTATAGGTTTCTTGCTCAGGCAAGGTTCCAGAGGCATTTGATTCCTTGCTTGGCTCACCATCCTTACTCTCTACGGCTTTCTCTTTCTCTTTTAAAGATGGTGGAGTTACTTCTTTCCCACTTTTAGTCATGATCGCATTCAAATCCTTAGGATTTTTATCAGTGTTACTTGGCAATCCTCCAGGAGGTCTAGTTGAGACTTGCTCAGCTAATTGTTCTATTTGGTGAGTGAGATTTTGAACTATGGCTTCTTGATTGGTCACCTTGGAATCGTTCTTTTGACAATATTGGTTAAATTTAGTGGCTAACTCAGCCATAGATTTTGAAAGTTGGCCCATATTGTCAGTGACGACATTACTCAATTTTTCTATCGCAGCTTCCCAACCAAAAGTTTTGGTTTTCTGGGGTACATAAGTAGTAGGCGGCTTAGGCCCTTCTCCTGCATTAGGGTCACTATATCGGAATCCAGGATGGTTATGATTAGGCTTATATCCTCCCTATTGATTTCCTTGTCTTCCAATATAATTGGCTTCTTCAGTACCAGCATTCTCACTTTGATGAATCACTGATTCTGATCCCTTTCTACTCTTGCCATCCTCTCTTGAATTCCATCTACCTTATTGTTGATAATGCACAGCTTGTTCAAAGATTTTGGTAGATGCACTATCCTCAAATATGTCGGCATGCCATCTTCACAGTAGCTATGTCATTTCCTCCCCATTGACTATTCATCACTATTTGCTCCATCTTTCCTTGTGCCTCCTCAGGAGATAAAAGAACAAACGCTCCATTGCTAGAGGCGTCTACTCTAATTTTCTCAGTCTCTCTCAATCCATGGTAAAAAGTTGGCATTAAAAGCCAAAGAGAGATATCATGATGAGGACACTTTCTGATAGCTTCCTTAAAGCGCTCCCAAGCTTGATCAAAACTCTCCCCAGGTTGTTGCTTAAATCCTAAGATGTCTTGGCGTAACTTAAAGGTTTTTCCTAAAGGAAAATACTTATTCATGAATTTTTGCAACAATTGTTCCCAAGTAGTGATAGATCCAGCCTCTAAAGAGAGAATCCATTGCTTAGCTTTATCTTTTAAAGTGAAAGGGAAAAGCTTAAGATGAATGTTACCCTCCAGGATTAATTCTGGCTTCATAGTGCTAACTATTTCCAAGAAATTCATCACGTGAACACCATGATCCTCGTTTTGGATTCCCTGAAAAGTGGAATAGTTGGTCACCATTTGAATTACATTAGGCCTAGGGTGATACACTTCCGCAGGGTCTTGAGGTGCTACGATAGCGGGAATGAATTGCTCGATAGTAGGCGTTGCATAACTTTGTAAAGTGCGTCTCGCTCCTTGAACTAGGGCTTGGTTTCCATTATTTGCATTACGATTATTCACATTATTAGCATTATTGGCATTATTAATAACTTGTTCAGGATTAAGTACCTGGTTCGGATTGTTCAGAATGCCTTCCATTTCTGCCTCAGATTCAGAATGCTCAGAATGATTGGTTGTATGTCCTTCTTGCTCGCTTTCCTCAAGATTTGGATCCTCTTCTCCTTGTTTAGCTAGTTCTCTAGCTAAATTCCTATTTCGCCTCACAAATTTCTCTATTTCAGGATTATATGGCTCAAGCGGTTCCTTTGATTTCCGAGTAGCGTACTATAAAATAACAAAAAACAATAAAACAATTAAAAACTTAAAAGGCTAGGCCTTTAACTAGACTATATAATAAAAACAAAACTAAAACAGACTCTGAAAAATACGAAAACACAAAGCAGAAACTGTGTAAAACGAAACGGAATAGAAACTGCCCAGAAAAACTGGCTGGCTCCCAGCGAACAGGGAGTTCGCTGCCAGCGAGACCAGTGAAGTCTGGGAAACTGCCCAGATTTGTTTTACGACACTAACATGTTAATTTTATGCTACAAAAATTAATTCACAGACTCTATTCACAATATTTATGAATTTACTTTTAATAAAATAAGCTATATTTGATTAATGACACGAGTCGCCGGCAACGGCGCCAAAAACTTGATGTTGGGTCAAGTAATAAAAATACTCGATACCTAAATAACACACTAGCAAGAGAACTAGGTTCAATCGTAGTATAGTTAGATAGAGTCCAGGTCGATCCCACAGAGACTCGGCTTAAACGAAGTATAACTTATTAAACTAAAGGCAAATTAAAGGCGGTCTCCGACCAACAATTAATGTAGAATTAAAATTGACACAATAGAAACACAAAACCAATAAAAGAGATAACGACACTAAGACACTTATTTTTATAGGTTTTATAAATAATTAACAAACGGTATTGATAATGCTAGTAGTAATTACTCCCATATGCTATGTAGATTGACGACGAGACAAAATAAGACATTTTAGATTAATTATTCTGACTACGGGAGTCATCCCCTAAAATAGATCTAGCTCCAGGTAGGGCATCTAGATCATCGTGTCTCCGTTACGTGACTTTGCTTTTTAGGCCTCCATCTCATATAACTTCTGACACAATTACAAAGCTAGGGATGCCGGTATAAACCGTAACCTCATCTAAGCAACATTCCTATGGTTAGGCGTACTTCTTAGACACCGATTCAATCTCTGCCCTAAGTAACAATCACTTTTGAGTCTCATGTTAAATTACGATGACAAATAATTAAGTTGATCAGGTTTAGTTACTCATTTTAATTAAAAAGTGGAGAACCTGACGTAGTCGAAGCCGTTCACAGACAAATCAAGAATGTCACAGATCTCGCTACCAACAAGACATTGGCTCACTGCCAGCGAGCTCTGATCTGAACCAGATTTGCTCGTGAAACGTATTTTAAACATGGGTTCGTTAATTAACTACATCACGAAATCAATACACAAAACAACTACTCCATAACGAAATGAATTAGATCTACGAATAAAGATTGCATAATTGAGTAGACATTACCCTCGAAGACGAGCGTGATTCCCACTCCTCGATACGATCTCTAACCGGCGATTCTAACGACTCCGTAATGAAAGAGCATAAAATAAAGAAAACATATATTGAAAATAAAACCAATGTTGTGGAATTGTGTTTTGCTAAAGTATTCTAGAGTGTGTATAATAAAATTCATGGCTGCTCCTTTATATAGAGACTTAGACCGACTTAAAGATATATTTGAAAATCCTAAAACGCGTAGAGTTAACTCCCAGCCGATCTCCCATAATTACTTGACTCGCCCCCAGCGAATCACCAGCTCGCTGCCAGCGAGTTCACTGCCTTCTGATTGGCTCGTTGGCATTTCTTGTTCCTTACTCCACTTTTCGTGCTGCTTCGGTATTTATCTTTAATGAAATCCGACTCTGCCTTGATTTCTCTTGAGATTTATTTCCTCCGATAATACATATCTTCCGATTTACCGCAATCTATAAAATCATTGTTTATTGCACAGTAAATTATATTTAAATATTTAAAACAGATAAGTACCAAATTACATCTTATAAATCACACAACACTAAATAATCAATATAAACATGTGATTTAATATAAAATATATATTATTAATCTCGATTTAAGGCCAACGTTGATGACTTTTATGGGTATAATTTGACCGTCATTACTTGTTCAGCATCTATAGCGGAAACTTGTTTCTCTGTTAGTTTCAGCTTTTTGTTTTCAACAAATTGAGCATCTTCTGTTGTCAATTTTTGTTCCCCCTCAGTTGGTGCTGTCTTGCTTGTTTCAGTTTCCTCAACTGAGGTACCTGGGAACAAACATCTTCCAACTGACTTGTCCTTCTGTGAGTCAGCTTTTCACTTAACGCCTTTCTGTTCTACTATCTACTGAGAAACGGTCTTCTTCTTTTCTTCAGCTATGGAAGACTATTTCCTTGAACTTACTAATGCTGCAATTTTCTTAGTATCAGTAGTTCCTGAAACAGTAGCTTCTTTAGCCTCCTTTCCTTGACCGAGTCTCTTTAAGTAATACGGAATCACTCTACTGAGTGATATCTTCAACCAAAATCTACCAATTAACTGACTTCCTTCAGTTTGGGTTTTTCTAACATATTCTAATTCTGCTAAGTGTTGCTTCTTGATCTGACTGAACACATATCATGACCATATGAATTCAAATTCATCCTGTATGCTGTTCATCAGACGTATCCCGTCATCGGACAAGTTATCTAACCGTTTGAAATGTCCCATAACATGTTTGCTAATCCATTTGCTGTGTAAGGCAAATTCAGTCTTGAGATGGTTGAGATTCGTATAAGCTCCGTTTGGTTGATCTGTGGCTGAAATCTGGGTGAGAAAGGCTTTACACTTGAGTGGAAAACAAGCTAGGTCGATTGATTTCACAAGTGGCTTATTGAAATCAAATAGTTGCCTTATTATCTCTTCATTGATAATAACCTTCTCTCCACGAACATTTGTCACCAGTGAGTTCTTTACCATCTTCATATTTTCCCAAAATTGCAATAAACCTTCCAAGTCAAGATCTTTCTTCATTTTGACTTCCAAAAGATTTCTCAGTTCTTGTGTTTTCTTGATCTTTTCGTATATAAAACTGGCGAGAAGAGTATTGTTGCGCAAAATTCAATTTTGTTCAAAAGAAAACCTTTCTACAACGGCTATCAATCTGGATTCTTGTGAGTGTTTTAAGGCGGCCGTTGTGAGAAAATTTTCAGGGCTTTAAGAAAAATTTCATTTTTGTGTTTTGAGGGGATAGGATTCTGAAAAGATTTACAGAGGGGTTGGGCGGTTAGTGATCTAATTGCACTATCTTTTGAGAGATATTGTACAATCTTTTCAAATACCACTGAGTGTTTGTGTATCCGATGCACGTACTATTTGACATTATTAGGGTACACAAGCAACAAATTCTGACAAAAACGGCGGTAATTAAATGCAAAGTAACTGTTGTCGGTTTATCATTTTAACCTTTGAAATTCTTTGACCGAAAAACTGATTTGAATTTTCAGCGGTTAGTCCTTAAAGGTCAGTTCCATCCATCATTCAGTTGGTCAGTTTGAGATTTTTGATGTCAATGACTGATCTGTCAAGTGAGCTCACCCATCTTGAGAAAGATCAATCCCCTTGACGAATCTCTGAGGCTTAACTGACTTAACTGACTTTTATGATCCCCAATTCAGTTCTCAATTTTGAAAACCTCTCTTTGTCCAGAGGTTTTGTGAAGATGTCAGCCAACTGGTTCTCAATTGGGACATACAGAACTGTAATATGTTTCTTTTCTACAGGATCCCTTATAAAGTGATGTCTCACATCAATGTGCTTTGTCCTTTAGTGCAAAACTAGGTTATCTGTTATAGCTATTGCACTTGTATTATCACACATTATAGGTATCAAACCTTCTTCAATGCCATAATCTGTTAGTTGTTGTTTGATTCGTAAAATTTGAGCACGACAACTTTTGGCTACGATGTATTCAGCTTTAGCTGTAGAGGTTGAAATTGAATTCAGCTTTTTACTTAACCATGACACAAGTTTATCTCCAAGTAACTGACATGTGCTTGAAGTACTTTTTCTGTCTACTTTGCATCCAACATAATCTGAGTCTGAGTAGGATATCAGCTTGAATTCTCCTTCTCTTGAATACAATATCCCTACTCCTGCTGTGTCTTTTAGATACTTCGAGGTTCTCTTGACAACTGTAAGATGACTTTCTTTAGGTCTCGTCTAAAACGTTGCGCAATCACCAACTGCGAAGGATATATCTGGCCTACTTTCTATAAGATAAAATAGACTTCCAATCACTCTTCTATTGAGAGTTTCATCGAAATACTTGACATCTTTATCTTCATCTAGTCAGATGTTGGTTCCAATAGGTGTTGCAATTCCAGCACTATTCTCCATCCCAAACTTTTTGATAAGTTCTCTTGTGTATTTTGTTTGGTGAATGAATATTCCATTATCCCTTTGTTTAACTTGTAAACCTAGAAAGTAATTTAGGTCACCCATTATTCTCATTTGAAATGTGCTCTTCATCGAACTTACAATTTTTTCACAAAGTTGTTCAATTTCAGATCCAAAAATGATATCATCAACATAAATTTGAACTAGGAGAGTGCTTTCTTAAATCCTCACTCTGAACAAGGTATTGTCAATGGTTCCTTTGGTAAAACCATTGTCCACCAAAAACTGAGATAAGGTTTCATACCAGGCTCTGGGTGCCTGTTTCAGTCCGTAGAGTGCTTTATTCAGTTTGAAAACTTTGTCAGCTTGATCCTTAATCTCAAATCCAGGTGGTTGTTGTACATATACTTCTTCTTCAAGTATTCCATTCAGAAATGCGTTTCTAGCGTCCATTTGGTAAACTTTGAACTTCTTGTGTGCAACAAAGGCAAGGAATAATCTGATTGCCTCTAACCTTGCTATTGGAGCATAAGTTTCATCAAAGTCTATCCCTTCTGCTTGTGAGTACCCTTTGGCTACAAGTCTAGCCGTATTTCTAACAATATTTCCATCTTCATCAAGCTTGTTTCGGAAAACCCAGTTGGTGCCAATAACATTGACATGATCTGGTCTGTCCACTAGCTCCCATACTTGATTTCTTTCGAATTCAATGAGTTCATCTTGCGTGGCTAGTATCCAATCTGGATCTTTCAAAGCTTCTTCTATCTCTTTTGGTTCAGACTGAGATAAAAAGCATGCTATCATGGCATTTAACTGATTTCCTGTGCGAACTCCTTGTTGAAAATCCCCAATCACCTGTTCTTCAGGGTGATCTCTCATCCATTGATGCACTGGGGTTGCATTAAAGGGTCTTCATTTTGTTGAACTGGTTCTTCTTTCTTCTTGAGCTTGATCTTCTTGAGTTGGATCAGTATCATGTTGTTCGACCATGAGTTCTATTGTTGGCAGCTGAGACTGATCTTGGTCTGAAAAATCTGATATTCTAAATCTTCCAATATCTACAAAAACTGGTTTTGGAATCTCTTGTGACGGAGACTGAGAAACTGGTTCAGCTAAGTCTTCAATTGTGCTACACAACATTTGACTATAAAATAATAGGTATGATTAAACATTTCTACCTACATGATTTGAACATCGACTAACGCTTGGAGAGGATGAAAATGATTGCTACACAACATATACAAACATACACAAAATTTAGCTGGAATTCAAAGATGGCTACCAACCGGATTTGAACGTAGACAACTCATAGATGGGATACTAAAAATGATTTGTTTTTTTAAAGGGAAACATAAGATCTTCTATTTCATTATGGCATCTCTTAACTAGTTTTCGAAATTAAAGTGATACTACAGACACAACGGTTGTGTCACAAAACCTTTTACATGCACTATTGATTATATGAGCCTACATCATAAAATATAGAAACTACATTATAATTATAGGTAAAAATAGGTGTTTCATTACTCGTTGTGACTCAACGATTTGTCTTTAGCAATGTTCTATTTAAAATAGTTTGAAAACAATTAAGTAAAGACATGTTTGCATTTTGCTTAAGAAAGTTTATTAATAGAAAACAAAATACAGGGAGCAGAAGAAGTAGCCGAAATGATATTTTCACAGTTCAGAAATTATTTCCTAAAAGATTCATTCCAACTGGTAGAAATGATAAAAACAAACACGCATACACATAGTATACTACGATCACTTTCAAACATATCATACGTGACATTCTTGTTAAGTTATTTTTTTTTAACACATTCTAGCTAACTTATATTTTTTTTTTGTTAGAGGTGATAATGTTATACTACTATCTTTCCCAAAAACTTAAACTGAAGGGGAAAGCTAATTAACATTACATATATCTCAGTATGCCCCCTCAAGTGTGGGCTTATGGAGTGGAGACAGGCCCAACACTACATTTGTTTTTCTTGTTTGAGAAGTTTGGGCCTGTAAGAAGTGAGAGGCCCAACACTAGTTTTTTTTTATTTTTGTTTTTATTTGTGCTAGAAGCAGGGTTTGAAATCAGGAGATTTGTTTCGATACTGTGTTAAAAACTATCTCTCCTAAAAGCAGCAGATGGGAGGTAGATAATGTTAAATATCTACCTCCATCACGCTTAAGTTTTTGGGAAAGATGGTATTAGAGCCAGAGGTCATGAGATCGAACCCTGGTTGGAACATTATTTAAAAAAAAATTGTGCAAGTGCTGGGAGAGATTGCATATACTCTTGAATAAAAATTGTGTAAATGCTGGGACAGACTGCCCACACTTGAGGGCGGTGTTGGGAGACATTCCCACACTTTTTAATGTATAAAGAAATATAGTAGCACATATACTATTACAGGTTGGTTTTAATAGAATGGTAAGGCCTTGATCTATACATGGTATCAGAGCACTCTGACTAACGTCTTTTCGGTCCTGAGAAATCTTTACGGAAAAATGTTTGGGTGGGGGTTTGTAACATTCATCTAAATGAACCCTCACCCTCCTCATCTTTTATATTTATTTTGGTTTTTTTTTTTCTGAAGTTGATCTAAATAAATTGTGGTGTTGTTTGCATCCCAAGTGGATCAACACATCCTTGGTTGTTTTTTCCCATTTATTTCACCCTTATAGTTGTTCTGAATAAATTGTTTATGATGTCCAAAATTGCAAATTTTTCCAAATTCAAGCTCATCATCCCGATCATTTCTCAATTTCTTTGGCGTCCTGTCTATTCGATTTCTTTGGTGAGTTATTGTCGTCAATTTCTTTTTACCTCATCAAATTTCCAACAATCCCACCAAGGTCTTTCCCAAATCATAATTCTCAATACTATTCACCATTCTATCATTTTCTCAATCACTTATTGTAACGCACCTTTCCCGGACACCGAGTCCTTATCCGGAAATCGAAACGTTCGGCACGCATAATATTAAATAAATAATATTACACGTAAGCCTCTACTGTGTCGTATCAAATTAAAGCAAACGGAAGCTAAAAAGACTCGGGTAATTTTTTCCCAAATGACCAAGAATAGAAGTACTAAAGATTGAATAGAATGTAATACTTATTACATCGGAAACCAACCGAATCCAAAAGTACGAATCTCAAAAATAAAAGGAAACTACAAGTTCCAACAATAATCCAGATCTGGGAAAATAAACGTAAATAAAAGAAAAATAAACAAGGTCTTCAACTCCGGCGTCCTCAAACGTCGTCATCAAAGTCCTCGAAATATTCACTAACCTGTTCATCTTCTCTCCCCCAAACACATAAATAAACATGCATTTGAGGTAAGTACATTTGTACAAAGTAAGAAGTAGAAGCTACAATTAAATTAAGGTTATTATTAAAGATATTATCTTAGTGAGACCGACTCAATTTAGGGTTCACTTCGTGTGCATCAACACGTCATGACTAAACGTTTCTAACTTAGCTTATCTCCGTTACATCATTACTCAAGGACACTTTGTGCATGGCGCTCATCACCAAGATATACTTTCTAACTAAAGGTGATTAGCACCGATTAGCTCCGGGTCTCCCGGTATGTATATCGTCCGATGAATTTTCTCCACTACCCTTGGCCGTTTAAGGCCGATAGCGTTTGTTCACCTTTTATGAACGTATCACATCGCCGATATGCTTGATGTTTAACCGAGAATAAATGATGTTTTAGCTTTTATCTACACGTATGTAATTATTAATGTGAATTAACTAACCGCCTAAATGTTTTCAGAATAAAACTCACCTTAACAACTCTACTCCCTCACTTAGACAACTAGACATCACATCCTATCAATTACACAGACATTGATGAACCCTAGTTCATCAAAGCACAAGCCCTTTCATGCCCTTCCGACGGATCCGAACTTCAACTCCCTTTAATAGTACATTCGGTGTTTTAACTGAACGAATCGGAAGTTCAATCGAAGCTTGTTCATATTTGATTAATGTTAACATATCATGATTAAGGTGTTTAAAACAGTGAACACGATTATGAGGCCAAAAACCAAGCTAAAATGCTAGAGTAGTGAAAACAAGATAAAACAGGCCAAACGCCCGTTTGAAACCTTATGGACGCCCGTCCACTAACCTCGAATGCCCGTCCGTCAAAAACAGTTACATCCTGAATAAAAAATCTGACCTCAAACGACCGTCTGCCTGGTGCAAACGCCCGTTTGAGCTGCTAGGGTCTCAGACGCCCGTCCGCCTGGGTTTCTCCCAAAACGCTAAAATGTTCACAACTCGATTTCTATACCGATTCTAACCTAATTAACAACGAATTAATCCCAGTAAAACACAAAAAACATATCTAATCAACCATAGCATCTATGATCCTTTGATCAACGAAAAAGCACAACCTTCTTGCATATACGCATCATAAATCTTGATCAAAACCTCAATAACAATAATTGGAATTGTAGGAAGAGCCTCTTACCTTTTAAGCAGCAAATTCCAACTCCAAACCACAGAAAACAGCAGCAAAAACTGATCCTTTTCTGCAGGAAAACATGTGATAAATCCAAACTTAGATTAGATTCGATCACACGCTTCTAAATGATAAAAACTACGAATTGATGAGTTTGAATCCTTCAAACTCGAAGAAGAACAAAGCTAGGGCTTAATCATACCTTATCAAAGCTTCAACTTTTTGATGTCACAACGTTGCTCTCTTCACAACGATTCCGGTGCTCGACTCTAATCTGAAAACCGTCAAGGATTTAATTAACAACTGATGAAAATTCTCTCAGCCCTATTCCCTTGCTCACACACGCTGAAGACAAGTTTGGAGGTGGAGAAATATGATTAAAACTTTAAGGGGCTGATTATGTTGATTTTCCTTAAATAGGAAAAATCCCAATATTACCTAATTGCACTGATTTTCCTTAATCACCCTTATTAAACCAGATTTTCTTCCTTAAATATTTATATATATATCTCGAAAATATATACATAAATACCCAAATTATTAAACTCCTAATAAGGGAACCGAACCCAATTTTTCGTTTTCGCAAAATGACACTTCTGCCCTTTCCCGAAAATCGGAATATTACATTCTTCCCCCTTAAAGGAGTTTCGTCCTCGAAACTTAGAACATACCTGGTAAGTCCATAAAATCTGGAAACTCGCTGATCATATCGTCCTCAACTTCCCAAGTAGCTTCATCTGGTGAATGATTGCTCCATTGCACCAGAACCCAAGGAATCAACCGTCTCTTAATCATCTTTTCTTTCTGGTCCAAAATTTTTAACGGTGTCTCATCATACGAAAGATTATCCTGGAGAACCTCCGGATCAACAGTAGTCTCAATATCCGTCTTGGTCAAACACTTCTTAAACATCGAGACATGAAACACATTGTGGACTCTTGACATGGATTCTGGTAACTTAAGCTTATATGCCAACGATCCAACCTTTTCCAAAATCTCAAAAGGTCCAATGTACCTAGGGCTTAGCTTTCCCTTTTGACCAAAGCGTTTCACTCCCTTCATTGGTGAATCTCGTAGGTAAACTCTTTCACCAACCTCAAACTCAAGAGTTCTCCTTCTAACATCTGCCCAACTCTTCAATCTGTCTTGAGCCGCCTTCAGATTCTTCTTGACCAACTGAACCCTTTCTTTAGCTTGCTCAACCAATTCTGGCCCGGTGATTTGTCTTTCCCCGACTTCATCCCAAAACAGCGGCGTTCTACATCTTCTTCCATACAATGCTCCAAACGGTGGCATGCCAATACTTGCATGATAATTGTTGTTGTAAGCAAACTCCGCTACTGGTAGGTAATCATCCCATGATCCGCCTACTTCCAAAACACAAGTTCTCAACATATCTTCAAGTGTTTGGATAGTTCTCTCAGATTGTCCATCTGTCTGAGGATGAAAGGCCGTACTCAAATCCAATTTGGTTCTGAAAGCTGCTTGTAAACTTTTCCAAAACCGACTGACGAACCTCGAATCACGATCCTAAACTATCGAGATAGGTACTCCGTGTAACTTCACTATATTATCCAAGTATAGTGTCGTCATTTTCTTCAAGAGCATATCGACCTTATATGGTAAGAAATGAGCGGATTTGGTCAATCTATCCACAATCACCCAAATCGCATCATTACCGCCTCTCGTCTTAGGTAAACCGGTGATGAAGTCCATAGTGATCTTATCCCATTTCCATTCCGGGATATCCAATGGCTTAAGCATTCCTCCCGGCCTTCTATGTTTTGCTTTAACCTTCTGGTAAGTATCACACTCTGCAACGAACTTGGCTATCTCCAGTTTCATCGAGGGCCACCAAAACCTTTCCTTCAAGTCTTTGTACATTTTAGTAGCTCCCGGATGAACTGCAAAGGTGATCCTATGTGCCTCTTCCATGACTCTCTGTCTTAAATCACCAACATTAGGCACACACAAACGATCCTGGTACCAAAGGTTTCCATTCTTATCTAACACATACCAAACCATAGGCTTTTCCCTCGCAACTCGCTTCAAGTCAACCAAAACTGGGTCTTCATCTTGCTTTTCCCGAATGCCATCCATCAACTCAGACCTTGCTAACAACGGTGCCACAAACTGCTGGTCTTCAATCTGATCAAAGCTTCGGATTCTCAACCCATCTAATCTTTCTGCCATTTCTTCAACACTTGAAACCGCAAACACTGGTTTTCTGCTCAAAGCATCCGCTACCACATTCGCTTTACCCGGATGATACTGAATCTCCAGGTCATAATCCTTTACGAACTCCAGCTATCTCCGTTGTCTCATGTTCAGATTCTCTTGGGTAAAGAAATACTTCAAGCTCTTGTGATCGGTGAAGATCCCGGCCTTAACTCTATACAAATAGTGCCTCCAAATCTTCAAGGAAAACACAACTGCTGCTAACTCCAAGTCGTGGGTTGGGTAATTCTTCTCATGCACCTTCAACTGTCTGGATGCATAAGCAATTACCTTCCCTCCCTGCATCAACACACAACCTAAACCTTGTCCCGAAGCATCCATGTAAACGTCAAAATTATCAAAGATCTCCGGAACTGCCAAAACTGGGGCTTTAGTCAACTTCTTCTTCAACGTTTCAAAAGCCTCTTCACACTCACTAGTCCACTCGAAATTCACATCCTTCTGAGTGAGCCGGGTAAGTGGTGTAGCTATCTTTGAGAAGTCTTGTACAAACTTCCTATAGTAGCCAGCCAAACCGAGAAAACTTCTAACCTCTGAAACGGTAGTCGGTCTGGACCACTTCTCAACTGCTTCAATCTTTGCGGGATCAACCTTAATGCCATCTCCAGAAATGACATGACCCAAGAAACTCACTTGATCTAACCAAAAGTCACACTTTGAGAACTTAGCATACAACCGATTCTTCTTCAAAGTATCCAACACTATCCTTAAGTGTTCATCATGTTCTTTCTCATCCTTAGAGTACACTAGGATATCATCTATGAACACTATCACAAACTTATACAAGTATGGCATGAAAACACGCTGCATTAAATCCATAAAGGCAGATGGGGCAATAGTGAGTCCAAAAGGCATGACTAAGCACTCATAATGTCCATACCTCGTACTAAAAGCCGTCTTCGGTATATCTGCTACCTTGATCTTTAAATGGTGGTACCCTGACCTAAGATCAATCTTAGAAAACACTCTCTTGCCTTGCAACTGGTTAAACAAATCATCAATCCTTGGCAAAGGGTACTTATTCTTAATGGTAAGATTGTTCAACGCTCTGTAATCTATGCACATCCTCATGCTACCATCTTTCTCTTGACAAACAACACTGGGGCTCCCCAAGGTGAAGTACTAGGCTGAATTATATTCCTCTCGAGCATATCCTTAAGTTGAGTTTTCAACTCTTTAAATTCAGCCGGTGCCATCCTATAGGGTGCCTTTGCAACTGGCGCCGCTCCGGGTATCAACTTAATCTCAAATTCAATCTCTCTATTCGGCATGTTTCCCCGGTAACTCTTCTGGAAATACCTCAGGGTACTCTCTCACTACATGAGTTTCCTCTAACTTAGGCTTCACTTGTTCCACATCCACTGCCTACAACAAGTAGCCTTCACAACCTTTCTGACAAGCTCTTATAGCCTTAACCGATGAAATTATAGGGTGACGCTTCTTACTAGGCTTGTAAACATTACCCTGATAAGTCTTATCTGATTTCCCGGTTATCTTAAAAGTTACTCTCTTTTCTCTACAATCCAAATGGACAAAATTCTCGGATAGCCAATCTATTCCAAGAATTACGTCAAAATCCGAAAAGTCCAAAACCGTAAAGTCACTCTTGCAACGATACGTTCCAACTCGAACATCTACCTGCGGCATCAACTTGGTTACCTTAGTCACTTTCCCTAATGGTGTTTTTATCTCCAAGGTGTTCCTTAAAGGTTCCGTTGGTAAGTTAAGCTTCTTAGCTATCTTAGTTGACACAAAAGTATTAGACGCTCCCGTATCAAACAATGCCGTGACCACTAAGTTGTCTAACATTATTGTACCTAGGATGTGAATTCATTTATTTAAATACAATACAACATGATTTAAATCATGCTATAAAGTACTCTAATAAATTACAATAAACAATAAAGGTACCTGATATAACGTTATCGTCTGGTTCCGTCATCTCTGTATCCACTGCAAACACTCGAACTGGGCGACTTGGGCCGCCTTTACCATTTCCTTGCCTCTGATTACTTGTAGGACCCTTTGTCGGACAATTCTTAGCGAAATGTCCCGTCTCTCCACAAAGATAACATCCGTTTGTATGAACTCGGCACTCACCCGAGTGATTCCTATTGCACTTAGGGCAAAGTGGTACGCCGGTTGGAGGTTTACTCGCTGCAGGGGCTGTTGTCTTCTTCAAATTCTATTGCGGTGCTCCCCTGTTATTGCCTTGGCTCGTTCCAAAGCTCCTCTTGTTCCCAATGACAACTGTAGCTTTCTTTCTGAATGTCTCCACCTCTAAGGCCTTATTCAACAACTCAGCCATATTCTTAGCTGTGAAACCCAACATACCGGACTGTATCAGATAGGATAGGCCTTCCTTGTAAATGGCCATCTTTCTTTCTTCAACCTTCATCAACTCAGGGTAGAATCTTCCCAACTCGTTAAACTTGTTGGTGTACTGAGACACTGTCATATAGTTACCCTGCTTAAGTTTCAAAAACTGACTCGCCATGTCGGCCTGCACCGTTTCTGGAAAATACTCGTTATAAAACATCACCTTGAAGCCTTCCCAATCTGTTACCTTCCCATTACTGCTCTGTATGGCGTCGATCCAAGCTTTAGCTGCGCCCAAAAGGAAACTAACCGCCAACTGGGCCATCTCAGATTCAAGAACATGTATATTCCTGCAAGCCTTTTCGAAACCTCTTAACCATTCTTCGGCCTTGGAATGTTCCACATTCCCGTAGAATCTGAAACTCTGTTTCTTCTAAACCTCATATACCAATCAATCGGTGGGGCTTTCTCAAGTGCCGGTCTAACTGGTGGGGCTTGTGGATAAACTGGAGGGTATCCAAAAGGTATCCCTTGCTGCTGGTACTGGTGTTGGTGGAAACCGTAGGGTGGGTAACCAAAGCCTTTTTGATGGATAAAACGGGGTGAAGGTGGTACAGTAGGTCAAGGAGTATGACCCACTGGAGGAGGGTAAAAAGTCTGATGCTGCTGATGGTGAAAAACTGGTGGTGAGGGGTGGCTAACCGGTGGAGGGTAAACACTCACTGGAGAGGGCATGCTGACTGGTGGAATGTCTCCCACTACCGTGACTCGTATAGGTGCTTCTCCTGGTTCTCCATAGATGTAGTTATACCTCGGTGGAGGGTAGCTCACTGGTGGCAGTACTAAACCCGCCGGAACATCACTTATCAATGAAAACTAAGCCGAACTTCCTACATGCCATTGTGGGCGTTGCTCCTGGTGTGGTCGCGGTGACAAGCCCTGTTGAGATCGTGGTGTAGGGGTCGTAGTATGAGGGGGTGGAGTGAGGCTCGGATGTGGTGGAGGATTCTGCCTCACAAAACCGCCTATTACAACTGGTGTCGGACTTTCACGACGAACTCCTGACGCTTCTGCACCCGCTCCGGTTCTAGTGAACACCATCCTGATGATCAAAGAAAGCCATAACGTTACTAACAGATCTAAAGAAAACTTATCTTAAAAGAAGGGAAGCCTAAAAGATGCTTTTCTCTGATACCAACTGTAACGCCCCGTTCCCGGACACCGAGTCCTTATCCGGAAATCAAAACGTTCGGCACACATAATATTAAATAAATAATATTACACGTAAGACTCTACTGTGTCGTATCAAATTAAAGCAAACGGAAGCTAAAAAGACTCGGGTAATTTTTTCCAAATGACCAAGAATAGAAGTACTAAAGATAGAATAGAATGTAATACTTTTTACATCGGAAACAATAATCCAGAACTGGGAAAATAAACGTAAATAAAAGAATAATAAACAAGGGCTTCAACTCCGGCGTCCTCAAACATCGTCATCAAAGTCCTCCTAAAATCTTCACTAACTGTTTAAATCTTTCTCTCCCCAAACACATAAATAAACATGCATTTGAGGTAAGTACATTTGTACAAAGTAAGAAGTAGAAGCTACAATTAAATTAAGGTTATTATTAAAGATATTATCTTAGTGAGCCCGACTCAATTTAGGGTTCACTTCGTGTCCATCAACACGTCATGACTAAACATTTCTAACTTAGCTTATCTCCATTACATCATTACTCAAGGACACTGTGCATGGCGTTCATCAGCCTGAAGATATACTTGCTAACTAACGGTGATTAGCACCGATTAGCTCCGGGGTCTCCCCGGTATGCGTATACGTCCGATGAATTTCCTCCACTACCCTTCAGCCGTTTAAGGCCAGTAGCGTTGTTCACCTTTTATGAACGTATCACATCGCCGATATGAAATAGTGTCTAACCGAGAATAAATGACGTTTTAGCTTTTATCTACACGTATGTAATTATTAATGTGAATTAACTAACCGCCTAAATGTTTTCAGAATAAAACTCACCTTAACAACTCTACTCCCTCACTTAGACAACTAGACATCACATCCTATCAATTACACAGACATTGATGAACCCTAGTTCAACAAAGCACAAGCCCTTTCATGCCCTTCCGACGGATCCGAACTTCAATTCCCTTTAAGAGTACATTCGGTGTTTTAACTGAACGAATCGGAAGTTCAATCGAAGCTTGTTCATATTTGATTAATGTTAACATATCATGATTAAGGGTTTAAAACAGTGAAGACACGATTATGAGGCCAAAAACCAAGCTAAAATGCTAGAGTAGTGAAAACAAGATAAAACAGGCCAAACGCCTGTTTGAAACCTTATGGACGCCCGTCCACTAACCTCGGACGCCCATCCGTAAAAAACAGTTACATCCTGAATCAAAAATCTGACCTCAAACGCCCGTCTGCCTGGTGCAAATGCCCGTTTGAGCTGCTAGGGTCTCAGACGCCCGTCTGCCTAATGCAGACGCCCGTCCTCCTAGGTTTTTCCCAAAATGCTAAAATGTTCACAACTCGATTTCTAAACCGATTCTAACCTAATTAACATCGAATTAATCCCAGTAAAACACAGAAAACATAGCTAATCAACCATGCATCTATGATCCTTTGATCAACGATAAAACACAACCTTCTTGCATCTACACATCATAAATCTTGATCTAAACCTCAATAACAATAATTGGAATTGTAGGAAGAGCCTCTTACCTTTTAAGAAGAAAATTCCAACTCCAAACCACAGAAAACAGCAGCAAAAACTGATCCTTTTCTGCAAGAAAACATGTGATAAATCCAAACTTTGATTAGATTCGATCACACGCTTCTAAACGATAAAAACTATGAATTGATGAGTTTGAATCCTTCAAACTCAAAGAAGAACAAAGCTAGGGCTTAATCATACCTTATCAAAGCTTCAACTTTTTGATGTCACAACGTTGCTCTCTTCACAACGATTCCGGTGCTCGACTCTGATCTGAAAACCGTCAAGGATTCAATTAACAACTAATGAAAATCTCTCAGCCCTATTCCCTTGCTCACACACACAGAAGACAAGTTTGGAGGTGGAAAAATCTGATTAAAACTTTTAGGAGCTGATTATGTTGATTTTCCTTAAATAGGAAAAATCCCAATATTACCTAATTGCACTGATTTTCCTTAATCACCCTTATTAAATCAGATTTTCTTTCTTAAATATTTATATATATATCTCGAAAATATATACATAAATACCCAGATTATTAAACTCCTAATAAGGGAACCGAACCCAATATTTCGTTTTCGCAAAATGACACGTCTGCCCTTTCCCGAAAATCGGAATATTACACTTATCTCTCGTATCCTCTTTATTGTTCTCTCAATGTTCTCTCATACCTATCAACATTTCATCATTCCATCTTCATTTCAATTTTATGTTTTTGTTCTTGTTTTTTTACAAATAAATTTTCTCTTGTCATTATTCATCTCTCAAACCCCAGCAATTTGTGGTTTATTTTTTTCTTTTATTAAAACAAAATGGACGATCCAATCATTTGAATGGTGATAGTCTCTCAAAACATTTATTTTCTTTCCCTTCTTTTTAGTAGTAACTATTTTCTCCGGCTTTCAAACACTCTACACCTATTTTCTTATTTCTTTCTAGTACTCAAAATCACTTATCTCTCAATTCACTCAATTCATCGGCAGTTATACTTTCAATCCCTTGATTTGCTCTATCTCAATATATAAATTTTTTTATGTTTTTTTTCTTTAGGGTATCCCATCATCTTAAGGATGATTCCCTCAAAACCCTCCTCTTATGACTCTTCAAAATTTCTGAGTCATCCATTGCAGATTCAAGAAATATCAGGTTGATGTGAAGAAGTTGTTGCCGATTGATATGGAGAAGTTTTTTGCAAGCATTATGTGAATGAAACGAGATTCATTCATTATGAGCCAAATTCCATGTTTATTGCATTCCCATGGGATTGTGGGGGCGTGTTAGAGATAATGAAAAGATTACGGGCCAATCTCAATGTTCATTCCATTCCCATAAGATTGTGGGGGCGTGTTGAAGATATTATTGATACACCAGAATCAGATTATTAATGTTGAAGATATTATTGATACATAAGAATCAGAATATTAATCACGTAAATATTCTGAAAATATTATGTATTTATGTCTTTCACATTATGTATTCTTTTTTCTTTGAACAACACCTTTATTAAAGGAGCCAAAAGAAGATAGATCCAAAAAGAAAATCAAATGCATACACAGTAAAAAAAAATAGTCTACTACATCAGACTAGGCACATGAGCACTACAAACAAAAGCAACCAACATCAAAGACCATAGCTGATGATTAATAACCTATAACGTCAAATGGGTTGGACTTCCACTTGAGCCAATCGTAGTCGAGATGTCTAAACCTGGCACAAATCCAATTGAAAGCAGAGATTTGCACAGCTTGAAAAATATCATCCGGAGAGCATAGTTTGTCATTAAATAACAGAGCATTTCTTCTAAGACACAAGGTCCAAGAAAATGTTACGACCAAAGCATCCCATAGCCGGGACCTCTCATTATTATTGACTTGAGCAAAGGAAGGAACAGACGGAAAATGTAGACCGCACCAAGAAGAAAAGTGCATCCACACATGACGAGATGAAGAGCAATGTAGTAATAGATGCGTTAAATCCTCACCAACCAAGTGACAAAAAAGATAAAGCAAGTTTAGTATTCCAACTCCACGGCAAGCCAAGTTTAATTTTGTAGGCAACCGATACATTAAGCATCTCAAGAAGAAAAGATTTACTTTTTTGGGTACCAAATTGTTCTATATGAAGTGCCATGAAGGAGCAGCCAAATGCCCAAAAAAAGGGGTATCGAGGATATAAACATAGGCTTTGACAGAAAAATGTCCATCCTTGCTTAGCATCCATCTAGGCGTATCAGGAGTACCTGTAATGACATAATAATGGCTCAGAAGAGATTCCAAGTAAATTCAGCAAACTCCCTCCCTCTAACTTCACTTCTCCAACACCACTTCCACTCCCATTCACTTCTGTCCCACCCTCCCTTATCTTTGACCAAGCAATCTTTATTGCACTCCAACTGAAAAAGCCTAGGGAACTTATTCATTAGCACGAATTCCCCACCCAACAGTCTAACTAGAACCTTATATTCTCCCCGCTCCCCACTTTTTATCAGTAAGAGGACACCAACCAAACCCTTGCTTGTCCACTCCAAAGAAAGACTTAACTATACTCTTCCAAACTCTACCACCTCTCCTAATGAGACCCATACTTCCCTCCGCAAACCCGCCCTCATTGTTATAAATGGCACAAATTAACTCTCTCCACAAAACACCTTTCTCATTTTTGAATCTCCACCACCACTTACCAAGAAGGACAAAAATTTTAAGACTCCCAACCCCCAACTAGCCAAAATTTTTAGGTTTGATGATATTTGACCAAGAGACCCAAGCAATTTTTCTCTCATCCCAATTCCCTCCCCACCAAAAAATTTTTGCTCTCAAGCTCTTCAATTGTCTGATAACCTCACCAGGGGCATGAAAGATTGAGAAGAAACACAACGGCAAGCTACCAAGAACAGATTTAACAAGAACCAATAGACCACCAAAAGAAAGAAAATTAATTTTCCAACTCGTCAGCTTGTTTCTGATTTTATTTAAAATCTGCTGCCACGCAGAAACACTATTCATATTCATCCCCACTAGAATGCGAAGGTATGTGAAGGGAAGAATATCATTTTTACAACCAAGAATATTAGCTCCATCTACAACATCAACACCATTATGCAAACAACAGAGCTTGCTTTTAGTCATGTTTATGTTGAGGCCCGAAACTAAAGAAAATATATGCAAAATTCTGCCCTAAATTCTGAAGTTATCAAGGTACCACATACCAAAAAATACCGCATCTTCCTCAAACAGATCCCACCTTAATCCCTTTGAACCAACCTTTCTCAACTACTGACGAGATCATAATATTGAGGGCTTCTGCAATTGAAAATAAAAGAGAGAGAGAGGATCACCTTGTCTAATACCCCTCTTTAAAGAGAATTCTTGGGTTGGGTTGCCATTAATTAGAATAGAGGCCCGGGTAGACCGAAGACAACCTTTTATCTAGCTTCTCCATTTACCTCAAAAATTCGTTTGAGCCATGATTGAGTCAAGAAAGTTCCAATTTATGGAGTCAAAGGCTTTTTAAAAATCCGCTTTAAATATAAAGGCTTGAATATTAAACCTTTTCACATAGTCAACAACCTCATTTGCTACAAGCACACCGTCAAGAATTTGTCTCCTTTCAAGTAAGCGGGTTGACAATCTACAATCAAAACATGGATCAAAGATTTCTATCTGTTAGCCAGCACCTTATATATTATCTTATATATACTACCAATAAGACTGATGGGCCTAAAATCGGCCTAAAATCTTTGAAACTAGTAGGATTCATTTTCTTAGGGACCAACGCAATGAAGCAAGAGTTACACCCCATCACGATATTACGCGAAGAATCAAATTCTTGAACACATTCAATCACCTCTTAATAAACTAGCTACCATTGAGACTTGAAGAAACTTAGAGTGAAGCCATCTGGTCCTGGAGATTTGTTACTTCCACAATCCCAAACGGCATTTTTTATTTCACATACTGAAAATGGTCGTTCAAGAGACTCTTGCATATCAGTAGAAAGCTTCTTGAATTCATTTGAATGCAATAAGGGTCTGGAGGACATAGGCTCTTTAAAGAGATTTTCAAATGATGAACAACCTCAAGTTTTATATCTTGGGGATTCTCATTCCAACATCCATTGATAACCATACCAGAAAGGTTGTTTCTATTTTGTCTGACTTTTACAACATTATGAAAGTACTTGGTGTTTTCATCACCCTCCCTTTTCCACTTATCCCTAGCCTTCTAGCATAACATACTCTCAATAATTTTGTTTTTTCATAAACAATATTAACAACCTTCACTCTTGAATCACATTCAGCCAGACTAAGGTCTTTAGTTTCAGCAAGTAAATCCAAGTTTTCAACAACCTTTTTTGCATCCTCTATTTCTTCCAAAATTTGCCTTTACTCCATGTTTTTAAGCCATTTTGACACTATTTAATTTTTTCCTTTAAAACAAAGCCGGATCTCCCAGTTACAAAACATGCATTCCAAGCTTAAGAAACTATCGAATCAAAACCCTCTTGCTCTTGCCAACAATTGAAAAATCTAAAGGGAGTGGGCCCAAAGTCGATCCTAGATTGTTTAAGAAGGAAGGGACAATGACAAGTGAGGCCTCTCTGTAAAGCTATCTGAGTTAAGTTTGGGCAACAAGAGATAAAACCGGGAGACACAAGAAATCTATCTATTCTACTCAACTTTGTACCAACTTTATTCATCCAAGTGAATTTACGCCCATCCTATTTTAACTCAACCAACCCCGCATTAGAAAAAAATGATAAAAATGAATTATCATCATATTGAGAGAAAGTAGTACATTTCTGCTCGCTGGTCCGACAAACTGAGTTGAAGTCACCAGCTACACAAACAAGACCTCTCCAGCGCTTAATAGAGCAAGGGTATTAGACCACAATCTAGATTCGTCCCTGGCATTGCTAGGCCCATAATCATTTATAATCAACATATCCTCAAAGAATCCCGTCCAAACACCCAAAATGCCAATGAAGCCATATGATGACGCTTAAAATAGTATATTCTACGACATCAACATTCTATCCATTATGAGCTAAAAATAGTTGTTTCGACCTATAAGTTATGAACCATTTGAGTTGAATGTTATGTGTCAGGTTCATGAGTCGAGTATTTGCAATTAACGTTTATCTTCCCTTATTCGAAATTATTTCGCGTGCTATTTGATTATTTTCAGGAAACAAAATAATTGGGCTAAGCATTGTGGACGATTCTGGAGTGGATTGAATGAAAGGATTGGGACTAAGGTATTACAGAACATTCCTAGTTAAGTTGGTAGAAGAAAAAGGACAAAATTGACCCCGATTAATTGGGAGTTGCCGCCGATTCATTGAGAGTCCAAAATCTTCCGAAACACGTTTTCTTGGACGAAGGGTAGTTCTAGGTCTTTCTAAGTTGCCCTCAGATTTCAATGTACACTTTTCAAGATAATTTCTATGCATTGAAGTTCTTTATTTATTTTATAAGTTCTAGTCACAGAGTCGACGTATTCTCCTAGGAAGAGAGCCGAGGGAGATCTACACTCATCTTCGAGGGTATGATTTTCTGTCTTTTCCAAGATGTAGATCTGTCGTTATTCTATTTGATTACGATGTTTTAATTGTTTATTTGTTTAATTATGTAGTAGTTGGTTTATTTCACCCCATGTATGTATATATCTGATTCGTTGGTGAAGAAATCATGAAATTGTGATTGCGCTCTTCAGATCTGGGATTGTCTATATCGTTAGATCTGAATACCTAGTAAATCCTAGTTCATGATAATCAGCGCCAGCTAAGTTGATCGACAAATTTAATTTACATGTTAGTAGCCTGATCAACTATTTGCATGTCATTGTAAATTAGCATGAAAGACTGTTTGTGAAGTGTTAGTTCGGACATTGTCTTGATCGATCCTTAGGAATATGCTAGTCATAGTCGATAGCTGCTCAGGGAAGTTCTCGGTCTTCAGCCGGCAACTCTAAAACTTAATGCGTGTGAACTAATACAACCACCGAAGGAGGTTAGTTGCACATAGATTGTCTGTTGACTTTACTGTGGAAGTAGATAGGGTTAGGAGATTGCACCGTAGCTGACAATGAATTATAATTTACCAACGAGGATGACTAATGCATGTTATAAGGGGAATAACTAATAACCCATAATTATACTAATACATTAGAAACTCCTTCCACGACTAAGACACTGACGAACCGGGCCACTAGGGGTTCTTACGCGAGAATTGATTACCTGAAGGCCAACTAGTTGCGCTTCCAACGCAACTTATTCTTTTCGGTTTGATGTAACTAGGCCAAACAGAAATCCTATCCAAAGAAGGGCCGGATGGCTTTGTTTGCACCAGCTTAGCGAATCGCATCCCCATTTAACTTGCATAATCTTCTTTGTTTATTGACACAACTTTTATTTTTCTTATGTTATAGTTGGTCGTAGACCGTTATTGTGACAACTCAATCTGGATTAATTTGCATTCTTACGAGTAATTATGGGATTCGACCTTGACTCACTAGTACTCTGCTATGATAGACCTAGTCCTATTGCTAGTAAGTGTTTTGCACACGATCAAGATTTTTTGCGCCGTTGCCGGGGACTCGTGTCAAGAATAATTTTTAATTTGAGATTAAGCGTTTGTTTTTTTCGAGTATATTTTACAGTCTGTTTATATTGGAGTCATACATAGTGAGTTTTGTTTGAATCTAAAAGAAAATCTCACCTAATTAATCAAGGATCATCCTCGATCGATCGAGCATCCCAGATTCGGCAGAATCGGTTCTGTCGGTTCAGTGTCGAGTCAGTTGTCAGAGTCTGCATCTTTGAGTCTGCAATGCGAGTGTAACAACCGCCATGGAAAGTTTATAACTTTTTCATTTTCTTTTTGTGTCTCGAGGTATGCTACACGGAGTTCAGTATCCAAACTCGAGAGATTCATACTTGAGATTGAAAAGTTTGCTAAACAAAAACTAAAGGAAGCTAGAGAGAGGATTGATAGGTTGGTGGACGACGTGAGTTCACATGAAGGAGATCACAACGAGAAGGAAGAAGAAATTCCTTATTTGGAGGATACATATAACACAATGGCTTAAAATGGACAAAACAGTGTCAATGGAGGAGGAAACAGAGCAGGAGTTGTGGTACAAGCAGATAGAAGAACTCTACAGAGCTATGCAATGCCAACGATTGAGCAATTCGTACTACCGATTGTTCAGCCAGAGAATGCGGATGAGGTGCTTCACCAATAGCCAAATATGATACAGATGGTGACCAATTACACCACCTTTCATGGGGTACCAAACAAAGATCCAAGTGTATAGGTCATTAACTTCTTGGAGATAGTCAGCATAGTCCAACCAGTAGGAGTGCCTAAAGACAAAATTAAACTGAAATTGCTCCCATTCACGCTAAAAGAAAGGCAAAGATATGGTTATTGTCTCTAGAACCAGGATCGATCCAAACTTGCACCGATTTACTGCAAAAGTTTGTGAATAGGTACTGCCCACCTGGGAAGTCACTACAGATGAGACAAGACAATATGAATTTCAAGCAAAAGCCGGTCGAGACTTTCGAAGAAGCTTGGGAACGGTTTAAGGAAGCACAATAGAGATGCCTTCACCACGATATCACTGTGCCCGTACGAATGCTTAGTGTCTATCACGGATTGCATCCCAGTGAACAAATGAGAGTTGATGCATCGAGCAACATATGTTTTTCATTTTAGTCAGCAGAAGAAGCTGAAGAAAAGTTGGAACAAACAGCACTTACAAGCCAATGTGGGACGCATCAAATTGAAAATGTAAAGGTAGCTGAAGGAGTATTTGGTGAATATACTTCTCAAAATATCTTATACCATTTAATGGTGATGAACGAGAAAATAGACGGCATGCAAGACCGCATTTCCAAGGTAGAGAAAGTTCAAGAAGTTGAAGCAACTAGCACCAAAGATGTAAACTATTTAGGGAGGAAAATAAATCCTTATGGGTGCGGATATCGCCCGGGTTCTCACGATCACCCTGGTTTTCGACTCAGTGATCCTACATGTGGAGAGAGACCAAAGCAGACTAGTGGATTCATGTCTCAAGTTAACAAGTCGGGTGGTTGGGAAGCCGCACTGGATAAAATGAGCTCAACTGTGACTGGTACGGTCTGTTAACTCACAAAGTCCATAACTGAACTCAATGCAAATTTCACCATATATTGTCAGAATAAAGATGCAAGACTAACCAATCAGGAAGCCTTAGGGCAGAATCTGTCACACCAAGTGGGCAGATCGCCCAACAAGTGTCAGCATGTCCTTCGGGAGGATTACCGAGTGTTGGTCCATTGGAAAGGCTAACACAAGTTTAGAGGGGGGGGGTGAATAAACTTGTCCTTAAAAACTGTATTTTAGACTTTTATGGTTCAGTTAAAACTTGTGTGGAGTTAAGCTGACAAAGCTGAGTCTAAGTCAAACTGACTTATGCTAAACTGAGTCAACCGACAACAGATATAATTCTAGCCTTTTTCTTGATCTTTCTATTCTATGTGAAAGCTTAGTGTGTAAAACTGAATTCAGATGAATGTCAGTTTGTGAGCTGTGAGTTTGTGTAACAATCAGTTCTCAGTATGCTGTGTAAACAATAATAAATACTGTAACAGAATGTCAATGCGTAAAGTAAATAAAACAAGAGTTATAGAGGTTCCAGGTGGTGAATCCTGTCAATCATCTATTCCCCTGTGGTGAAGGAGGAAAATTCCACTAGAACATCTTGAAGTGAGCTGTTACAAAAAGTCCTAAACAATAGTCCTTGGCTAATCCTAGCTTCACTATCTAAACAATCAAAGAACATGTTGGATTGATTCTCTTCAAATGATTGAGCCACTGGTCCTTGAAGGGTTATGTATGCCTCTTCACCAGCTACCACCACAAACATAGTCTACCCGACTGCTGATACAACTGTCCTTGGCAAATCCTTCACCGGATTGCTTCATAGCCTTGACCTTTGATTAAGAATCAAAGTTGGGCTGAGAATAAATAAATTGATTATTGTTTGTGGTTCTTCAAAGTGTCTAAATCTAGATAAGTTCTGTGTAGCTTGAACACTTGAAGAAATTCTTGATTGATCTTGTTAGCGCAGTGATGATAGCAATTCGAATGAACGAGACATTTGCACAAAAATGCTTGTAATCTTGTTAATTTGTTCGTATTTTTCGCTGTTTGATCCTTGGTGCAAAGTCCTTTATTTATAGTGTAAGGTCCAACATTCATCTTGCTTGAATTTGAATTGTATCAACGTTTATCTTGTAATGGGTATATTTTGTGACTGTTCTGACTTGTCAGTATTTCATCCAATAGAATTGCTTCCTTTACAACATTCGCCTGTACTATCAGTGCGTTGGATGACTGACTTATAAAACTGAGTTTCCTTATCAATTTTATACTGAGTTTGTCAGTTGCAGTTTCTTGACTGACTTGGTGCATTAACTGAGATTTTACTCTTCTTCAAATATCAGTACTCCAGATTTTCATCTGATTATAATTGACTTAACCAGATTACACCATAAGCTTATATCATCTAAGAGTTCATTGTCCTTATGACTCTTAGGTCTTTATACAAGATCTATAAAGTCAGTTCAGGTCACCACAAACTTGCCTGAATTCTAACTTTATAGTCTCGACTTTCATAACTGAGTCTGAGTCCTCAGTTCTTCAATCTTCTATAACTGAGTCTGTGTCCCTCAGTTCTTCTGTCTTCTAGATCGATAAGACAACTAAGTCTGTTCCCTCAGTGAACTTACCTTCATCAGTTCTGTCTTGGTGTAGTCTGAGTCAGTTTCAGATTAGATGACTTGTCTTTCCAGTTTCTTAGATGATTTCCAGTTTTCAGTTTTACGACAATTCTATCTATTATAGTCATTGTCTGATGTAACCTACACAAATATCAGACTCTAATAAAACATATACATTCAGTTCAAGACATCTTTTAGCTTTCCACTATAACAGCTAGCTTCAGCACTTCTTCAATGGGGTTAAAATAATTACTGAGTGAATACGATGAATAATCATCAAAACATAAATTTTATTTCCAACATTTTCCCCCATTTTGATGATGCCAAAACCCTCCTTAAAAGAAAGGCTTAAAGATAAATAACAATTAAAACAATGTAAAACTGGAAACTGGTTTTCATTAAGAATTAGAAAAAACTGGAATAGTTACACAGTTGATAATAAACTGAAATAAGAGCTAAATTGTTCTCTATGCTCTTTGTCTAACTGAAGTATATTTCCTATCCTTATCATGAAGTTGATAAGCTTTTTCTAGCTTAGTGTCTTCCTTGGAGAATGTCTTGAGATAATCTATTTGACTGGAACACTTCCATTTTCTCCACAAGACTAGCTTCGGTAAAGCTGCTTCATCCTTGTAATAGCTTTCAAATTCTACAACATCAGCTTTCATTTGTTCAGTCTTGTCTTTGATTTGCAATTTCTCTTCAGTCTTCTTGATCTTCTAATGGTGTGCCATCTTCTTGTGATACTGATCAGATAAGAAGTAAACAAGAGATTCTTCATAAGTCTTGTCTCTGTACTTGAGTTTGATATTGTTGTGATCATTGAAAAACTTCATCCATAAAGCCTTTGTAAGTGTAGCTCTCTTTTCACCAGGTTGACTGTATTTTTCATTTAGCTGCTCTTCAGTCAGTTCTTTTATATTTTGAACATAAGGATCTGCTGCTGACTTGCATTTCTTCAGTTCTTCTTCAAGCTTCTGCTTTTCATTTAGTACGTAGTCTAAGCTTTTCTTCTTCAGCTTCCCCCTTTTTATCATACAACTGATTTACCAACTGATGGGTCGCTTTTTGGTCGGCTGGGATACTCTTTTGAGAATCTAGCACTTCTTTCAGCTGAGTTTTTAAGACATAAATGCACTGATTTGAATACCAATGTGCTTGAGCATGCATTTCTCTGTCTTCCATAGTTGTATCTTCAAGTTTCTCTTTGAGACTGAGAATTTCTGATGCTGAGCTTGAATATGATTTTTGAATAATATCCAACTTGGTGTGGACTGAGACGTCCATCTTCTTTCGATAATCCAAGTATATAAAAATGTTTGACAAAAGGCCATTGTAAGCATCCTTTTGGTTGAGCATAATCTTCAGATTTTCTTGTACTTTGCTCATTTCATCTTTTGTCAAAAATTCAGATAGATCCGGTGCTTCTTCTTTTTGAATCAGAGGCTGAGTATCATCTTCAATTACCATAAGTTACTGATTCTCATCCTTTCCATCTGTTTGCTGGTTGTCAGTTGGTTGGTTTCCAACTGGCAAAACATCTTGCTGATTAGCAGTTTGCATAGAATGAACTTGAGGTTGAATTTCAGTTTGCAGATCTGTAACCTTATCAGCTGCTTTCTTCGATTCATCATCTTTGTCATCATCCTTTTTCTTTTGATTATCTAAAACTGATGGCATGGCTGGTTTTCCTCGTCTAGCTATCTCAGGAATCTTCTGAAACAATTTGTGAGAAACTCATTCATTGGAAATAGAGTGTATAAATCCTTGATTTCAAGTGTTTCCAATAATTCCTTTTCTTCACTTGCTAGAGTAAATTCTCTACAATCTTTAGTTTTGAGTTTCATCTTCATCAGCCTGATGATTCTATCAGCTTCAAAATTGTAAGTTGGTTGCTGAGCTGGTTTCTGCTGAAATTGCTGTTGCTCCTTTTCAGCATGAATACGGAAACTTGTTTCTCTGAAATCGTCTGTTGTAAATGAGAAACAAATTCAGTTGCGATTACGTCCTGTCTAGTGACTCCGGTTGTCAGTTGTTGTTCCCCCTCAGTTTAACTGACTTGAAGTGCTTGGGAACAAACATTTGCCAACTGACATAACTATCTCTGAGTCAGCTTTTCTCTTAACTCCTTTGTGTTCAGCTGTTTGCTGAGACACAGTTTTGTCCTTGACTTCAGGTTGAGATTTCTTGGAGGTTTCTTTCCTAGAATGAACTAGAGTAACATCTCTTATAGATGTATCCATTCTTCTTATAGATCCACTAGTTCGTTCTGCTAAATTTCCTTCCTTGATTCTTTCCAAGTAGTGTTGAATAACGCCACTGAGTGTTTTCTTCAATCGAAATCTGCCAACAGGTGGTCATCCTTCAGCTTGAGTTTTTCGAACACTTTCCAATTCAGCTAAGTGTTGCTCTTTTATATGATTAAATATATAACCTGCCCAATTGAATTCAAGTTCATCCCAGATTATGTTCATCAGATAAATATTGTCTTCAGATAAACAGGCAAATCCTTTGTATCTTCCAATAACATGCCTGCTGAGCCATTTGTTGAGGAGTCCAAACTCAGGTTTCAGATCGTTGAAATGAGTGCCGACAGTTGTTGGTTCCTTTCTTAAGGAAATCTGCTTGAGAATGACATCTCTTTTGAGTGGTAAACAACTCAAGTCTATTGATTTCACAAGTGGTTCCTTGAAATCAAATAGCATCCTGATGACTGCTTCATTGAGAATAATCCTTTCTCCTCAAACTTTCGTAATAAGAGATTGTCTTACCAATCTCATGTTTTCCCAGAACTGTAAAATTCCTTCTACATCACGATCTTCCTTGAACTTTACTTCCAGGATGTTTCTTAATCCTGGCTGACGCTTGATCTTCTCGCACATAAGACTTGCTAATAGGGTATTGTTGCAAAGTTCTTCATATTATTCGAATGATAAAATATCCAACTCAGTAATAAGCCTTTCTTCTTGTGATTTCTTTGAGGCTGCCATTACTAATTTTCTGAAAAAGATGTGATTTTTAGAAAGATAAAATTTTGGGCTTTTGAGAGATATGAAGTTTGAATTTTTCTTTGAGAGTAAGGTAAGGTATGAAAATGGATTGGATATATACAAAGGGGGAGTGTGCTGAAGGTTCGTAGATCTTACACGATTTTGTAAAGATTTTGTACCACCTTTTCAAATTCCATGATGGTTTGTGTAACCGATGCATGTATTGTTATGACAATAGTAAGGGTGTACAAGCAACAGGTTCTGACATAAACGGCGCTAATTAAATGCGATATAACCGTTGTCGGTTTTATCCTTTCAACCTTTTGACTTTCTTTGACTGGGTAAACTGATGCTTGAGTTCAGTTAATGAGATATTCAGTTTCGTCAATTCTTCAGTTTCAGTGAGTCAGTTTGAGATTGTTGATGTCAATGACTGATCTGTTAAGTGAACGCACCCAGCATAACAAAGATCAATCCCATTGACGAATCTCTTGGCTTAAACTGACTTAGCTGACTTTGATTATACCCAACTCAATTCTCAGTTTGGCGAATCTCTCTTTGTCTAGAGGCTTGGTAAAAATGTCAGCCAACTGATCTTCAGTTGGGACATAGAGAACTGTAATATCTTTCTTTTCCACATGATCCCTTATGAAGTGATGTCTCACATCAATGTTTTTCGTCCTTGAGTGCAAAACTGGGTTGTCAATTATTGCAATTGCACTTGAATTATGACACATTATAGGAATCATTCCCTCTTCTATTCCATAATCTCTCAGTTGTTGTGTGATCCATAAAACTTGAGCACAACAGCTTCCAGCTGCTATGTACTCAGCTTCAGCTGTTGAAGTAGAAATAGAATTCTGTTTCTAACTGAACCAAGACACAAGTCGATTTCATAGCAACTGACATGTGCCTGAGGTACTTTTTCTATCCACTTTCCATCCTGCATAGTCTGAGTCAGAATAGGATATCAGCTAGAATTCTCCTTCTCTTGAATACCATATTCCGACTCCTTCTGTATCTTTCAAATATTTCAAAGTTCTTTTGACAACAGTGAGATGAATTTCCTTAGGTCTTGTTTGAAATCTGGCACAAACACCAACAGCAAAAGATATATCTGGCCTACTTGCTGTAAGATATAGTAAGCTTCCAATCATTCTTCTATAGAGAGTTTGATCCACATCTTTGCCTTCTTTGTCTTCATCTAATCTGATGTTAGTTCCAATAGATGTTGATATGCCAGATGATTTTTCCATTCCAAACTTCTTGATCAATTCTCTGGTATACTTAGTTTGGTGAATGAAAATCCCATTGTCCATTTGTTTCACTTGTAACCCTAGAAAGTAACTTAGTTCTCCCATCATACTCATCTGAAATTTGCTCTTCATTAAACTTGCAAATTTCTCACAGAGTTGTTGATTCTCTTATCCAAAGATAGGGTCATCTACATATATCTGGACAAGTAAAGTACTTTCTTCAACTTTCATTCTGAATAGAGTCTTGTCAATGGTTCCTTTGATAAATCCATTTTCCACTAGAAACTGAGATAGAGTTTCATACCAAGCTCTTGGTGCTTGTTTTAGTCCATATAGTGCTTTTCTCAGTTTAAAAACTTTATTAGCTTGATCTTTGATCTCAAATCCAGGAGGTTGTTGAACGTAGACTTCTTCTTCAAGTATTCCATTCAAAAATGCACTTTTGACATCCATCTGGTACACTTTGAATTTCTTGTATGCTGCAAAGGCAAGAAATAGTCTGATTGCTTCTAACCTTGCAACTGAGGCATAAGTTTCATCAAAGTCCATGCCTTAAACTTGTGAATATCATTTAGCTATGAGCCTAGCTTTGTTTCTGATGATATTCCCACCTTTATCAAGCTTATTTCTGTAAACCCATTTGGTGCCAATGATGTTTACATGATCTGGTTTGTCTGCTAGTTCCCATACTTAATTTCTTTCGAACTCATTCAGTTCTTCTTGCATAGCTAAAATCCAATCTGGATATTTCAAAGCTTCTTCTATCTCTTTAGGTTCAGACTGAGACAGGAAGCATGCAATCATTGCATCTAGTTGATGTCTTGTTTGAACACCAGCTTGAGTATCACCAATCACTTGTTCTTCAGGGTGATCTCTCATCCATTGATGTACTGGGGGTTGCATCAAGGGATCTAAATTCTGTTGAACAGGTTCTTCAGGAAGTGGTTCTTGATTTTCTTCATTATGATAGTCTTGAATTGGATCAAAATCTTGTTGTTCAGCTGTTGGTTGTTCAGGAGTTGAAAACCGATGCTGATCTTGATCTGATGATTTCCGAAACTCTTAATCTTCCAATGTCAACAAAAATTGATTACGTAAAAGCGTAATAGCGAGGTTGGCGGTTATGGTCTATTTTAGTTTCTTCTCCAGGACAATATGGTTCATCAA